>RDPX01000014.1:5133324-5145794 GCA_003991215.1 Morbakka virulenta | reverse complement strand
CCCAATAATAATAATAATAATAATAATAATAATAATAATAATAATAATAATAGTAATAATAATAATATAGTTCTTGGTAAGAGTTGCAACCGGTTGTGGAGTTCTGAGGTGGGAGAACGAGATTACCCTTTGCAACAACTACTTCCAGATCACCCTTGAGCAAGGTGTAGCATCTATCAGCTTTCCCCCACAGAGCAAGAATTACCGGGTTGGCATCCGGCAAATTGTGAAAGAAAGCATGAAATCATGAAATTTGAGCTGACGTGTGGAAAATGACGTTGTTGGTGAAATGAAGATTAAGAGAGGCATATTCCAAGGAGATTAACTGTCACCTCTATTGTTTGTTTTGATACTCATCCCACTAAGCCATATAGTAAGAAAAGCAAGTCCAAGATACAAATTTTCTAGTTCTAAAGAAAAGATCAACCATTTGTTATTTATGGATGACTTAAATTGTATAGCAAAACGGAGAAAAAATTTATTCCTTGATCCATACAGTGCGTATCTTAAGCAGCAATATTAAAATAGAAGTTGGAATTAAAAAGTGCGCCATATTAGTATCGAAAAAAAAAGTTGTAAAATTGGAGGGAATAACGCTGCCAGATAGCAGAAAGACGAGGTCTTTGGAAGAGAATGAAGGCTATAAATATCTAGTTATACTCCAGGCAGATCAGATTAAGCAAAAAGAAATAAATAAGGTTGTAAATGAGTACAAGAGAAGAGTCAGGAAACATTTAGAAACGAAACTAAATGGTCAAAATGTTATTAATGCAATAAACGCCTGGGGATTATCTTTGCTAAGATATTGTACAGCATTTTTTGGCTGGACGAAGGAAGAGATATATCAGTTAGATAGGAAATGAAGAAGGCTATTGACAATGCACGGGGGACTACACCCAAAAGATAACGTGGATAGCCTAAACATCCCAAGGAAAGAAGATGAAATAGGATTGCTTAATGTGGAAGATGTTGTAAACCTCGCAGTTATTACAATTGAAAGGTATGCAACAGTGACGAAAGGTTAGTAAAAGCAGCTCGACTGACAAATGAATATAAAGGAGAAAGCGAAGCTAAGTATAAGATGGAGCAAAAAAAATGAAAGGCATCAGCCTTGGAATTAAAAGACTTTACATGGACACCTTTTAGGACAGACAGAAAAAGAAGCGGCCAAAGATCGATGGAGCTGGCGTAGAAATAAAGGAATTAAAAGCGGAACGGAATCTATGACAATGGCTGCACAGGTACAAGCAATATGCAACAATGCCATCAAAGCAAGGGAAAAACACAAGAAGAACGTAAATGCAGAATGTGTGGTCAGGCAGATGAGACGGTGAGGCATATCACTTGTGAATGCAGTACGTTGGCTCAAAAAGTGTACAAACGTCGACATGATTGGATTGGAAAGCGAGTCCATTGGAAAGTCTCTCGTAAACATGGGGTCCAAGTAAAGCCAAAGTGGTACGAATATCAACCAAAACCAGTACAAGAAATTGCGAGATGTAAGGTATTGTAGGATTTTAGCATCCAGACTGACCATGTGATTGAAGCTGGACATCCTGATATGGTTGTAATAGGCAAAGAAGCGAAATCCACTAAAATCATAGACTTTGCTATTTCTTATGATACGAGAGTAAACTCCAGGGAGATAGAAAACAATGAGAAATATCAAGACCTTGCACGAGAGACAAAGACGTTATCAGACATGAGAGTGACAATCATCCCAATAGTCATAGGAAGAGTTGGAACAACACCCAAGAAACTAAAGAAGAGATTGGAGACCATAGGAATAGAGACAAGCGTTGCTGAGTTACAAAAAACTGTTGAATTCCATTTTTGCCAGGATTGTGAGAAAGGTTCTCGTGATTTGAGATATCTTGTTGATACCAAACCCCAAGAATACATTATCACTGACATTTCCTGAGCAAAATAAGTAAAAAAAAAGATAATAAATAAATAATGATAATAAATAATAATAATAACAATAATAATTTTTATGATGATCAAGATGATGATGATGATTATGATAATGACGATGATTAACATTATTATTACTATTATAAAAAGCGTGTTATTATAATTACAAAAGTCGTAGGCATTAGATTGTTTTCATTCATTGGGAATAAATAAACGACAACGTCATTGTCAATTTCAACATACCCATGGACAAATGCTCTGGCTTCAAAACTTTGATCATATCATTGGTAACTTTAACGTCACTTAAATATGAAACGCCTCCATAGTCACTGTCAATCTATGTACAGAAAAAAAACCCCAACAAACAATATTAATATAAAACCAAATATCAACTGTAAAAACCAAACATTTCTTTGCTATCACAGGGGTGTTACAAAATAAAACTGACTGTATTGAAGAGCAATTAAGATTACTTATATTGCTTACATACCCAATTGTATCAAATACAATTTCTGAAGAAACTGAAGAACTGGATAGATGTTTAGTATCGTCCCATTTTAACTCTTAGCCTTTCCCTTTCACACCACTGTCACAAAATTACATGATGGTGGTCCAATACATACGGAAGAGAAAATATAAGACGACAAAAAAGTTTCTCATTGATAAACGTAAATGCTTAATTTTAACTGATTAAAACGGTCAAATGGAAGTAAGAGAATTTTGGGTTAACAGTTCCCTCGTCGACATGGAATATGTTGATGTAGTATGCCTTTCCGAGTAACCCTCTCCCTCGAAACCTTGAAATTCTAGGCTGGCACCTGGCGGGGATTAGTATGTCTTTTGGGAAGGTGGACCAATTTAGCCTTCGTTGGCAAGTCTCCTAGAGAAGGTGTTTCGATAAAAACACCGGTGGTGGTGTCAAATCATCACCACTCTTCCTTTAAAGGGAACGTGTGGTAGACAGTGTCGGCTGTTCCCCCGTTTCGTACCGCTATGCCTCCCCCCTTCTTCCTCGCCACACTGAGTGTGGCGAGGAAGTCTGGGTCTATATCATGGCTTCGGACAACGACCTCTACTTGCATTTTTATGACAGTTTTAATCAATGAACCTCTGGACTCAAGACTGACACCTCAACCTAGAGTGTAGACTCAAGTTGTGGTAGTACTGGCTCTAGAATGACCTAGGAGTACCTGTTATTTTCAAAAATGCTCTCTCCTCAGCTTCAAGTAATGTCAGTGGTCTTCGTTCCAATTACTCTTCTGAAAAGCTTTCCTTAACTTTCATTCTTCCTTTATTCTTGCACGTTGTGAGACAGGCCGTAATGACAGTCTTTGCAATAGGGATCTTTATGTTGACGGTTATTTATTATAGTTTCGACTAGACTCTACAATTTATCTTCATGGTCTTGCTAGCTATGCCCGACAAGATTTTCCAGCTGTTATAGTGCAGGAAATTGAATCTAACATAATCCTTTAGAATGCTTCTTCTTCAGGCCACTTGTTACATTTTTTTCTTGTATAGATCTCCCTCTTCGGACTTTTCCTCAGTAATTGTGACAGAATCAGACCCAACTGATACGGGTCTAGGCAAGCATCATATTGCTAACATATTTGTCTCAGATAACTTCAATGCAATAAAAAACCGGTTAATCCATTCTCGTTATTATCGGCGTATTATCTTTGCCTGGCGTACTTCTCATACCGGTCATTCTATCACACCAATAAATACGCCAAGGGTAAATAAGGCTGTCGTATGTGTGTACGAATTGTTAAACACTTGTGTAATATTGTTCATTGACTCCATAATAAGATCAGTAGAAACCTATTGCTGCTGTTGTTTACTTCTCTGTTATCAAATATACAGTAATGTATCTGTTGACAGATGATACTTGATGCGCTCAAGAGATAAGGGGGCGAATTGCCCTTGCAAAGAAGAGTTTTATGAAGCTCCAAAAACACCAGGAAACAGCAAGGTATTTATGCCAAAAAAGCTAAGAATCCTCAAGTGCTATCTTTACCCAGTGCTGACCAACTTCTTCGAGTCATGGACACTAACACCAGAGTCACAGAGGAACCTGGAAAGCTGTCAAATGTGGTTTTTAAGAGCGATGCTGAGGATTAAATGGTCTGACAAAGTGAAAAAGAAAGAGGTTTTAAGGCGAGCCCAAGTGAAGCGGCACCTGATAAAAGACATTCGCGCACAACAGATTTTCTTTGGGCACGTCATCAGAAAGGAATGCCTGGAAGTTGTGGCAATAACAGAAAAGATAGTAGGAAAGCGGAGGAGGCGCAGGAGGCGCGTGATCTGGGTCAGAAGTGTGACAGAATGACCGGTGGAGAATGGTATCCCATACTAACGTTGACCTTCTAAAGATGACAAGAGATAAGAGAGCGTGTCGAGAGATGATTAAAAATGTCAGCAGCGAATATGGCTCTTAAAGAAGAAGTATTGTTCTAGTTCTCCCTGTTTGTTGACTAATATATCTTACAATGCAGGGTCTCAATTCACTGTTTTATCTGTATTACTTTCTGTTTTTTCCTGTTTACTTCATAAAGACTTATGGGATTATTCAAAACGTATGTGGCCATGGTCATCGAGCTTATATCAGTAACTTATATTATGTAATCATTCACAAATTTTTTATCACGCTTTTGTTCATAAATACTTGGATTTTTTTATTTAAAAAAAAGTTATTGCTTCAATTTTTGTTGGTTTTGCATGTCAACCCCATCTTTAACGAATCCTTGACTATGAGGAAGTGAAAGTGTCGGAATATTGTCGTCGGGTGTTACGTCAAAAGTACACGTCCTGATTTAGCGTGCTATTGTAGGCGAAGTTCTTCGGTAAGAAAAAAAGTACAGCTCGCTTAGTTAGAAATTTGATAGGCTCTTTTAGTTTGTTCTCAAGCTACTGTATAGTGTAGACTCGTGTCTAAAGTTTTAAGACTAAATAACTAATTTACATAATTTGCTTTAAGTTATTTAGCTAAGTTACCCATTGTCGTACACTGCACTGTATATCCCAACACAAAGTAGCCACCTTCAAGAATTGCCTTATTATTTTCTGCCCAAAACTGTGTATTAACGAAAGCCTGCTAAAATGGTACTAGGCATACGAAAAGAACAAATATTTTGATAAAAAGATAAAAATTTTCCTTAATCTTGCAAAATAATAGTTTTTTTTGTGGAAAATTACATTTGAAGGAAATTCTGTCTCTGGACATAACTTTTCAGATATCATTGAAATTCATTTAAATGAATATTAGGGTATTTGCGAAAATACAACGTTACCTTACAAGATTGGAGAAATGGGTCTTATTCTTTCAAGCGTAATTCCTAATGATTACATAAAGTCAGATTTTCAAAATTGCTAATTTTGAAAATGCAAAATCTATTATTCAAAATCAAATCGAATCTGCGTTATGAAATATTCATTTTAGTCCACACAACTAAAAGTCGTTATTTTCAAAATATTCTGTTGGCATATTTTAAAACAAAAAAAATATTTCAGGGTGTTTGCTTTGTAAATGATATTGCATACATATTATGCGGTTCTCCGACGAATGATGGCAGTGTTCTTGAGTGAAAGGAAAAAAATGAGAGAATAGCGGCCAGAGTGGAAGCAAGGAGAAATATGGTAAAACTGATACGGAGTTGGAAAAAAAAGTGCACAAGCACTCTACTTGTCGCTAAATATTACTGACGGAACAGCAAACGCAAGCATAACACCAAATACAAGAAGACAGAAGATGGCAACCCATGGTCACCAATGTTTGGATGGGTAGGGCTCTCTGGTAAGCCTCTTGCTATAAAGTATGAACAAACCCAACAAAAACAAAAAAGGAACATAATAAATTTACCAGATTCCACTTCACATCTACTGCATCCGCAATGGCTCTACTGTAAACATCTTCCAGTTTCTGGAAAAAGAATAAAATTGTTTAAAATATCTGTGAATAAAAAAAGTTAATCGCGAAAATTACTTCCCACTTAAAACATATACATAAGGATCTGACTTTTAAGAGCACCTTTTACCTTTTCGGACAAAAATTTACCACCAGAAAATAACACACACACACACACACAAATATATATATATATATATATATATATATATATATATATATATATAGTTTTACAGTTTCAAAAAGAATCTCACTTTTAACTTTAACGCTTTTATTCGCCTCACGAATTATAATTGCGAAAACGGTGGCTTATTCGGGAAATGATCCCAGAACTTTATTAATTGCTCAAACGCCGTCCGCGCGTGTGTGTATATGTGAAGAAGATAAAGTGGCGGTATGTTTCGGGGGGGGGGGCAGGGAGGGGAGAAAAATAAATTGAGAATATAAAATATATTAATATAGCTAAGTTAAATGGTACATTATGGATTGTAGTATACAAGAAAAGAAAATTCAAATTAATCAACNAAGTTGAAGTTGCAAACAGGCGACGGCTGGGGGTGTGTGAATAGGAGAAGGAGTGAGAGAGGAGGTTGGTGGGGGGGGGGCAGGGAGGGGAGAAAAATAAATTGAGAATATAAAATATATTAATATAGCTAAGTTAAATGGTACATTATGGATTGTAGTATACAAGAAAAGAAAATTCAAATTAATCAACGAAAAGAATTAAGTCTAAAATGATAACAAAACCAAAAAGCCCTAGAAGAGCTGGAAAAAAGGTGATAATAAAATAAGATGGGAAAAATTTACTAGACAAGATACTAAGCTAGCAAGAAAAAGTAAAGAAAATTCAGTTATATCTTTAGAACGAAGGAGTGGAAACTGAGATTACCAAATATAAGGAGCAAGAAGTTCTAAACAGAAGGAGATACCAAAAGAAATAATTCCACATTTTAGGATAAAAGATGGACTCATCAGTGGGTCCGAAGCTCTAGACTGAAAGCGGAAGCAGAAGGCTTTATTGTTGCCGCTCAGGATCAAAGTTATGAACAAAAAATTATCAAACAAATGTCTTGCACAATGATGCAGACCCAAAATGTAGATTTTGCGAAGAAAATGTGGAAACAATTGACCACCTTGTCTCTGGTTGTCCCATTTTAACTCCAGGGGAGTATAAAAACAGACACGACAGGGTTGGACAATACCTGCATTGGAAAATCTGCAACCACTTTTCTATAAGAACTAACACTAACTGGTAGGAACACCATCCTGAACCTGTTACAGAGAGACAAAATTTTACAATTTTTTGAGACTTCCTAATCCCTACTGACCACACGATACAGGCCGACCGCCCTGATATTGTCATTAAGGATAGGAAAAACAACACCTGCCTGCTAGTAGACATGAGCGTACAATCAGATAGAAATGTCTACGCCAAAGTGTTTCAATAACTTGCAAAATATAAGGAAGGTAAAATTGAAATTGGAAAGATGTGGCAGCTAAATACTGGAACTGTCCCTGTAGTGATAGGTGCTTTGGAGCTGATAAAGAAAAGGACTAGTAAATACCTTGAGAAAATTCCAGGAAACCCTTCTCTTCATGAAATTCAAAACCAGTAGTAAATAGCAAAGCGCATGTACTAAGAATGGCGCTCACTATCTAGAAATTGACTTCTTCACCACCTTCTCACCGTTTTTGTATATATTTGTGTCTTGTAATCCATTGTGTAGTTCATGTTCGTGAATTTTCCTGAATAATATCTTTATACCTTTTTATACTTTATTTATAGATTTTTTTAACTGAATATTTTAATATTATTCTCTTTTTTTGCAAAAAATAAACTTCCTATTTCACTCACTCTAGGTCACTGGTAGTGACCCGGTGTTTGACCTTACACAACAATTTAGAGAGAAAACAACAACAACAACAACAACAACAATAATAATAATAATGATAATAATAATAATGATAATAATAATGATAATAATAATAATGATAATTATAATGATAATAATAACAATAATAATATATTAATGTTGAAGCATTGTAATGTAACATTGGCTAATAGAGCACATAATAGAGTTACGCGGATTTAGTTAATGCAGATTTAATTATTTTTCCTTATATATTTTTTATTATACTGTTCGCTCCAGTTAAACAGAGCAAATTTGCGTAGCAAATTCATTCAGCGCGATTCACTATCTTGTATAAATGATAATGAAGCACTTAAGTGGTGCATGAACTACCAAAAATGATGTGATGAATAGCAAACAATTCGTTCAGGTAAAAGTACTTGGCAGTGGTTCTAAAGCAGCCTGGTGCAATTTACATTTGAAAAAAATACCTCTCGTTCAATATTAATTTCACAATATATATGAATATATAACTGGACATGCAAGTATGCTTTAAGTTACATATGTGACTATCTGTATGTCCATTAAAATTGCCACTTTACTATTTTACGATACATATTTTGGAAAAACTGGAGACCGAGTGCTGTGAACTGGTAATGAATCAGCCAATAAGCCATGGTCATGAAGTGCAAAAAATCTAACTCACTAGAGGGAATAACATCGCTTCGTCAAGTGTACGACCGAGTTCTAGCAAAGCCTGGGTAAGAATATATGTCTTATATGGACGTTGATGGCGCAGAAGGTTTTGAATTAGAAACTGGCTCAAATGCAGCATCTACAAATGTGGACTATTATCTTGTTTTTATATAAATACTACGATATGTATAGAAATCATTTCACATTCGTAATAATAAAAGAATTCAAAAGCCACAATTCATTGAAAATTCCGTTTCAAAATAATAAAATAGAGCTCAAAGAATAAAGTACAGAAAAATACTGAACTTAATTTATGATTTACCTCCCGTTTTCTTTGTTCTGGCACTTTTAAACTAAAGCGTGGAGAGTGCAGCCCAACTCTGGAATGCGAAAGAAAACTTTATATCAGAAAATTTTTCCAGGAAAACACTTAATCCTCTCAATTGTAACTAGATGCACAATAATGCGTTCATTCGGGGTACTGAGCTACAGGACAACGTACGTGTTGGCTTTTCTTTTACGGCTACTGCAAAGAACGCTGGTCATTTTAGGAAATTATCCAACGGTAAAAAGTAAAAGAAAACCACAATGTATCAACTCATTTTTGTGCTCATTCCCACTGTGTGAACACATTATCTTGGACGATTTATATGGTGTTCAAGCTCGTCTTGAGCACCATATAAATGAGCACCACATGATCTTGAACTTTATTTCAAAGATTTAAGTACCTGGTAACAGGGGTGTTGTGACTATGGGGGAAAATTGTTTTACTCTTTTGTTTTATCGAACAGTACCACACTGCTCATTTCCAAGTAAAACCTTGTAGTTTTGTATTTAAAATCCATTAAAAATTTTATGATCCAGTGGGAAGAGCTTTAGATTTCAAGTCATGGAATGTAAATGAATGACCTCCACGAGGTTATTTAATTTCTTAAAAATTCCTATTTCTCTTTGAAAATCCCTACATCACACACCGTTGTTTGACTCGGCGCCCGCTACAAATTGGTCTATATCATAGCTCACATTTTCGCTTCCTTTTGGTGTTTGTAACTTTGATAGGTCCAAATCTTGCTTCTATTTTCCTACAGTTGCCATCGACTTGCCTTTGTCTTTTCTATAATTCTTATTATTTGAAGTGACTACTGTGGAAAGTGACCTTTTCTCAATAGCACCTGCTTAGTTGGTTGGACCTTATGGCCCTCGTCTCTTTCAACAACTTCATCCTTACGCAGTTGTCTCTCCTCAATGTAATAACCATTTTCATGAATGTAGGTTTCTTTCCTCAGACGACTCGCTCGACTTTGGAACTCTTTGGCTTCTGGGTGCTTTCCTAATTCATAAGGCTCAAATGCTCCAAAGTCTAAGGGCAAACCTTGTCTGTTGACCGATACATATATATATATATATATATATACATCGTATACACATCAAAACGTATGAGCTATCATATAATCAGATGTACGAGTAAGAAAAACTCTAACTTTACAGTACTCAGAGCTTTTCCCACTCGTATATGATATGATAGCTCCTACGTTTTAATGTGGTAGAGCACTGCTGCTGATGACAATTCATATTCATTTGTTAATATATATATATATATATATATATATATATATATATATATTTAATGTTCCACTCACTTGATGCTTTAATGCCTTGCATGGTCCTTAACCACAAAAAACAACCCCCAAAATACTTCAACAACATATCACAAATTATATTTTTACTCCGAAGGGCATGACACAATACAGTAAAAGTGTTTCATACATTGTAAAACCATTGCAAGTTATTTAGTACTTTAAAATGCAAACTGTCAATACCAAATATATCTTTATACAGATAAACCAAAACGTTTTAGGTGTATCTATGACATCGAAACGAGATAACAAACCTACCTTAAACTTTCTTTTGCAGGTATATTGACCTTAATTCCAGTAGAACATTTTGGTATAAACTTGATATCTACAGTACAATGCCAGAAAGAAGTATAAGGATACTTTGTAGGCTATATTATTACATTGCAGCAAAACATATTCGTAAAATATACAAAATATGACTATTAAAACCAAACAGTTATTGTCACTTTGTCTGTGGAGTTTCTACAACTGGCTATTTGTCTATTGGTATTTGGCTCCAACATCTACTTCGACGCATAAATCATCTGGCTTCTCAATCTCTTCTAATAAACTGAACAATTTTCTTGAGTTGTTAGTGGTAAGCAATGTTTTTCTATTAGGGCAGTTGAAACCACTGCCAGAGTAATAACACAGAACGAAAACCGGGTACTTTTTAGGGAAAGAAAGAGGAATATTGTTTTCACCAGTTGGGTGAGGTGAACTCTCATTAGTTTTTATGCACATAAACTCATTGACAGTGGATTGTGCCAGTAGACAGCATTGCTGACCAACAATGGCAGGTACAAATATAGTTTTATATAGAATAAAAATCATATTATGTTTCTGTTAAAAGTCAGGCTCAAATGCAGTATTAGCATTAATACAAAGGGGCATGTCAAAGCATTGATATAGTGTGTTGCGTTATACCGAAACATGACATGGACCTTAAGCACGAATACCATAAAAACAATAAGCAATTGTGAGAAGTGGATTTGAATGAAAAAGCTTCATACAAAGTGGTCAGCTTACAAATGGTGGGAAGGTAACACGGGACAAATTTACATGCTGAGGCAGGTATTGGTAAGTACATTATTGAGTTGGGTGTAATCGCAAGAGTGTTCATCTCTTAAAAACAGTATCAAAGGTGACGCTTCCTGGAGCATGACCAAGAGACGTAAACCATCAGGACACTCATTTTCGAATTAAAATACAAGTTAACCAAAGATGAAATAAACTGTTTAGCACAGAATCTGTTGGCAGCCTTGCATGCCATTACCCTAAATCGACCCTCTTCTTACCTTGACTGCCATGACCTTGCCTTAATGGGGATAGGTCATTAGGTAGACTAGGTACGTAGTTAAAGAGTTTTTTCTTTTTTTTTCATAACAGCTGTATGCTTACCAAGAATACAAGAGCAAGTCAAAAAGTAATGTCTTATATTAAATATTTGATTTTGGATCAAATTATCCTTACTTCTGCGTAGTTACAAATGATTATAACTGTTTAGTATTTTTGTTGTTCGTAGCCTCCCGAAGAAGCTTCAAAAGGGTTGCTAAGAGCTGCGTCAAAAACATAGAGCACTGATTGAATTCCTTGTTACTATGGGGGAAATCCTGGTGAATATTCATTCAGACACATTAAAGAATGTGTATAACAAACATAAGCAATGTGCACACGTGGATCTGCAGTCGGAATGGTAAAAAAGATGAAACCACGACAGTAGTCCATAATCGCTGTACTGGCCGTCTGTCAACTTTTGTGAAAATTGTCGGAAAAAGTAACAAAAGCAGATACTTTGCTCAGGGTTTACAGACACACAACTGTCGGGGGATTGGCAGAAAACCTTAAGGTGTGCCACCAAAGTGCCTATACTATACTATAGTAAAGCAACTTGGATTTTCAAGTATCTATCCGTTGAATACCGCGAGAGATTCCTAAACAAAGCAAAAGAGAAACACATTCCTTGGAAGATTTTTCGCTGGTGAAGAAACGTTGGTTTATCATTATAAACCGAAATCAAAGAGATAATCAATGGAATAGCACCATACTACATTACCAAAACTATTCAAAAAATTGAAGACGGAACAAGCAACTGAAAATAAATCATGGCGACTGTCTACTATGATGTTGAACGTGCCATTTTGAATGATTCCTTGCCAAAAGAGAAACAAATTCTCAGGCATAAATTCAAGCCCAGAAAAGGTTCAAACAAGAATCCGACGAGTGAGACCTAACTCTAATATCCTCCTTCTGCATGGCAAGGTACAATCACAGACAAACAACAAGACAGGGGAGGTTGCCCCATTCAAATGGCCAATTTTGTCGTATTCAGACTATCAGCTCTTCGGTCCCACGAAAGAGGGTTTCAGATGCAAGCGTAATGGCAGTAGCAAGTGAATAAGTAAACAACGAAACAGCTACCACAAATACAGGAGTAATAGGATGTAAATGTTTGATGATAAATACAGATAACAATATACATTTATATAT
>RDPX01000014.1:5121871-5132307 GCA_003991215.1 Morbakka virulenta | reverse complement strand
TATATATATATATATATATATATATATATATATATATATTCTTATTGCACACAATTGTACTGTTATCGATTTCGTTTTCTGTTACTTAGTCCATACCTTCTGCACAATTTTTAATATTCAAAAGTATGACTTCAGACTATTGGTGAAGAATAAGGCTACACACTGTCAAATAAAATATTAACAAATACTGTCAGACTACTGAGACATGTCTAAGAACTATCCCACTACAATTCTAAACATACAATGTAACGTGCACCCTCATAACTACATCGATACTGTGCAGGTGAGCGTTGTAGCTCCTTATCCTACACCGATCTTTAATTTTTAAAGGAGAATTTACCGTTCTTGTTTAACAGCTAGATTTAGGATATGCGATTAACAAAGAAAAGAAATTGCATCATACAGTACTAAGGTGGGGCCAATTCTGTGGGGACATGCCCAAAAATTGATATAAATCTATGCTTGGTGGTTCTTTGAAACTAGGTTTAAGATATTTATATTTCTTGCGTTCAAGGTAGTAGGTAGTATCACAAAGTAAAAATTGAAACATTTAAGTCAACTTGTAACATCAATATCATGACGATCATCATGATTCTAATCAAAATATTTTTTAGGCCTTTCCATGGCCCATATTTGGTCTAGTGAATCATTTAGTCCTAACCCAAGACTGTAAATCAAAATACACAGTGCATTAAAGTTTTTCAGTTTTTTTTATACATATATTTTGTCTTCCACCCCATGCAAGATTTTGAAGCTATTTTAGCGCAATGGGTTACTTTTTCCAGTTCTCTTCAAGGGAACATCTACAAATACAGCAGTATGCCACTTATAACGGAAAACAAGTGTACGCAGTACTTTCAGAGACGTAGCCGGGGCTCGAATCGCGAACCTCGTCCATACTAACCTGGTAATTGAATAGTCACCCACTACTGACTCACTGCGTTCGATTTTCACTTGCAAGTTCTGTTTACACAGCCTTCTTTTTGTTTTCCCAATTGGTTATATTATATGTTTACATTTGACCAAGTAACAATTTTTAATAATTACTAAAATTTTTGCTTACCTTCTGTTTCTTTCATGACCGTTGACATATGAATCGGAACGGATGTCAGATTTTGTGCAACAAAACAGAGGCAGCAACAGCTGGTGTGTCTAGCAATGACAGAAAACAGTAATAAACACTGATAAATAGAATTTACCTTGTTTTGTGGATTAAAAAAATTATAGGTGATATTACCTCAATCAATAGGTATCAAATATGAATTCATATTTTCACTGATACGTCTAAATTTTTCTCTACGACCGGCACCTTGATTTTTTTGTTTTATGTCATTTTCTCTCTTTCTTTAGTCTTAATATGAAAATAAGGACTGCGTAATACATCAAGCTTCAAAGAAATACAACTAGTTGCACCAATATATTCACAGACTGTTTCAGCACCTTTGAACATGCAAATAGGAATGATCCAGGCAGTGGCTACACACTGGCTAAACAAATAGTTGCTCAAATGTCAAGGAACATCTTAACAAAGCCAAATCGCTTAAGACGTACACATATTGTATCCTATTCTACCAAAAACAATATCTTGACTAAAACCTTAACTTCGTCAAGCTCATCTAAAATGTTCTTCTATACATGTGGAAAGTATATTCAGCAGACCATGTCCATTAACACATTCATTAACCAAGCCTATTGTGCGTATTAAAAATTACAAGCAAGAGATCAACATATCACGGGCTTCTCACGTCGTACGCAAGAGGTGCATGGAGGCCCTGCACCAAAAGATGGCTGCTGACCTATTATCTTCGCGACTGAGACAAAAAGCTAACTAAAATATCCACTAGCACAATGTGTTCATTACACTTATTTCACTTTGTATTAACTTGTAGAGATGCAACTTGTGTTCATTTTTTGTTTCACATAAATTTTGAATGTAATTTTTACCATATTTTTCGTTGTCAAAAATCGTATGTGAAAACAAAAATTTTGTTTTCAACGCATCTCACAAAAAATATCATATTTCAACACCTCACACGTAAAGTTCAATTATTTTACCAAACGTCGATGTTTTCAAACCACCATGCTATGAACGACTTATCGGCATTTGTGCGACCTTCGTCAAACCTAAAGTAATGGGCAACAAGATTATATAGACATGTTACCAAAATATTGCTTTTCAGTTTGATAGTACAGCAGGCAAGGTTACGTATCCACTTGTAGAAAACTGGTGTCAATTAAATTGCATTGCAACACTAATTTCAATCCCAATTCCAATCTAAATTCTGTTCTATTAAGAGTACTAGTTAGTAGAGCTGTACATGGGTCGGCATCTTCGCTTCTTACTTGTTCATGTAGGCTGACGAGTATTAAAGGTCCATTGTGCATACTTAAGTATCTCCATCAAAAGCAAGGTCAAGATAAGATACATCCCAAATGTGATAAAGATGTTGGTAAGTGTTCCTGCTTTCACAATAATCAAGCAAGTTTTATTATTCTGCCCTCGTCAATAGCCTTTAATTTAAGGAGGCCGATGTTCGCAGTGGGCCAGAGTTGGGCTGTTGGAACCAATTCTAATGCTATGTGCCTTGTGCTGTGGTCTATGTCTCTTGCAATCATTGCAAATTGCAGAGCTTTCTTTCTAGGGAATTGGGGTTCATGCCAATAGTTACTTGTTGTCTTTTTATCTTAAGAGATTTTGCATTTATATTTGGTGAGAGCAATGCATCATATGTGGTAATGATGTATTTCTACTAAAGCTTAGAGGGCATTTCGGGAAAATTAAAAGAACTACCATTGAAACAGTAACACTATTTGAGGCCTGAGTGTTATGCAATATAAAGCCTGTGGTCTTTGATTGTAACGGTAAATTAACATTGTATCTACTGAATGTACCTGTCAAATTTGTACACGTCAAAGTTTGTAACACACAGTGAGGGCATAACTTTTATATCAACAACCATCGTGATTTCCCTTCCATATTCTTCGGGCCCATCGCTACTTCCTGAATACGAAAATATCAGAGTTGCTCTTATCATCTCTGCAGTAGCTAGTACCTTCCATGCATTCTTGGGCATTATATGTAATGACAATGAGGCTGATGATTGCGGTTCTATTGGCAGCTGACTGTTTAATGATTCTTGGCAAAACGTGATTGCTCCATCTAGACAAGGAAAAAAACATTTAAAAAATTACAGTAAAATTCTTCTTAGGACGAAATCAATTAGTGAAATATGCAGATTTTTATAGCTAAACTCGTTCTGTACTTCACATAATTGAAAGTAATCTGGCATATAAAAGAGAAGCACGATAAATCGAAAGTAATTACCATAAACAAAATGAGACGCAACTACAATAAAATGGAGAAAAAACAAAAACAAGATATTTTATCTTGATTAAACTGACGCTCTTCGGCTTAAACCATAATGTGCTTTGTTGTAAAAACTCCTAATACAAAGCCAATAGTAAAATACATTGGTTTTGTCCCTAACAATTTTTGATACATAACACATGAATTTCTGATCTATATAATAGTTGTAAGGCTAGAATTTATATTGGTCTTTGGAAAATAATATGCAATTATAAAGCAGGAGGTTAAATAATGGTTTTACAAACATGCATATACAATCAGTTATCAAGATTTCTAGCTTTATGCTGCATGGAATGCCTACCACAAGCACTTCCTTAAAAATGAAAACTTATTTAAAAGAAAAGAAAAAAATCCAATGTAAACAAAGAGCTTCTACGATTCTTCACTCAGTTCTAGTGAAAAGAATTTATTCCACTTAAAATTATCTTAAAATTATCATTTCTCTCTATACCCCTTCCAGACAAACAAGTCAGGTACAGATAAAAAAGCATTGCCACATTATCTTTCACAAAGGCTACCGTCGTCTTTTGCAGAAACTAATCAAAACTGAGAATGCATGGTGATTTCCAAAAAGCCCCCAATACCAAACTGCAAGATTTCATGCAAAGGACAGAATATTAGACAAGTGAACAGTTTCAAATAACTAGATATATCTAGATCCGCCTTCTGCAACATGAAGTACATTTTCACAAACAGGAATATAAGGCTCCACACGAAAATCCATACCTTGAAGACTTATGTCTGGCCCAGTCTTCTCTGCGGTAGTGAGTGTTGGCCTTTGACGAAGGATACAGAACGTTGGCTGGAGGCAGTAGACATCTGGTATATCAAAAGAATTATGAAGGTCTCATGGATAGAAAGAAAAACCAACGAAGAAGTAATGCGGATGGCTTGGTACATGAGATCACTTCTCAGTACCACCAGAGATAGACAGATGAAATTCTTAGGACACACAGTGAGGGCGAACGGACTGGAAAAGCGCTTGTTATTGGAAAAGATCATCAGCAAGAAAAGCAGGCGAAGACGTATAAATTCATGGCCAGCCTTAACAAGTATATATATGCACCACCAATACACGATTAATGAACTCATAGGGAAGGCAGAATGTAGAGAGGGTCAGAGAGCAATGATCGTCGATGTCTGCAAGATCACATAAGACACCTGAAGAATAAAAATTGGTAATCATCCTAAGAAAAAAACCCACATCACACAAGGAGGGCATCCTAACGCAGGAAAATATTCATGTGAATGTGCCTATCAACGTTTAAATGACGTCTAAATTAGCCTAATCGCAACCGAATGGTCCATATTGAGCTTTTACATTGCCGCCGTGTTTATAATGTAATTCCAAATTTCAAAAATCTATTTATTTGGCTCATAAAAGTGTTACCTGTAAACTTCGAGAAACTTTTTGGAATATCGAAAATACTCTCTTTATCTGTTAAAGATTTGAGTTCACTGTATTTGTTCCAATATATAAAAAAGAATCTAATCGATATGTAATAAAAAGAATAATAATCTGATTCCAAAATATGTTTGTGGGGTCTGGAGGAGAAACAAATAGGTTACTTGTTTCAAAATCAAGAGTATTTTACTGAGTATGAAGCAAAGGTTTGCTTTTTTTTGTAGTCTTAATTTTTTT
Source organism: Morbakka virulenta (assembly GCA_003991215.1). NCBI lineage: Eukaryota > Metazoa > Cnidaria > Cubozoa > Carybdeida > Carukiidae > Morbakka > Morbakka virulenta. The sequence continues at coordinate 5,127,298 of RDPX01000014.1, read as the reverse complement.
ATGCAGGATAACGTTTTACAAACCTCTACTCTTTTCAAGTCGAACAAAGACTTCCGTAATGGGTATAGCTCCACAGTTTTCAAGAATAACGTCTGCATCAAAGCTTTAAAACGAAAATTAAAAAAAATCATCTTAACTTGGATATCAGGTACGTAAGCCGTTATGTAAAGTGTTACTTTCTACAATAACAGGCCTTAATACTAAATTATTATTCAAAAAAAATAAATACTTGACCTGAATAAATTGGTTCCCAGGTACTTATCACAGAAAATAGATCCATTTTCAGATCTTCGCTGCATTCTCTTGACAACAGTAATAAAAGTTACTATTTTGGAGCAGGGGTACTCTTTTGAAAAAAATCAACTTATTGCTGATAGGAAACTGTGTGTATTCAATAAACTCCTAAATCCAATGGTGATCTAAATGTTTATGTCTCTTTGGATTTCCTGTCTCTTTCAAACTAAAATCGTTTAGGGTCTCCTTAGAACAATGATCTACGTAAGAACTCCGACAGGATTCAAAATGATACCAGTACATAATGACACTACTAAAGTTCAAATGTTTGATCTTCAATCAGCTTCAATTAACTGAAAAATAGGTAACTTTATCAAATTTCAAATAACAAATAACTTGTCTGCATTCTAAAAAAAAGGGAAAATTTAATCAAGTCTGAAAACCTCAGGAATCTTTTACAATATGTTAGCTAATGTATAGAAAACAACCAGAACCACCATGTATATTACTGCAAAATCCGAAGTAGAAAAAATAATACCAGGATATGTTGGGGTTAAAGAAAATGAAATGGAGCTGAGCAAAGTTGAGATTTTTTTAGTGATGATGGGAGTAATTTCACATTTATTTGGAAATGAGAGAGAAAACGCTCACTTTCACTCTGTTTTTTCTGTCCGAAAACCGAGTTTTTTTTCCTTGACCCTCACTTTCAACGGCGGAGGTCTGTAAATACTTTGTCAGCCAATCTTATTTCGTTTTTCCTCTTCTTCCAGTTCCTCTCATTTGCATCTCGGACATTTACGGAATATCTTCCTCGTCGTTTCGATAGAAAACATGTCCGAACCACTACATCCTCTTTTTCCAAATCAGGTCCTTCATCGTCATGACTTATAATTTCTTCGTTTCTTCCGTGTTCTTCTAAACTTACTCCAAGACAGTAACGGACCATTCACATTGTACAAGCTCCTATCTTGTTAGCTAGTATTCCTGTTATTGGTTTCGTTACCATACATCAGAGTAGAACCTATTGCAGTTTCATATATTAATATCTTCAGTCTAGTTAGCATCTTTTCATCGTAAAGTACTCTGGCATCTTTTCATCATAAAGTACTCCTGTCAGCTGTCTCCATTTACTCCACGCTTCGAAATGCACTTCATCTAGTACAGCTTCTCTGCTTTCATCTTCTCTATTTGGATCTGACGTCACTCTCTGGAACCTCTTGTATTGGTCACTGTAAAACTGATATTTCTGGTAGTTCTTCTCTTGTATTCTTTAGATTCAGTAGTGTGTCGAAGTATTCTGTATATCCGTTTTTGATCTCATCGTTTTCACAGTATTTTGCTCTACTGCTCTACAGCAGGATAATGGCCTTGACAGACAACCAACTTATCGTTTTAAGAGGAAGGTTAAAATGCCTCCAGATCTAATTAGGTTCAATGCTTAACGGCGATATTGAAGGCAAAATAACATCAGAACTCGTGTAACGAAAATATGCAAATCCAAACTCAATGGCGGAATAAGATATGTAGCATCAACACATAGGCTGTAGGCGTACTAATTTACAGTACATGAAATGTGGGCTGGGCAATGGAAGAACTGATCAGTACGGACAGAAGAATTGACAAACTCTTGGGATTGTATGAATGCCTCCACAGTAGGGGTAATGCTGCATGCAAGAGTGCACTTGCCTGGACAAGAAAGAAAGGGGCTTTATTGGTACCAAAGATGGTATAAAGAAGGGGAGCAAGTCCTAATATGGTAATCTGAAAGTAACCAAAAAGTTTATCCTAAGTCTCTTTTATGATAATGGTGTTAGCTGAAGAAGATCCTCAGGTCTTTTAAAAGAAGAAGCAAGAAGAGGAAATCAGGAAGTGGAAAGTGAAAGCCCTGCACAGCGTTCGTGAAACTAAAAGCAAGTGTAGCTGGAAAAGATTCCTAGAGATAGCATCACGTGTGTTTTTTGCGGGAGAGTAGGATAAATCCTGGCTGCTGAAGTACAAGCTTTAAGAGCAAACCCAATCAGCAGTGCCCAGTTAAGATCTCAGCAACACCAATGTATTGATTGTGTGAAAACAACACTGAAAAAGTAAACGCTGTCAGGGGTTGCAAAAATCATTCCCAGAGAATACAGGGAGTGCCATGACAAGATGGCTCTATATGCACAATATGGGAAGTACTGAGAGAACGGAAACTGAACTTATAAGGGAGAAGGAGGAAATATGTGAATGGTATTGAAAAGTTGTTGAATAAAGGAGAATATGGAGCTTCGTAAACTGAAAAACATTACAGTAAAGGTGAAAAATATCTTACAACATTTTAGAACAGAGAATATAACTGGAACATATATTTCAATAAAAGTAGCGTCAAAATATATAGCAGAAAGATTGGCACTAAAAGTGACAAAAGGAAAAGGTATAACTGACGCAGTTTGGTAGAAGAGTTAGAGGGCGATAGAAAGAATTTAACGTTTTTTTATACGTTTCTAGAACAGACTAACCTATTATCACAAGAGCAAAAATGATGTATTGGAGAAAGTGCCTTGGCTACAGACGATTACTGATTGACAAGTTAATTCAAAAGAATGCGAAAGAAAGCAAGCTAATTTGTATACAGTCTGGATAAACTATTATAATGCCCACTATTTGATACTCCATTCATGGATTATTAAAATTACTGAAATTGTGGGTAGTAGCGGGAAACGATGCAATGAAGATGAAAGAAATGATTAGCAATAATTGACAAACAGATTAAAAATCATCTGGTAAATCACTTTGTAAAGACAGGAAAATGGAATAAATAAGCAAACATGTGATTGCACTTTACGTGCTAAAAAACACCCACAGAGGACTGGCAACTTTTAGCCAAGCCTGACAGACTAGAGGCAGGCATTAAAAACAGCATTTTCGAATACCAACCAGTTTTAAAAGCAGTTTTGATTAAAGATAACCAATGAATATTGATATAAATACAACAAAATTCGGCAAATAACTTTAAGGGAAAGCATAATTAAGCAAACACAGGTGGCAGGAAGCGATGGAATTGAGAGGTCTAAAAATGAATAAAAGACAAGAAGACAGAAACAATGGAATCTATCATCAACGAGTGATAACAAAATTATTAACATTAGAGATAGACATGGGGAAGAGATTAAGCAAGGGGGGGGGGGGTCAAGAAGAAATTAAGACAAGAGTTAGAAGAGCTTTGGACAAAGTGGCGAGAAGTGAGTGGCATAGTATGCGACACAAGAATGCCAATAAAACTGAAGACGAAGATCTATTCATAAGTGATACAACCAGTGTTACTATATGCTCTAGAATTCGTACCTTTAAAAAGGGCAGAGGAAAGAATGTTAGAAGCGGCGGAGTCGAGAATGCTAAGGTGACTAGTTGTAATTTCCTTGCACGAACACAGGATGAATGATGACATAATATTTTTGAAGGTAAGAAAAATAACAGAGAATACAAGACAAGCAAGTTTAAGATGGCAAAGACATATAACGAAGAGAGAAAATGACAATATTTTGAAGGCAGTATGGCAGGCACCAGTGACAAGGAAGTTAGGAGTAGAAAGACGACAAAAGCTTAGAATGAGGGACTTCATAGAACAAGACATGAAAGAAGTGGGAGCGATAGAAGGAGAATGGAAAGACCGAGTAAAGTGCAGAAAAAGGTGTCCCGCGGTCGACCTGACAAACGTCGGATGAAGGGCGAAGAAGAAGATAACTGAGCAAACTACGGAAAGGTCAAAACTATGCCAGGTTGTTTCTGAATGCTGAAAGTTTCTTAACTTTGATGGACACGACCAAAAGTTATCTTATTTTATGAAATCACATGCAAAAGGTTATTTATAAGTAGTGGTCAGAAATAGATATGTTAGACAAAAAAATGAGAAAAACCTTAACTATGCATGAAGCACTCCATCCAAAGGCAAATGTCATTCGATTGGTATAAAAAAAGAAAGGTTGGAGGAAAAGGGGTTACCAACATTCCGAGAGTGTGAATGAAGAGCAAAGGTCAATAAATTACATTGCCAAAAATGAAGAAGGGCTTCTTAAGTATGCTCCAATCGAAAAAGGTTTAACTGATGCTGAGCTTGCGGAAAAGAATCAATACAAAAGTAAGGCTTTCCCTGAAAGAAGGGAGGCACGTGAAGCAATGACGTTTTATGGACAGTTCAACAGAGATACGAAAAAAGTGAAAGGCGAATCATCATGGGATTCACTTCGAATTGGTGATTCAAAGTGAGAAACAGAATTTGTCGGCAGCTGCACAAGACCAAGCGTACCACTGCAACATATAAGCATCGCCTGTGTAACGCGGCAGTAGAAAATGTTGATAACACGTCTGACGAGCAGTACAATCATGTAAAAGAAAAAACTTTAAATGAAAATGGTAAACCAAAGATATTATAGGACTTTGACATCCAGAGGGGCAGGAAATATTGAACATCAGAGACCAGATATAATCGTCGGTGACCATAAAAAAGGTGAATCCCTTATAACAGATGTTGCAATATCTGCCAATCAGAATATTGCTGATAACAAACTTACAAAAATAATGAAATATGCCGATCCAAAAGTAGAGATATTAAGAATATTGGAATGAAGGAGCAAAAGTTATACCCATTGTTATTGTCACATTAGGATCAATTCCAAAAAAACTGACATACTTTCCGACGTATAAGTACTCGCATGCCAGTACTCTAAATATGCACTGTTGCAAGAAGTCTCCCCTCCTTGCAAAAGCACAGATATTTAGCACAGTACTTGCTGTCTGAGGGTTTTTGTTAAGGTTTGACAGTAAAGTAAAGAATATCCAATATTTAAGAACAATACAGTGAAATATGTTTGATTTCAATGGATTGTTCTTAATACAGTAAAATCAAACATACTGCTACCATTACTACTACTACCATTACTACTACCTCTACTACTACTACTACTACTACTACTACTACTACTACTACTACTACTACTACTACTAACTACTACTACTACTACTATTACTGCTACTACTACTACTAACTACTACTACTACTACTGCTACTACTACCTACTACTACTACTACTACTACTACTACTACTACTGCTACTACTAACTACTACTACTACTACTACTACTACTACTACTACTACTACTACTACTAATAATAATAATAATAATAATAATAATAATAATAATAATAATTTTTTTTAA
>RDPX01000014.1:5101616-5119839 GCA_003991215.1 Morbakka virulenta | reverse complement strand
AATATGCGAAAGTCTCTGTATATTTCCATGACAATTTCAATAAGATCATCAGGAAGGTGGTGAAATTTCAAGACGTTGCGTATTAAATGGTGGTTAACCTCGCCAAATGCGTTTTTAAGGTCCATAGGAGTGATCACTAAGGACTTTTGTTTAAGCCTTGCTTGGTTAATAGCATACGTTAGATTCTCGGTGTTTTCAATTGTTCCAGATATTCCTTCCCAGAACCCTTTTTGGGTCTTTCTGTCAATATAATCGTTTTTCAATGCAAATTGGTAAATACGATTCCTTATGCATGCTGTGAACACTTTTAACATAACAGGTTGAAGAGTTATAGGCCTGAAGTTATCAAGGTCCGTAGTGTCCCCCTTTTTATAAGCTAACACAGTTAGACCAAATTTCCACGCTTTTGGTATAGATTTTTCCTCCCAGGCTTTTTTTATCAATTTCCATAAAATTGTTCTAATCATTGGACACTTTTTTAAAACAATAGTACTTACTTGATCAAAAGGACATGGTGACGAGGAAGATTTCGTTTTGTTAATAACTCGAGTTATTTCAACTTTTCCCGAAAATAATTAAAACATGTAGCTTCGTCGACGTCTGGTTTTACACGGTTTTTATGTTCAAAAATATGTTTGCAGTATTTCCAGAAGTTCTTTTTGATGCGAGCTTCGTGGTCATACGGCAAAGGTTGGTTCTTTGTTTTAATCATTTTTGAACGTAGAAGACGGCTGACATATGTTACTTCGGTTTGGTTGTTAGAGTGAGTTTTTAGAATTTTTAATACTTTCTTTAGCTGTCGATTTGAAAGTTTATCATAATGACTAAATGGGTTTTCTCCGTCGTCGTTGACAGGACCATCGTTATCGTAAAAATAACGGTAAATGACGTCATTTAAATATCATTAATAATAATAATAATAATAATAGTAATGAAGAGGGATAATCGGTAACTAGCTAAAAATAGTCACCAATGGTCAAGAAATACCCATGCTTCAATTTTGCTTGGGGTCGACTAACAAGAAAGTTGGACAGATGTGGGGTTCAACTTTGGCAAAATTGCTACAACTAAACAAGTAAAGCCAGTTACCTGTGTCCTCTGTATAATGATATTGAAGTGAAAAGGCTTCTGTAATCAACATCTTCGTGTTTTGTGTGAACAAACTGTGTGGGAAGATTGCTGCTCAGCTGCATCAAAGGTAGTGGATAAGTGACATCCACTGTGATTGCTTTATCAAACAACACATGGTTCGTAATCCCAAATACTTCGACTTCAAAGCCTTAAAAGAAAAATGATATTACACTTCAACTTAGAGCGTAGCTACCCCTCCACAAATGGAGGATATCAATAATGTCGTTTACATTACTATCATAAGAGAAAACAAATTGCATTAATACTTAACTCGAGACCTGGTAGGTAGTGCCCCCCATAAGCAATGGAGTAAAGTCTACAATCATATCATGTCTTCTGCTATGATTGTAGAATGACGAAACTGTCGAATTGAGAGAGAAAGTTGGTAAATCAGAGCCTTTACAATGACCTTTTTCTGTCCTTCAGCTATCTGATTAACTTCGCCAAATTCTCACAATTGGCTCAAGAAAAATTTTATACCGGATGTTAATGTTTCGGGTGAGATTAACTGAATCCAGCTGGTTTATAGCTTATGCCAGCAAACTTAAAAAACCAAAACGAATAAAAAGATTATGGATCATATCATATTCTCAAGAGTCTCCAGCTTGATTAGCGTGACACCTATTGGGGTAAACAAACATACATCACATGCCCGCCTGCCAGAATCAACTTTTAGCCAAAGAAGGCAGCAAAGGAATAATTTTGGAAGAAGACGTTTTGAAGAAGAAAAAAATCCCAATGAGTCCATCATCTGTGAAACATTTAAAAATTACATCATGAATCTGTCACCCTTGTAATATACCAGCTGGTTTCATCAGTTTAATCCTTGATCTCGTGCTGGTTGAGTACATCCCTGGAAGCACAAGACCCTTTCTTCCTTCTAAAATTCCTAAAAAATGCAGCGTTCTCATTGAGCCTTTTTAAAGATACGACAAGAAAGATAATTCTATCTTTTTTCAGTGCTATCAAATAACTACCAAAACCTCTGTGTTCGTAAACTGTGATCCTCAGAAAATGTGTAGCATTTTTCTGAGAAAAATTATTTCGGAAGCTTGCTGGAAAGTTCATTCGTATCAAAAGCATGTCTCCGCATTAAATGTAAAACGAATACAATATGGAAAGCATATAACTGTGAATAAATCTAAGATAAGCGCTACTTCACTGGGTAGTTTATTGATAATTTTTGACGGAGGAATGGACAAAAATATTTTGACCTCCCAAGTCTTTAACTAAGTTTTTATAAATATGTGACAGTGTCTAATCAAGTAGAAACCACATGTTCTGTCCTTGACTGTCAGTTTATGATCCGCAACCGTTTACCTTCTATTAGTATATACCCAAAACTAAGCTTTTAAAAGTACCTTTTAATATGAGTTGTCCAGGTTCAGTTGGAGTCCCGAGTAGCATAAAAGGAAATGATCCAGACTCTGCTGGCAGTGCGAGTTTCCCTTCCGACTCTTTAAAATTGATGCCTTCCGTCATAAGTTTCTATTAATGAAAAAATACGACTGGAGTTTGTGTTCTAAAAAGTTGTGGCGTTTAGAGGTACCTGAATCAAACTTATATATATATATATATATATCCGTATTTAGTCAAAACTCTGAACAGGGTTACAACGATCATTCAAGCATGGAGTGTTGCCAAGCAGAGGTCTGGAATTCTTTCGCCTGCAACTGACATTACGACCAGATCTACATTACCAGATAGCGACGACTAAATTACCTCCTTTCACCTACGTATTCAGTAAAGGAGATACTAACATTTGTGGAATTGCGGGTTTTAATACGTTAACTGGATGGAATTTAGCTATTTCTTACTATTAGTTCTTGAACAAGTGCAATCATAACTAAATAAAAAACAAAACTTCTATTGTTTATATGCGGAAATTTTTTTTACGTCTGCTTTGGTGCATTACATTATTTTGGTAACCTGAAACCAAGTGCAGTTATTAAAGCTTCCCAAACATTGCTTGCACCAGGTATTGTGTGAAATTTCACTCTGACTTTACAATACGTTTCATTAGATTCTTTGTCGATCATCCTTACTGTCAAGGAAGTACTCTCCGCGTCTGTTTTATATGGAGATACAGCAACGTCTGCCTCTTAACCATCTGTAAAAGAACTCCGCATTCGAAGCCACGTCACAGCGTAGGTAAAGTAGATAGCAACAATAGAGACCATGGAAACTGACAACAGTTGTTCAAAATATTATTCTAACCAAACAAGGTTATTTTATTTGAAAGATAACATGACAAGAGAAGGCGAGTTTTTTTGGTTTGCTTTATTTGTGGCACCCAACCGAAGTAGTCCACCTGTCTCGACGGATTACTGACAGCAGATATTCTCCAGGTAGCTGGCTTTTGCAACTAATGTTAAACATGCGCGTTGGAAAACCATGCATGCTCTCTTTTCCTCACAAAATCGGAATCAAATGGTCTTTTCGAAACTCACTGCTTTCTGTTTTAACAATGAGATTTTTCTGCTACTCTTTTTATTATGAATTGTAATATACTGACTATAACATTACAATTACAAAGTCAATCTGTATTACTAATTTTTTATAAAAAACTTAAAATATGTCTAAATGTCGAAATATTATCTAGTGTTGATCCAAATGTTCCTTCTTCTCGAAGAAGTGATGAAACTTTTCTCAACTTTATTTTGGTAAGTCCAGAATTGGAAGGAACGGTTGGAAGTCACAGCCGTTTCAGGGGCCGTTTTTTGTCCCTTAGAAAGGAAAGATGCGAAAAGATATCACAAACAGTGTACCGGTCGAGGAAGCCGGTTTGATTGTGAAGAAAAGAGTCCAAGTTATCTACCAATAACTTATGTCTGTAGGTGTATCTTAATGAATGGTCTTAAAAAAAAACGGCGGAAGATAACAAATCAAGGACCCAAACATGAAACATGAACAAACATGTAAAACAGTAAGCCTTTTATGATATTAATTCAGATTAGTATCAAGTACAATATTCAAAGTAAGTACGCTTTGATATAATTTACTTCTTGTTCCGATTTATAACCTAAAAGTAATAGGCGTTCATCAACGAAGCATTGATATAAAACAATTTAAAGTAACGTACAGTAAAACCAATAAGAAAAAATAATCGAACACAGTCATGTCAAAACTAAAGCACTTTAACTAATCCGGTCAATGTATCAATACCAGAATAAAACGAAAACAAAGCCCTTAAAATTTAAGCAAAGTTTAGTTGGAAAATAAACGATGCCAAAAACTGTACCTTTATTGCTTTACAAAGTTTGCTAATAAGTTGTATCATTTTAACGTTTTTCACATAATAAGCCACTTATTTTTTAACACTTCTAGCTTGCTTACTTCAGTATTTGATTTCTCATAAATAGCTACTAAGAATTTTGTACTGATACGCAATTTTTATATACGAAATTTTTTATTTATGGAAACAAGGAATACTGTTGTACAAATGGGCACGTTTTATGCAATTGGGTTAATTTCCACATAAAAATGACCTAAACGATCACTTAAGATCTTCCGGTAGAACAAACACTTGTGAAAATCCTAAGTAACTTTTAGAGTTAAAATTCTGTTTTCGTATTACAAAAAGCTTGTTTTTTTAAGAGCAATTATCAGCTGTAGTGATTTGCTTCAGTATGCACAATAAGAAATTAATACAAATAAAAAAAAAATAAAATGCTATAAATGTTTGGGTTTAATTATACGAAAAAAAGCACACTTACAATTCTGTCAACCTTAATTTCAGCAGGCAATGGATTATCAACAGTCATTCCAACCTCTAGAAGCTCATTGCACACCCACTTTACATCTGAAACCGCAAAAAGCTCTATCATCAATTTCAATCCAATCCCTAACGGCTTAATACAAAGTGCACGAAATTGGATATTAATCGGCACAAAGTGTTGGCTGGGCAAGTTAATATGAATTTAAATGGCAGAAAAATTAAGACGTTGGGGGATTCGTAATATGCATTATGCTAGGGAAACGTAAAATTGTAAATTATGCTCAGTCATCACTATAATCAGAACCTGACTACACAAGTGAACCCAACATATTTGCTGGTCTAAAGTTAAGGTTGGAAGGTTCTTCAAGGTCAAATCAATTTTCTTGAAAAAGAAATCGACATTAAAAGATAAAATGTTAGCAATGTACAATGTTTATATATCAATAAATTGTTTAAGTAAGAAAATACTTAAGTAAATAACCAGGTCTACTGAAAGGTGAACTAACGTAAGTAAATGTATGTATGTATATATATATATATATATATATATATTTGTGTAATTTTGTGTGTTCGTATCAAAAAGTGTTCAATGCATATAGCAGACCAATATAAGGTAAAACACGAAAAATAAGAACTGTGATTGCAACAAATACTGTACAAGTTAATTGTAATACGTTACCACCTGTAATTTTTATTAATTTTGATGAGCCGCCTACTTTTTTTGTTTAGAAAAGCTTGTACAGTATTTATTTCTTTACTGAGCAAATAAATAAAAATAGACCGTGACAAGAATAGAAAAAATACAGTAAAAAATACGTAAATCAACATGATATATAAATCGCAATACTCCTAAAAAGTAAAAAAAAAACATTTAAAAGGGTAAAGTAAAAAAGTCGTCAAGTCAACAAGTAAAAAACACACAGGTAGAAAGTAACAAAAATGAAATGGTCTGAGAGCATTGCAGTTGTCTGTGACAAAAAGGTGCCACTCCATCTCAAGAGCTATTTCTACAAGACAGGCATCAGACCTGTTATGCTTTATGAAGCTGAAACCAGGCCATTGAAGAAAGCTCAAGAAAGGAAGCTGGAAACCACGGAGATAAGGATGGTGCGATGGATGACTGGAGTATCTCAGTGGGTGCACAGAGCAAGTGCAGATTTGACAAGGCGTGCCAAAGTAGTCGCAGTGGGGAGAAAGGCTAACGAGGCTAGACTCCGCTGGTTTGGACAACTAATGAGGAAAGAGGAGGAAAGTATTGTGAAGCAAGTGTACCATCAGCAGGTAGTTGGAAAAAGAANCAGTAAAACCAATAAGAAAAAATAATCGAACACAGTCATGTCAAAACTAAAGCACTTTAACTAATCCGGTCAATGTATCAATACCAGAATAAAACGAAAACAAAGCCCTTAAAATTTAAGCAAAGTTTAGTTGGAAAATAAACGATGCCAAAAAACTGTACCTTTATTGCTTTACAAAGTTTGCTAATAAGTTGTATCATTTTAACGTTTTTCACATAATAAGCCACTTATTTTTTAACACTTCTAGCTTGCTTACTTCAGTATTTGATTTCTCATAAATAGCTACTAAGAATTTTGTACTGATACGCAATTTTTATATACGAAATTTTTTATTTATGGAAACAAGGAATACTGTTGTACAAATGGGCACGTTTTATGCAATTGGGTTAATTTCCACATAAAAATGACCTAAACGATCACTTAAGATCTTCCGGTAGAACAAACACTTGTGAAAATCCTAAGTAACTTTTAGAGTTAAAATTCTGTTTTCGTATTACAAAAAGCTTGTTTTTTTAAGAGCAATTATCAGCTGTAGTGATTTGCTTCAGTATGCACAATAAGAAATTAATACAAATAAAAAAAAATAAAATGCTATAAATGTCTGGGTTTAATTATACGAAAAAAAGCACACTTACAATTCTGTCAACCTTAATTTCAGCAGGCAATGGATTATCAACAGTCATTCCAACCTCTAGAAGCTCATTGCACACCCACTTTACATCTGAAACCGCAAAAAGCTCTATCATCAATTTCAATCCAATCCCTAACGGCTTAATACAAAGTGCACGAAATTGGATATTAATCGGCACAAAGTGTTGGCTGGGCAAGTTAATATGAATTTAAATGGCAGAAAAATTAAGACGTTGGGGGATTCGTAATATGCATTATGCTAGGGAAACGTAAAATTGTAAATTATGCTCAGTCATCACTATAATCAGAACCTGACTACACAAGTGAACCCAACATATTTGCTGGTCTAAAGTTAAGGTTGGAAGGTTCTTCAAGGTCAAATCAATTTTCTTGAAAAAGAAATCGACATTAAAAGATAAAATGTTAGCAATGTACAATGTTTATATATCAATAAATTGTTTAAGTAAGAAAATACTTAAGTAAATAACCAGGTCTACTGAAAGGTGAACTAACGTAAGTAAATGTATGTATATATATATATATATATATGTATATATATGCATATATATATATGTATATATATGTATATATATATATATATATATATATATATATATATATATATATATTTGTGTAATTTTGTGTGTTCGTATCAAAAAGTGTTCAATGCATATAGCAGACCAATATAAGGTAAAACACGAAAAATAAGAACTGTGATTGCAACAAATACTGTACAAGTTAATTGTAATACGTTACCACCTGTAATTTTTATTAATTTTGATGAGCCGCCTACTTTTTTTGTTTAGAAAAGCTTGTACAGTATTTATTTCTTTACTGAGCAAATAAATAAAAAAAGACCGTGACAAGAATAGAAAAAATACAGTAAAAAATACGTAAATCAACATGATATATAAATCGCAATACTCCTAAAAAGTAAAAAAAAAACATTTAAAAGGGTAAAGTAAAAAAGTCGTTAAGTCAACAAGTAAAAAACACACAGGTAAAAAGTAACAAAAATGAAATTGTCTGAGAGCATTGCAGTTGTCTGTGACAAAAAGGTGCCACTCCATCTCAAGAGCTATTTCTACAAGACAGGCATCAGACCTGTTATGCTTTATGAAGCTGAAACCAGGCCATTGAAGAAAGCTCAAGAAAGGAAGCTGGAAACCACGGAGATAAGGATGGTGCGATGGATGACTGGAGTATCTCAGTGGGTGCACAGAGCAAGTGCAGATTTGACAAGGCGTGCCAAAGTAGTCGAAGTGGGGAGAAAGGCTAACGAGGCTAGACTCCGCTGGTTTGGACAACTAATGAGGAAAGAGGAGGAAAGTATTGTGAAGCAAGTGTACCATCAGCAGGTAGTTGGAAAAAGAATTAGAGGGTGCCAGAAGTTGAGATGGAGTGACAGAGTGCAGACTGATATGTGAAATACAAGTGATAAAAAAAAGTTAGTAGATTTGATATAAAACAGGTCCTAAAGCACTGTGTGGTTCCTTCACAAAACGAAAATAAAATTTACTGCCTCTTAACCAGCGCTGAAATAAACAAATATATCCCTTACATCTTTTTTGGTTTACCCAATTAACGAAAAGAATTTTTTGGAGCGTATGTTTATAAGTGATCATCATAGCTGGAACTTTCGATTTCTAATGATTAAAACAAATTTTACACAAATATACGTACGCATATATAGAGTAACGCAAAGTCAAAGTAGGTCACTCATTTACTTTGAAAGTATTGAAGAAAAATTTAACAGTAACGACGTTTACCCACATACCTCTACTTCAATTTTAAAGTTTGTCCGATCAATTAAGTATTTTTTCAAAGCTGTATTGCAGCTATAATATTAATAATTCTACAACTTTATTAGGCACAGAAATTAATTTGCTAATACCCCCCAATGGTATTTTACTAGAGATAACGAGGTCACCTTTCTGGAATAAAAATTTCCGCAAAAAATGTCTGTTATTACGAAATACTCGTCAGACAAAATGGTTCTTCATGTCGGGACAATGGATGGTGTCGAACCATTTTACCACAGTCTATAAAAAAATCAAGTAAAACAATAGTGTTACTGTACCTTCAAAACTATTTTTCTTGGACTTTGTCTGATATGATAGTGAAGAAAATATAAATGGCCCACCAAGATCTGGTGATTTCAAGAATGACTTAATTGGTCGCAGGTAACGGGGCGGTTGCCTTGGCCTGACATCTCTGTGTAATAATGCAAAATACAGCAATACAAACAGTAATTAAATGATAAGGAAGAAAATACTAACCGAAAAATGTGAAACATTATGCAGCTATTCTATCTACTTTTCAAACCTTTCCTATCTGTATGTCACAAATAACCACTTATTACTTACCAAACTATGTTCCTGGGAACAAGTGCATGCACAAGTCGGTCGTTTGTAAGTATAAACTAAATGGGCGAAGCATGTCGTGATGTGGTTGGATTACAAAAACTTTCATATAGTGAAATTAGTCGTCAGGGGGGAAATACTGCACAGAACAAGAATTACGATATACCAGGCTTATCAGATGGTCCAAATAGAGATAGCTTTATTTGATCAGACTTCGTTAATAACAGACCGTTATATTTCAAAGTTTAATTTCAGCCCCAAAAGCAACTGTTGCTTCCAGTATCTGATCAAATAAGAAGTATTGTCAAACAGCGGACGATTTGGTGATGATCAATTGAGAGTAGGCAAAAACAACAAATCCAATACCCATAGAAATAATGGGATGTAATATGGACAAGGATTAGTGCTGATATCTCCGGCTACCAAAATCATACCCAAACAATAAAAAAAGTATTAAGAAGTTGCAAACCTACTTTTCGTTCTACGAATGGCAGTACAAGAGCTTTTTGTGACCGACTAAACCAGTGTGAACTGGGTCCAGAAGAGGAGCTTTTGTCCATTTTAGAAATCATGTATTATGAATATGTCCTTAGAAAGCTGGGGTAGTTACAACAAGAAAAACAGTAAATAAGGCATAGTTTATAGCAAAAATTGGTTATTCCAGAGTTACTTAAGGATAAAAATCTTTAGTCAGTTATCGCTTCTAAAAATTTGTTGACAATAACTTTTCCAGTTATACCACACTTCGGAAATTCTATTTTTCTAAAAAATACCAATATGTCAGATCCTTTTCTTTATGGATAGATTTAATCACTTTGTCAAAGCGGTTAAATCTATCCATAAAGAAAAGGATTAGATCAAATGTGGGTTAGAAACCACGCAAGACACCATAAAATGTAAGACATACGGATCGCCT
The DNA here is from genome assembly GCA_003991215.1 of Morbakka virulenta. Lineage (NCBI taxonomy): Eukaryota > Metazoa > Cnidaria > Cubozoa > Carybdeida > Carukiidae > Morbakka > Morbakka virulenta. Next base: position 5,109,783 of record RDPX01000014.1, on the reverse strand, counting down.
CTCCAGGACCCTCCGTGGGAAAGCCCTAATTCTTGGCCTGCTCTTCAGCGAAGGCTCAAGCATCTCGAGACCCCTGCCCTGTATGGTTGGGCCCTATAGCCGAAGCCCCGACCAAGGAGAGAGCAGAGCTCTACACTTGACTTTAGCTAAAAGGCCGAGAAGCGATCATGGAGAGCATAGTATAGTATAGTATAGTATAGTACAGTATAGCATAATATAGTATAATATAGTATAGTATAGAATAGTATAGTATACTATACGATGGTAATGTATACAAGCAAGAGGCAAAACTTGTGTCAGGGAAAACTAAACGAAAATTAGCATAAATTGTGTAAAGCTTTTCCTGAAGCAATCACAACAGTGGCCATTTGTTAAAACAATAATTCCACTGCAGAAGTACATCTTTCTTCTCCGTTACTGTGATATACACACCTTAATGCTGTAAACATAGTGTATAAATTGACAAGACTTTTTTAAAACCCAAATACATTTTCGTGACAACACTGCGAGGAAGAGGCTGGGAGTTCCTTGAAACCTGTGTGGGATGCGACTTTTGTCGATTCTCTTGAATGATTGATTTCAAATGAAATAAACGGTTACTGGCTTTAGCAGATTTGCAGGTGCTAAATTAAGCCTAGGCTTTATTGTCGGTTATATAACAAACCTGCAAGGCCCAAACATGCGATAGCTTAAACGGAAAGTTCAAAGAGGTCAATAAGTTTATTGACCTCTGACCTTTGGATTAAACTGTGAGTAACCAAGAACTGAAGTTCTGTATGCATACGAAAATTTCAAATTCACTTTCTTGGTTGCCCGTTCGAAAGTGTAGCTCACTATATCATCAACTAAAATGACTGCATATCATCAGATACCGTTTAAATTATAAACAGAAAGTGACGGGCACTCTGTGTACCCATTAAATCTTCAAGACAATATGCAAAATATGGTGTGTTGTCTAAAAAACTACAGATGGTCAACATAGAATGACTCAATTTTGAGGAAACACCTAGGTGCAGAATAGTCATTTCAGTACACCTCTATTAGAAATAAAGAGAAAAGTTTGGTGCTCAAAGAGAAATATGGCTTGTTACGCCAACGAAAGAAGTACAGCTATACAGTGGGGTACCATATTTTACCAAAAGATCTGCGCTAGAGTTTGGTTGAACCGTTGTAATCAGTGCGTAAGGATTGCTTTTATTGAAAAACCTTATAAAATTGCATATTACAAAATTCTACCATGGGCCCAATAGTCTGGATCGACATACGTGCAAGTAGGTACCATATTCAACAATGTTAAGCGATTCATTTTCAGTCATCAATTTCTTAATAATTTGTCAATACCATAGAAATATACTAAATATATATACTATAGAATATATAATAGAGATATACTACTAAATATATTTTGGCTGATGTAGTATCAATTACAAAAAAATGATGCATAACAAAATCGTCATCTGCCACTTCTGCTGTTCGGTCGATTTAAAAAACAATATCACCCACAGCTTCGGCGCAACTATGCAACAATAGTTGAGTTATCCGCGTAAATATATAGTAGCAAAAACTAAACAATTTCCATAGATCCAAAAAACCCTAGACTTAAATAAACAGCAAAGCGTAATTATCTGCCACAAACCACTGAAAGCAAAATATAAAATGTTGGTTAACAAAGGAAGCAAATCATTCTATCCAAAATCCTTTAAAGTCCTCGACTGTCAATAAAGTTATCTGCGTTTCTTCGGACAATACAAATTAGGTCATTTTAATCAAATGGCAAAGTTGTTTCTGAACCCACCAACTGGGGGCTACAGGATACACTGACAAATTTCTATTGGTAACAGTAATAAAATCGCAAGGAAAACTGGGAAAAAAGTAAAAAAATTGAATGGAGCAAGTATGTTGGAGCATTATAAATTTCAGTAGTGGTGCAAAACGAAAAATATACTATTAAACACAACACAACAAGCATAATAATCTGACTCCAAGCTCTTCCTTGGAGCGTTATTAAAGAGTGCAGTCAACATTGTCATATCTACTTTGTTCCATACAATATTTTTGTTACGTTACCTTACCAAAATATTCAGAAAAATCTGCTAATACAAAAACAAGTAATAGTAATAGCATAATTTAAACAAAACATACATAACAATATGACTTGAAGCTTTTACTTGGGGTGTAATAAAAATCAGCAATTAATACGTTCACATCTGTTATGTTCCATACCATACTGTTATTACGTTACCATTCCAAAATACCCAGAAAAAAATCCGCTCGGTTTGCAAACAGGTAAAAAGGGGGATTTGGTGTACTGCTTCCGCCAACTTGCGTGCAACATGGTTTTTAAATAAATGCACTGTAACCTTCACTTCAGGAAACAATTACTCAATAGGTTTAACNACGCAAGACACCAGAAAATGTAAGACATACGGATCGCCTCTCCAGGACCCTCCGTGGGAAAGCCCTAATTCTTGGCCTGCTCTTCAGCGAAGGCTCAAGCATCTCGAGACCCCTGCCCTGTATGGTTGGGCCCTATAGCCGAAGCCCCGACCAAGGAGAGAGCAGAGCTCTACACTTGACTTTAGCTAAAAGGCCGAGAAGCGATCATGGAGAGCATAGTATAGTATAGTATAGTATAGTACAGTATAGCATAATATAGTATAATATAGTATAGTATAGAATAGTATAGTATACTATACGATGGTAATGTATACAAGCAAGAGGCAAAACTTGTGTCAGGGAAAACTAAACGAAAATTAGCATAAATTGTGTAAAGCTTTTCCTGAAGCAATCACAACAGTGGCCATTTGTTAAAACAATAATTCCACTGCAGAAGTACATCTTTCTTCTCCGTTACTGTGATATACACACCTTAATACTGTAAACATAGTGTATAAATTGACAAGACTTTTTTAAAACCCAAATACATTTTCGTGACAACACTGCGAGGAAGAGGCTGGGAGTTCCTTGAAACCTGTGTGGGATGCGACTTTTGTCGATTCTCTTGAATGATTGATTTCAAATGAAATAAACGGTTACTGGCTTTAGCAGATTTGCAGGTGCTAAATTAAGCCTAGGCTTTATTGTCGGTTATATAACAAACCTGCAAGGCCCAAACATGCGATAGCTTAAACGGAAAGTTCAAAGAGGTCAATAAGTTTATTGACCTCTGACCTTTGGATTAAACTGTGAGTAACCAAGAACTGAAGTTCTGTATGCATACGAAAATTTCAAATTCACTTTCTTGGTTGCCCGTTCGAAAGTGTAGCTCACTATATCATCAACTAAAATGACTGCATATCATCAGATACCGTTTAAATTATAAATAGAAAGTGACGGGCACTCTGTGTACCCATTAAATCTTCAAGACAATATGCAAAATATGGTGTGTTGTCTAAAAAACTACAGATGGTCAACATAGAATGACTCAATTTTGAGGAAACACCTAGGTGCAGAATAGTCATTTCAGTACACCTCTATTAGAAATAAAGAGAAAAGTTTGGTGCTCAAAGAGAAATATGGCTTGTTACGCCAACGAAAGAAGTACAGCTATACAGTGGGGTACCATATTTTACCAAAAGATCTGCGCTAGAGTTTGGTTGAACCGTTGTAATCAGTGCGTAAGGATTGCTTTTATTGAAAAACCTTATAAAATTGCATATTACAAAATTCTACCATGGGCCCAATAGTCTGGATCGACATACGTGCAAGTAGGTACCATATTCAACAATGTTAAGCGATTCATTTTCAGTCATCAATTTCTTAATAATTTGTCAATACCATAGAAATATACTAAATATATATACTATAGAATATATAATAGAGATATACTACTAAATATATTTTGGCTGATGTAGTATCAATTACAAAAAAATGATGCATAACAAAATCGTCATCTGCCACTTCTGCTGTTCGGTCGATTTAAAAAACAATATCACCCACAGCTTCGGCGCAACTATGCAACAATAGTTGAGTTATCCGCGTAAATATATAGTAGCAAAAACTAAACAATTTCCATAGATCCAAAAAACCCTAGACTTAAATAAACAGCAAAGCGTAATTATCTGCCACAAACCACTGAAAGCAAAATATAAAATGTTGGTTAACAAAGGAAGCAAATCATTCTATCCAAAATCCTTTAAAGTCCTCGACTGTCAATAAAGTTATCTGCGTTTCTTCGGACAATACAAATTAGGTCATTTTAATCAAATGGCAAAGTTGTTTCTGAACCCACCAACTGGGGGCTACAGGATACACTGACAAATTTCTATTGGTAACAGTAATAAAATCGCAAGGAAAACTGGGAAAAAAGTAAAAAAATTGAATGGAGCAAGTACGTTGGAGCATTATAAATTTCAGTAGTGGTGCAAAACGAAAAATATACTATTAAACACAACACAACAAGCATAATAATCTGACTCCAAGCTCTTCCTTGGAGCGTTATTAAAGAGTGCAGTCAACATTGTCATATCTACTTTGTTCCATACAATATTTTTGTTACGTTACCTTACCAAAATATTCAGAAAAATCTGCTAATACAAAAACAAGTAATAGTAATAGCATAATTTAAACAAAACATACATAACAATATGACTTGAAGCTTTTACTTGGGGTGTAATAAAAATCAGCAATTAATACGTTCACATCTGTTATGTTCCATACCATACTGTTATTACGTTACCATTCCAAAATACCCAGAAAAAAATCCGCTCGGTTTGCAAACAGGTAAAAAGGGGGATTTGGTGTACTGCTTCCGCCAACTTGCGTGCAACATGGTTTTTAAATAAATGCACTGTAACCTTCACTTCAGGAAACAATTACTCAATAGGTTTAACTTTATCAACATGGATCTTCGCTTTGATGTTACATTTTTGGCACAAGCGCATGGAACCAGTACGCACTAAACGTATTAAATTTGGCACTTTTCGACAAACCGTGTGAAATTTGGTGCCTCGTTAAGAACGTTTAGTCCACTGGCTGTTAACACAACGAACTTCACATGTAAATGTATACGTAGAATATTTAACAGATAAAAAGAAAACATCAGACCAATACTGGTATTAAAAATCTCTTACCTGAACTTCGGTAATGACAATATCAACGACGTCTGATTCGAAGGAGAATTTGAAACTCCACTACCCTCACTGTCGGCCAGAGGTGGGCTCGAAGCGTCTTCCAAATGTGAAACTAAATCACCAACAACGATGTCTGAAAGTACATCTCTGTAGGTCTCCAATAAGTAGCATATGATCCTAACAAGAAGAAAAACGCTTCTTTCACTAAATTCGAAAATAGTAATGTTGCCAAATGTGACAAGATCAGAAGTAACACCATCCGGAACAGGTCAAAAGTGAAAGCTATAACGAAGAATGTAAAGATAGCTTGCAGGGGATCTTCTCAGAATGAAAAACACTACGTGGGGCAAACAAATAACTGAGTGGTAATGCATAGGAGAAGGAAAAGTAAGAGAAAGACCAAAACGAAGTTATGGATACGTGATACTGGCGATCATTTGAAGTACAAGTAAGTAGGTGGCACAAGATCGTAAAGCGTAGTGTAAACGATATAAACAGTCTGCCAGCAGTGGCATGACGAGCTGCGATGGATGGAATCTTAAAGGTTTCGAAGCTACCTAGCATGCTTTGTAAGTTAGAGCAAAGTGTGGAATAGAAGGATTCTTGGGTTTTTTAACGTCTTATTACTGATTATCCCAACTCAGATAGCACCCTAACAAAAGTCTTTGTCTGAGCAGTGGCGAATACCTTGATCAGTTGCAAACTAGTCTCATTTTAACGGAATCAAAAATCAGACATGACATGCGCGTCCCAATAAGTAAACCGATAATATATATATATATATATATATATATATACTAGTAGTAGTAGCCTCCATTGGTCGGTCTCGATTATGGCTAATGATGTGTCCTAGTTGAATGCTTTGACAGATATGCGAAGCTTTGGCTGTGATTGGTGAGACCTATTCAGGACCAACAAATTCTGCCACCGAGGGTGCAGGTATGAGTGACCGTATAGGCTCAATGGCGTCGAATGCACAGGCTGTGAACCAAGCAGAAGGTTCCCCCTTTCCAAACTGGTGATGGATCCAAAGGAACGACAGGGGGTGATACGATTTGGCACTAACGATGTTGTAGGAGTTGCAGGAATGACACTGAGAACAGAAGAGGGGGGATGCAATCCCCGGAGTTTTCCTCTGAGTTGACTCCTAAAATCTTTCCTGTCAGCAGGTATACTACACGGCAGTTCGAAATTTGGGTTTTTGTTTCCTTTAATAAGCTATCTTCCAGGGTCGACACCCTAACAGCTGCACGAAGTGACTGGTTTCACGGGATCAATGACTCGCTATTGCCCAATCCCCTATTAGTAAAAGCAGTTCCAATGAAGAAACTTTTCTGCTTTCAAAATTAAGCGTCAATCTCGATTTACGTCTTGTCTATAGCCTGTATATCCCATATATTTAAAACAGATTTTGTCGTTACAAAAACTAACAATACAAAGGTATAAATTAGATTCTTTCTAAATTACGTATTTTCCAATATCTATTGGTTGTTTCATTGTTGCTGTTTAGGGGTGCAACTGTTTACAAAGCAATCTATGTTCATTTTTTATGAGTTGTTAGTGCATATTGTCTTACCTTTCTTTCGCCCAACAACAAGAAAGTAACAGTCTGAACAGAAGAAACAAAATAAAACCCTGTNAATACAATAAAAGACAAAGACCTCTTAAGGTTGCGTACTAAGACTAGAAAGCAGTTACCCTAATATATAAAGACTTTTAAAGTTTTACAAAGTCTAATAAAAACTTTTCAAGTTTTACAAGAAAATATTGGATCACCTTTTCGGCGTTTAAAATAGAGAAGAAATTTTAGCTAAATGCTAAAGCATTGTGTACCCTTACCTTATTGATCCAACATTATCTTTTAACTTCTTCGATATATTTAATAAATCAAGCAAGACTTTCATTTGCACAGATGGCCACCCGTTTTGATAAGCTACGAGAAGAATGTGGAAAACACTGAGTTAGCGACAGAATTGTGTGACTGACTAAAAACAACTGTCCCAACACAGCAAAATGGGAAGTAATCTGCTAGGAGTGCTTAACAAAGGTTGGGGCCTGAAAACAAATGACAGATTAAGTTTACAAAATCATCGTAAATTAAAAGGGAGTGACTCCATCCCTTTCGTGAACTACAGGAATGTGAATGTGCGAAAAATTAATCAGAAGAAAGATAAATGAAGAAATAGCCAATTTATTAGACAATGGAAAACTCCAGTAAGATGTAAAAGTGCCCAACAAAAACACGCGACACATATTAAGTTTACTCCGCACAAAATAACCCACATACAGCACACAAACGGAGTCACCAATGAAATGAACTAAAGTATACAAACAAATGCTAACAATAAACACTGTGAACAATAAATAAGAAACATGCCTTGGATATCTTTCCTCGAGAAGCTACATGCTGTAGCTGTCCTCTATCGTATCTTAAACTGTCCTTTTCTACCCTATTCTGTAAACACATGGTTAATTGGTTGGGCAAGCATGCTGACCACTTTTAAATAAACGTACGTTAAAAGTGTATACATTGAACTGAAACCCCCTCCCCCCCAAAAACGCCCAAACCAACATAAACCAAAACCAACAAAAACCAAAATCAACAACAAAACAAGAATAACCTGCAGCAAAATAGGTTTCAACCAGTACTTATGACCTATATGGCCAGGTGCCCTTGGCCCAATAAATTCTAAGACATGGTTAAAAAGAATATTATCATGACGTAGTGCTGGTAGTCAAGATGGCAGATTAAAATATTGACAGACAAAGCACTGATATAAACCCTGTTTGGTGCAGCTTATATTGTCAACTTGTTTGTCTTTAAAAATCGTTGCTCTCTCCTTTAATATTAATTTCATAATTTCAGCTAAACGCAGCCGTTTTTTTAAAAAAATGATATTGTTGCATTTCAAACTAAAAAGTACCTTACTCTGACTTATCTAAAGGCCGAAGTAAAGAAACACTTAACGATCGTTTCGCCTTTAATACATATATATATATATATATATATATATATATATATATATATATATATATATATATATATATATATATATATATATATATATATATATATATATATAAATAGAATTATT
>RDPX01000014.1:5070041-5087291 GCA_003991215.1 Morbakka virulenta | reverse complement strand
AACACCAATATTTTCAATATTTCCTGTGTTGAATATATACATATATATATATATATATATATTTGTATTTTAATGCATAACAGATTATTTAGCCTATCGGCACATTTTGTTAGTACAATGTAGCAAAGTTGTACTTAGTTCTGCTTTAAAAAATAATTAGTGACCTGAGTTCTGCACTACTTTTTTGGTCTGCAAAGAAAGTCCAGGAGCTCTTCCCAAATAAATGTCTACTGATTTTATGAGATTGTCAACTACATGCCATCATATGCCTGAATTGCCCAATGAGTGAGATTTACTATACACCTGCAAAATTTGTCCCCAGTAAGACTTGATTATATGTTTGCTTTTTCATATATGTGCAGTAATATACATTAGAACAGGCAAATACACTTCTAATGATGCAAGTGATGCAAACAATTGGGTTTAAAAACAATAAATTACTTTTTTTTGCCAAAAATTAAATCACAGGTTTAATAGACCAAAGAAATGTAAAGAAAAGTGATAAACATTTCAAACTCTGACTAAAGAAAATGGGTTTACAAATAAAATAGTTTGAAAATAATCTAAAAATTACATTTCTAAACATACAATTTATCAAAAAAAGTAATTCTTTCATTATATCTTACTTGACAGCCATTGCTTGTCTTTGATGTTAATTCACATAAAATTGACTCTGGGTAAGGAAACTCTGTTTTTGTCATTATAACAGTTGTTGCACACAGACCTTCCAAGGCAGCCCCCATCCATAAATAGTCATTGACTGCACGTAGATGTTCAGCAGCATTTGTGTAGTAATAAACTGCTTCTTGATACATTCCTGATTGAAGACATATATCAGCAAGCATCTTTTTATTTCTTCCAAGGCATTTTCTTCTTGTAAATCTAAAATGACAAAAAAAGTAAATTAATGTCATAAGATTATCCAACCTTGTTACAAATGTAAAGGTGGTGGTGATTTGGCCCCAACCAAATTACTGTAGCTCTATACAAATTTGGTCAGTAAGAATATTCTTGACTACATTACCTCGGTGATGTAATGGCTTTCTCTGAAATTCCAAAGCTCTTCCCTTAAAGGAACAAGAGCATGGACGGTCAAAACAACTTCAGAAGGTCATCCTATTGCTACTAAAGAATTAGATGAAGAGTTTCACGGGCAGACAAAAGTACAATCCAGTTGGTGGTTCATATTAATGCATAAATTCTTGCAATGAAGAAAATGTAACTTTAACGAATTCACATTTTTCAGATACGTAATCAGAAATATGTGTGGAAAGTTGATAATGGTGAGTTAAAATGACAAAGTGGAACACCACCAAAATAGGTGATAATTAATGACATTAAACAAGTTTTTTTCAATTAGCATTTTCCACATCATAATATGAGGGTTCACCTTGGGAAATGATATAAAATATTCAATCCATTTTTCTTTAAATAAAATTCCTACATTGCCATGCTCCAACTCATCACTTCTTCTAAAATAACTTAAAATGGTAGTTATTTTCAATTATTTTTTCACAGATTTGCCTTTCTGAGTTTCTTGTGCATAGCATATATCAGTATTTCATCAAGTCAACATTTCAACAATTCTAGTGCCTTGGCCTCTCATAGCAACAACATTAAGTGCAGTTAAACAAATTGTTGTTAACACAGTTTCTACCAAAGTCAGTGGGTCTTTTATTCTGTCCTGGCTTCTAAACAATCATCAAATCATCTTTTCTTCAATATCACATAACCCTTTAATAAGTAAAGCAAGTTTTTGAAAGCCAGATGCCCTTCCTGCCACCAACCATTAATTATTTGATCTACCTAGCCATTGATATGAGTCCCTCCTAGCCAGAAACCAGAAGGATTTAAGGTACCAGCATCCCATCACACACATCTCTGTATTAAGTTTTACACAGGACTGGCATTTGAAACAAGACAATGGGAAATTTGAGCAGGAGAGGCCAAAGTGTGAAGCTGACTGTACAAGATCTTCCAAAGGACCAGTTTAAATCTCCAGCTTAGCCTGAGTCATTCCTGCCCCTTTTAGAACTGAAATTGACAAATCAAGTCTCTGTTCAAGCATCTTGATTCAAGCTTATCTATCCTCTAACAAAAACCTGGTACAATCTACAGAAATGGGAAAGGACATAATAACTGGTTCTCTTCTTAGAGAGGACTTTGATACCATGAATCACTCAGCCCTAAGGTATAAGGACAAGACAAAAAATCCTAATGAACTGTCTTCCTAATGAACTGTCTTTAGGGGTTTATACTGAAAAGACTTATTTTTGATAAATGTAAAACACCTACTGTGACTAACTGATTCTTGAACTGTGATGTTACAAAAAATTCTGATGCAAGGGTTCTGTCATTGTATTTTAACCCTATCATTCTAAGCAATTTTGACAATGTTAGTTGTGGTGAATTTTTCTGAAATCCACCTTATCCCTTATCTTGCAGATTATCGGTATGTTTTAGTAAGAAGTCACAGGTGGTTATTTGTGTACTCTCTCTCTCTCTGAACAATAGTGACTTTTATCTCAATTCTGAACAATGTCTTGGGTAACACCAGAACAAAATCTTCACTGAATGTTGTAAAATGGATGGAACAGTGGAACAATTATAGAGGCTGGAGAGCAATGGATTGAGAGGGGAATTTTGCCTAATGAAGACCTGGAAGTGGAAGTGGGGAGAATTGGATGGTATGGAAGACCCTGAATCACCTCTGAACCAAAAATGGAAGACACATGGCATCCAGCAAGAAGTGGGGCTTCACTACAACAGACACCTGCTGTGGATCAGTGGAAACAATGCCTCACCATCTTAACTGCCCTATTGCACCAGGCTCCCAATCAGCTGATCTGGCACTCCTCTCAGAGGAGGCTTTGGATTGTGCATATTTCTGGACTACAAGAGTCTAGGACAAGAAGAAAACTAAATGTTGTCTCCTTTAATTCCCCTTGACAATTCTGTTTTAAGTCATCTGAACTATTGTTAACAGTTTTGTGGTCAAACTGAAACATTCTTGACACTTCAAAAGTGATGTGCTTGTCTGATATTTAGCTGCAACAGAAGGGCACACACAAGCCTTTGTTAATTCAACTGGCCACCTCTTCACAGACTGATTGAGTAAAACATTTCATCACTATGTTTAAAAAATTTAAGGGTGTCACATAACAGAACCTCACAAAAATGTTTATGAAAGCTGCAGAAACTGATGAGCACAAAANCAGCCCCCATCCTTAAATAGTCATTGACTGCACGTAGATGTTCAGCAGCATTTGTGTAGTAATAAACTGCTTCTTGATACATTCCTGATTGAAGACATATATCAGCAAGCATCTTTTTATTTCTTCCAAGGCATTTTCTTCTTGTAAATCTAAAATGACAAAAAAAGTAAATTAATGTCATAAGATTATCAAACCTTGTTACAAATGTAAAGGTGGTGGTGATTTGGCCCCAACCAAATTACTGTAGCTCTATACAAATTTGGTCAGTAAGAATATTCTTGACTACATTACCTCGGTGCTGCAGAAACTGATGAGCACAAAACCAACAATGTTAGTCAAGGATTTGTATAAACACAAAGAGTTTTTACAATCTCTTCTGAGTATGAAATAAAAATCTGGAGCACTTTATCAACAAAAATGTGGCAGTAATAATTTTTAAAAAATACAGGCAAATTACCTACTGAGCAAAGTGAAATTAGGCTCTTAATTAATAATAAGTATGAATGGATTTAGAAATAGCTTTTTATTTTTTTTCATATATATATATACCATCAGCAGATGAACAAAAAATAATAATTTATATATATATATATATATATATGTACTTCTGTTACTAATTTTATATTAGTTAGCAATTATTTGTTTTGTTTTCAACTTTTTATTATGAACTTAACTAAAAACAAGCTTTTAACGTTATTTACTTACTTATTTATGAATACTTAAATAGGAATAAAAGGCTTCATTTATTCACAAGTATATGCAAGTAAAACTGCTATCAATTCTTGTCCTAGTTTAAATTTCACGTTAAAGAAGATCACATATACATGTACATATATACACTAAACCATACAGACAAACTCACAAATGTACAAGTAGGAGTAAGACCTCAAGAAGAAGGCAAAACTGTCTTGATTGTTATTAAGTTAATCCTAGAAATTGCAACAATACAAGTAGTACAGACCTCCTGATTCTTAACTTAACAATAACGTGTAACAAAGTATAACAATTACTATACCTTGTGTCTGACTCTGATACCAATTGTTCTTGTTCAATTGGTGCCGTGGGTATCTGCATCCGTTCAAGCTTTTCATTTGTCTTCTCCACACGTTTCGATTCAAGTCCAATAAACAAATATGAAATAAACTCGTTCATGAAAGCCAATATTTTTGACCCTTTTGTTATACCTTGTGGCACATTTGGAAATAGAATTTGATCTGACCTTGTAATGTCTATAACTTGCCCAACAGGTCCCAGGATTATACATTTAAACTCATCAATCCGCGACACATAGGCATTTCGTAAATTATCAAACTGCAAAGAAATCTGATTCAGCTCATCTAGCTGACGACTGAAATCACTGGATAACCTTCCAACTCCGATTAACCCAACTGGTTTCCGATGAAGCTGCATACTTCCCCACGAAATGTTGTCCTTTGGGCATGTGCGAACAAATTTTAGTTGCAAAATCCGCGATGTATCATCATTGACCTTTACGAACTGGAAGCTTTTTCTTAAAAGTGTTACCACACGGTTCAGTTCACTTTCTGGAACTTTTAATACAGGTCTAACGACTATCAATACCTGGCAATGCTCAACGAGGGTGGGTGTAAAGTTGAACCTCAACATCTTGCATTGGTGACTAAGCAGTATGAAGATCGAGGCTTCGAATTTGTTGAAGTTCAGTTCAATAATCTTCAGTCGAAGAAAATCATGTGCTTACCATAAGTTCATTATGATTGTCGTTTTTCTCCACTTTAATAAATTAATGGTATTCAGAGGTATGGCCATCTCTAATTCTTAATACCCTCTGTGTTGTTTATTCTTTAATGGCTTCTGGATATCGTCTGAAGCAATATGCTTGGTGTACAACGCACAAAATTAGCACAAATTAATCACAAAATGAGCGGGTCCCCTTTTCACATTGTGTTTCCGACTCGGATGAAAAGAGAGACCAGTTATGTGAGTAATTCTCCTACTTAAATACTAGTCAAGATTGCAGCTACGAATTGCAGACGACACTTCAAGTGCAATGCATCTCAAAATAAGGATTCCTTAAAGGAAATGCCTGAAAAGATAATATGGGCCCCAATCAACAATTTGACCAAGCACATTAATTTCATTCCAAGCTTTAACCATTTTTATATGCTCAGTATTTAAATTTTAACCTCATCTTGTTGAATCAGATTGGCAGCGATAGAAAAATGAAAATCATGCTTGCATTAAGGTGGATTCTCATAAGTGCCCGTGGTTTTCAAGGCCAAATGTTCTAACACCTGAGTGATAAGGGCTACCTTTTGCAATTATTCCGTTCTTTTAAATGAGTCACTCCTCCAGTTCGCTATCGTTAGGCACCTCTTAACAATTACGCATTTAGAGCTAAGCCTTCCAAAAAACGACCAATTCCTCTCCTTGGTTGCAATGTTTGATCTCAACAACAAAGAAAACTTAGAAAAGAAAACAAAAGGTTTATCTAAGCTAAGATATTGTAAATCTGGCTCAAAGGGTTTGTGAGATTTTCATTATGACATTGAAAGCTTTAATAGGCTAATTATTACTTTTAAAAGTTTTATTTCATGCCAGTGTATTTCGAAGTTATCCAACTTAAACATATTTTTTTCCATGAAAACTACCTTACAGATAAACGTTGTAAAGTACTCTTTTAGTTGTATTTCCCGCTTTACACCTAACGCTGTGATGAAATTTATAAAGACGGCCTACCATAACATCGTCCGCACTAAGACTTACTTAACTTTCCACTGCAGGCAGCATTGGTGTTAGAGGCAGCTACTTGTACTACATGACAATGACTGGCCAAATTTTCTTTCATTTTTCTCTAAAGTTTGATTAATTCTAAGGGGTTTTTTTCACAACCAAAGGGTTGTGGGGAAAAACAGACCCCAAGGACATTTTCAAAAGACGGCAAGTGACCCTTTTAAGAACAAGTTTTATGTTTTCTCTAAAATTTACGCAATCATTTTCAAAAGAGAAAGAATTAGTCTAAAAATGGCGATGTTGCAATGGTGTTGCTTTGTGGAATGTGGTGTAAGTAATCTATTGTTATTGGCTTTTGGTGGCAGAGTGTGATTTGCAGTTTTCATCTATCCAACAGTCAGACATAATCCTCTTCAAGCAACGGACTGATGTGAATTGATGTAGGCAGAACAATATTGTTTTAATTTTGAAAATAGTTACTCATAACTACAGAGCATTACTTTATACAGTGGTGTTCTAGCTTTATTGCACAGTTGAGCAATAAACTCAACTGTTTATTGATCCGTGGTCCATAGTTGGAAATTTTCTTCATGGTTTATTCAGATACGTACTATTTTTTAAATGGGTAAAAAATGTCTATAAAATAAATTCAACTTTGAGCTTGGAATCTTTGCTGGTGACTAAAACAAGGTTTCGTTGTGTTAAGAAACACTTAAAACATCGTAAAAAGTTGGACTAAAATGTTTTATTAAAATCTTCTCCACAGTTTAATTTCAGCAACCATATAAGAGCTGCAATCGACACACTAGTATAAAAGTCACTCATTGTGCTTATTATAACAACATTCTGTCATAAGGCTTTCCAGGAAAACAAGTAAATATAAGGTGATGAAGCTCTAACTCATCATAAAATATGAATTTTTTATCATCATAAGTTCAATAGATACACTCCTGTGAAGATACTCTGAGATAGTTCATCACAAGGTATTTGTTTGTGTTTCCTTTCGAAAAAATATGCGCATCTAAAAACTACTTCCCATGGCTGCTGACAACCTCACATACTGCTGCGAGTTCCCTTAAAAATATACCGAAAAAAAGGTAACGAGTAAGCTTCTTAATACCTTATCGGCCCTTAATCCGCCGGTCCTAAATGGCGTTATATTTTTTTGGGTGGGGGGGGGAAGTGACGGATTTTGGACCGGCCGATTAAAGGCCAAAATTTGGGGAAAATTAGCAAGAAGTGGCATATTTTTCAATGTTTCTTTGACTAAAAATCGCATTCATAGGAGAAATAAAGACTTTTGTTTAGTTGAATGACAAACGAATTGAAACTAATTGATTGCGTCTTATAAGTTTTTTTCCTCCAATATCAACAAAATAATAAAAAAATAATAAAAAAGTTTCATATTAATGTTCTTCCTTTTGAGACTTGAGCTTCAGGTTGTCAACATATCGATTTCAGCAAAAGGGATTTCGCATAGTTCGGCTAACTGTTCTGCTTCGTTAAAGGCTTCAGGTATATGGGCCTTTCTAAAGCTCGAGATAAGGATATTTTTGGATTGTTTTAAGTGTTGTTACATCTGAATAATCCACTTGGCATGCAAAGGTTTTATGACACTCAGCTTCACGTCCACTTAAACATCATGAGCGGCAAATCCTCTGTTGAAGAACTTTCTCTGCATACCAATCTTGCTATTTGTCAGCAATGAAGCATTTCACATTCTTGTTCACCGAAATATCTAAAGGCTGGAATAGGTTTGTGTGGTTGTTCGGCATATGTATCACGATGAAGTTATTCAGCTTTAGCAAATCAATGACAGCACCAGTTGTCTGTTCTTTAAAAAAGTCAAATATCAGCACAGCTTTTGCATTCTCAGGAAGATTTATACCCTTACGTTTGCTCTTTCTGCAGGGGAATATGATCTTCTTTAGGTACTCTAATACGATTCCTTCACTCGACCAATGATTTGGAGAATGGGTAATATGAAACGACTGGGGAAAATTGACCTTTGCGTGGCATCTTTCAGTAGCATTTCCATAAATCAATTGTACTGGTAAAAAGTCACCAAACATGTTGACGCAAAAAGTAGCTGTGATTTGGCCTTTATCATCAACGTTTGCAATAGGTACTGAGTGAGCTCCTTTGCCAGTAAACGTAGACTT
The DNA here is from genome assembly GCA_003991215.1 of Morbakka virulenta. NCBI lineage: Eukaryota > Metazoa > Cnidaria > Cubozoa > Carybdeida > Carukiidae > Morbakka > Morbakka virulenta. The sequence goes on along the minus strand of RDPX01000014.1, from coordinate 5,079,202 downwards.
GCTTGGTGCTGTAAATCCAAGAGCAGTTTGGTCAAAGTTCAAGATCATTTCTTTCTAAATCTTGTACTCAAAGACTGCAGTTGCAATTTTTCTTTTCCAAGAAAATGTTAATTCTTCATACAGGGCTGGGTTCATTTCTGGTTTAGCTGTCGTGTAACACCTTTTGGTCCAATAAAGGGATTTAAGAAGTCCTCTTGCCCATTTAGTAGTAAGTGCTTCCACCATTCTCTCGTCAAATTTCGGGGCATCTTGCTTTCAGTACTCCATTTCCAATCGCTATCACAGTTTTGCGTGTGACTGCTCCGCCACTTATCCTTAAATTATGTAAGGTAGTATTGATTTCAGCTGTTAATCATCACATATTTTGGACGGTTTTCCTAGACGATTCAAAGCGAAAACATTTTCTACATCATTATTTTCAGAACTTTTCTGATATTCCAATTTCCAATCCCTAACAGTCTCACTTCTTAATGTGTAATCCGGATACTTCTTTGCAGCCCATTTCCTAGCTTCGGATTTCCATTTTCCATGCGTAGTAAGCCACGTCCTTTCTAACGTGTTCAGATAGGATTTGTCTTGTCTTTTTACGATCCTCTTCTTCTTGCAAACTGTTAAGCTCTCTTGCAGCTGAAAGCACCGAGGATGTTGATTGGCACGGAACATGAGAGTTAAGTACGCGGCCACCTGGCTTATCATTAGATTTCTTAAAATATTTTGTTATATCCATCTAGCTGTCCTCTGTACGTTACGAAAGGAACCACGTTAAAAAGAACTGGACATTTCAACAAAATCACAAGCAAGATTTCCAAGATTTCGCAATATTGCTAAAAAATCTCCTTCTTAGATCTTTTACAATCTAATGATATTGGAAAATCTTTATATGAGTAACGGAGGAGAGCACTAAAGTATCAAATTACATTCGAATCATTAACGTTTAACAATAGAGTTAAAATTATAACAAGAAAATTCGAATATTTAAAAAACAGACGTGTCTTGTTATTTCGACTCTTTGGTACCATGTATTCGTTCTCTGAAGAGATTGGAAGTCAAGGTTACCATGTTTACCTGACACTACCTGGAGAAACATAAGATTACACCAGGCTGTTGTTGTGTTGAAAGAAGTTAATGATATTTCTATTGGCATCGACCCTTATTGTTGTCAAATTACCATAAAGAGAGTCGACCGAATTAGATCTGTAACAGTTGGGCGTGTTCCTAGAGAATTGTCGAGTTTCATTTTTTATTTCAAACAAGAAGGAGGTTCAGTGACAGGAACAGTTTCGAACACCACGCTAAGGATTTCACCTATTCCCGAAGACGGATTAGAGGTATCTATTATGATATACTTCGCGCATGAATACGAAGCCATCTTTTTAAAATTGGAAATGCTAGTGCGAACTCAAATTGAAAAAATGAATGAAACTTTTTTAAATGAAGAAGAAGTAGAAAAAGGAAAAGATAAGGAACGAGAGGAAGGAGAAGAAGGGAATGAAGAACTCCCGCGGCCGGATGAAGATGACATTTTGCAAGAAGAACCCTTTCCGATACGGGTGGAATCAGACGGTGAAGAAGGAGAAAGCAAAAAAAGAAAGTAGTATACTTGTAATTGATTGAACAGGATGGATAAAAATTAAGGAACAGGACAACAGACAGAAAGATTACAAAAATATGTAGTCTCCTAATTTTTTCGTTATCACTGGGAGGCGTAAAAAGCGGCCCTAGGTGGTGTTAAGCCTATTTTCTAGTATGGCGGAATTAGGGCCGGCAGATTAAGGGCTGATAAGGTAATGTGAAGTTCTGAATTTTTTAAGCCTGTTTAAAAATGTAAAACAAAAATTTGTTAAAGTCTTTTTTCAAGTTAAGACCACAACGATTTTTATGAAAATCAGATGGAGTAAAAACTTGGTATCCATGGAAAATATCGTATGATGTGGCTTCCATCCGTTCCAGCAAGTCCAAACATTTTTTTTTGCCTTTAACGTCATTTTTCCGCAGTTACTGGGACGGTGCCCTTTAAAGGCATTCTGATTTTACAGTGAGGAATATTTTGGCCGGGTGCCCTTCCTGAGGCCAACCAATGGCTTTTTCTCTTTGCACAGTTCTAAATTCTTTTTGCCTGCTCAGGGAATTGAACCCGGGACCACTTAGATCACAGTGCAACTGAACTAACCATTTAGCCACGACTCCTATTAAGCTAACAAAACAAGCTCACAAAAAAAGGCTTATTAAAAAAGAACATAAATCAATATTGTTAATTCCTGCCTTGGCAGTTGGGGACACTTGGCACCAGACAACCTCTCTGCTTTCAATTTACTTACTATCTCTTCCACGGATTCCACAGATTCCATGGATCCAACAAAACACACGAAAAGAGTCGCTATACTGTTGGACGGATTGGTTACAGCGTTGGTAAGTTGGAAATCTGTGTCAAGCAGGATCATCGTTGCAAGGCTATTTATTTATTTTTATTTATTTATTTATGTAACAAATGTTTAGATGGTATAGTCATTCATTACTAAAAAACTGCTATAATGTAGGTCCTGCTGAAAATACATATACTAATTGAAAATTCTGAACTTTATCGACTGAGATGGGGCCATAGGTGTATAAGCATTATCATGTCTTGACCCGTAAGCTTTTTCTAAGCTATGATTCGAGAAATATTTCTCTCATCATCAGAGCCTGACGATTCGAGAAAGTAAAAGGCACCTGAACGTTGTCACTATATTTCATTTTAATATAGTTATATTAAAAGTCATATACTAATGTTCTGCTAAGGTCTGAGACACACATACCTACATAAGCCGGTCTATTTAAGGTTAATATTTCTTTCATTTAATGTATAACTTCTAGATTCTCGTTTATAATTTTATTACTGACATAGGTGTGCTTATCAGGAAGTTTTATTAATTAATTTTTATCAGTGACAAGTCTCACATCAGCTTTCTTTCTTAATTTTGTCATAGTCTTTCCAAAAACGTTATTCATTAGCTTTAAAAAATCTTTTTCAAAAGCATTTTTTGCATGAGGTCTTTTCTGAGTATTAAAATCAATATATTGATTAAGTCAAGGAGACTGATTAAATTCTAGCGCTCTATGAACTTTTGTTACTTTTAAACCAAGATCTAAATAGAATTCTAAGTTCCTGTTAGTTAAAACATACTTCTCTTTATTATTCAAAGTTGGAATTAGTTTGTAAACTAGACCTGTTGACAAATTATATTTATCAACTATTCTTTTAGAATATGGAAATAGCATAGGTTCTGTCACTTTAACATTTTCAGATCCTGCAGGATAGTCATTAAGAAGATTAAACAACTCTTTTAGATATTCCAAATCAACTTCTAGAATTAATCCTTTATTTCTATTTTCATCATATTTGGCTAGATCTATCATACCAGCTAACCATTTACTAATTCCTGTAGGTAGTGGTTGAGATATAGACGAACCATACAGATTATACTGGTCAATAAGTAATGTTCATCAAGCACATTTTTATGTTTGTCCGATGCAGTTTTTGATGCTGGTTTCAAATCTGCAGTTCATTTTTCCTTAGCGAGTTCTGTTTTTGAGATTATTTGATTTATTGATTTTTAGGATAGACTTCTGTAAGTGTTGTTGGGTTAGATTTTTACTTATCTGGTGAGATATGTAAATCTAAGTTCATATTTCTGATCTTCAAAAAATATTCCTTGATGTCTTTATAAGCGCCAAGTGTCTGCTGTGGTGTAATTCTGTTAGTATACCTGCGAGCTTCAGCAACTTTCCTTCGACCCAGCTTGTGCTTGGCAAACAACGATGTCCATTTCATACCCTCTTGAAGAGGTTTCAGAGTGTACATTCCTTGTTGTTCAACCTCAGAAAGGGCGTCCGACTTGAAGAAATAAACTCTGCCATATCACATCAGGGTGGTCACACGATAAACTCTTAATGACAGAAATGGCCTGACGTACATGGAAACGATACATAAGTCCTATTTAACCTCAAAATAAAAAAAGCAACATGAAATAAAATATATTTTTTAGTGCATAACAGCTCTGATAGAATTTGCTTTCAGCTTTAGCAAAGATTTATTTGTATCTAATCTAATGTCTGCAAGCATTTCATCATCTAAATTTAACCAATAACGATTCATCTGATGAAATATTCCATCATCTTACAGCGTGTCCTATAAAAGAAATGTAGTGATTTCCTCATTTGTTTTTGTAATGTTAAAATGACTCGACAGTGTAGAACTAGCCCTAATTTATTTTGCTCTGTCTGTGGATAATTTATTGCGGAAGCCCAGAAGAGTACAATCACATCTTATATCAAGAACCATTACAAGCTATACTTTGACTGCCCACTGTTATACTAAGACAAGTCATGGACGCCGCCCGTTATCTGCACATCCTGCTTGCTCAACTGGACTACAAAACTGGTGCAGCAAGTGGAAGACATTCATGTCATCTGCCATTACCATGGTTTAGAGAGAGCCAAACGACCATTTGTCAGACTGTTATTTTTGCAAAATAAAGGTCACAGGATATTCAACTAAGAACAACCACAAAATCGTGTACCAAATTTTGAATTCTACAATTCGGCCTGTTCCTCACAGTGTAAGTCTGCCAGTCCTAGTCTTGGCTCCACCAGATGATATTGAAGTTTTAGAAGATGATCCTAAAAGTCACAATAGCGCTGATAAAGATTACGTATCGGATGAAGGCAACTTTGAGCCACCGACGTTTTCTCGGGCTGAACTGAACGATCTTGTCAGAAATCTCTCTATCTCAAAGGATAAGGCCGATTTCCTGTCATCAAGATTGAATGAGAAGAATCTGCTGGAGTCAAGTGTTCGTATAACACACTTTAGGCAAGGAAAAACTCTTTACAGCCCTCTTTTTTGTAGATGGCTCACTCTGCTTTTGCAGTGTTATTGTTGGATTTTTCAACCATTTATCTTTAAATCATGATACAGAGTGGTGCTTGTTTATCGATTCCTCAAAACGAAGTCTGAAAGCTGTACTTTTCTATTATGGAAATTCATCCATTTCTATTGCACATTCAGTTCATCTTCATGAATCCTATGAGAATATGGTTCACCTACTTTGTTTCATTTAACTACGATAGATATTCATGGAAAATATGTGGAGATTTAAAAATTATTGAAATGTTGATGGGAATGCAGTCTAGTTTTAAAAAGTGCTATTGTTTTCTGTGCCTCTGGGATAATAGAGCAACTAATAGACACTATTTAGAATCAAACTGTTTATCCAAAACATCATACACACCAGGGAAAAGTAGTGTCATGAATCGATCACTTGTGGATCCCAATAATGTCCTTCTTATCTCCTCTGCATATAAAGCTTGGCCTGATGAAGCAATTCGTTAAGACTCTTCGCAAAAGAAACTCAAGAGGCTTTGAGTACATCGTCAAGACGTTTCCAAAAGTTACACAAGCAAAGTTGAAGGAAGCTATCTTTGTTGAACCTCAAATCAGAGACGTACTGAAGGACGTCAGCTTCAAAACAACTCTGTGTGAGGTTGGGCTACCCGTCTGGGATGTTCTCTGCTGGATCTGCAAGAATTTCATGGGAAATGAGAAGACAATGAACTACAAAGAATGTATGAAAACTCTTTTAAAATGCTAGTCAGGAATGGGATGTCACATGACACTGAAGATTCCTTTCCCGGATTTCCATCTTAATTTTTTCCAGGCGAACCTTTGCTCAGTATCAGATGAACATGGCGAGCGACGTCTCCAGAATAAAAGTGCTATGGAGAAACGAGACCTGGGTTTCTGGAATGACAGTATGCTAGCAGATTACTGTTGGACACTATACCATGATCAACCAAGTCATTGTGTGTACTGAAAGTACTAAACGTCTTGATGACTACGGTCTTTGTGTACATATATATTCTTTTTAGAAACATAATGTCTTTTCATATATACAAAATAAATCAAATTTTATTTGATCTAAGCTTATAACGTTAGAGATGTTCTATGTTTCTAGGTTTAATTAAACTTTAGTATAAAACTTGAATATAATTATGTATATGTATATGCATTAATCAGCATGAAAAATTTGTCCAACTGGGCACAATTTTATATCTGATGAAGAAAAAAAGTTATATTTTGTTGACCAGTGTCATTAACATTTAAAAATATTACATATTTTAAGGGAGCCTTCCCATCATATTTTTTTCATACCTTTGCTATTATCTTTAGAAAATCTAGATCAGATGTAACTAACGACTGTCAGCAAAGCGATTTCAAGAAATTGGTACATATCAATATCAGTCATGACCTACAACGTAATGTCAGTTATATTGAGCATAGCATCGCATGATAACCTTGGTGCAGTGAAATGATGACATGGATCAAGCTTATGAAACTAACTACATACATTTCTCAAGTTTTCAAACACATCAGCAAGCAATAAGATATCTGATTTAAATATAGATCATGGTATTCATCCATACCTTTTAAATTAAAAATATTCCACACATCTTTAGTACCGTAATTATTCGATTTACCGCACCCTACTCGAACAAGCGCACCCTTTGGAGCCCAAAAAAAGTTAATACGTGCACTCGTTAAATTAACCGCACCCTCTTTGGTAGATTTACTTTTCAACAACCTCACCCTTTTTTCAAAGTAAAAACATATATTTTAGTGAGTATTTTCTATTATGTCTTTAACATCATGTGCGTAAATCACAATGTTCATATGTTTACGGATATCTTTGTATTTCAGTTTTAAACTTGATGAATATCGACGTTAATATTTTAGACATTTAGTGCTTTGTAAGTTTACTTCGTACTGTTTGTACTGATAAAAATATTTTTGAAATTTAGTGCTTTATAAGCTGACTGACTTTTTCAATAAGCGCACTCACTCAACTACGCGCAACTCCTGAATAAGTGCACCCTTCAGAATGCCCTGAATTATTTAAGCTCATCTTGCGCTAAATCGAATAATCACGGTTGTTAGCAATCTTCATCACTAATATCTTCATTTTTAAATGCACTTTAAAATTCCTTTATGTTTGGAAATTCAATTTTATCAAACTTATTAAACGAATCCATGTAATAATTAGGATATATGTTTTTTGTTTCATTAATTCTAGCTGTTGTTCATTTTGGAATTCTTTAGCAGTATACCTAAAAGCTTCTTTAGGCAGATTTTTAACAACTCGATCTAAAGTACTTGACATAAACTAAAAACTCGAAAGAAAAATGAAATTGTTACCCAAAATGGAAGCCATATATTTTTCCATGTTATTTTTTAATTTCCTTTCTTATTTATAAAAAGAGTAGTTTATTTGTCTAATATTTTGCATAATAAAGTTTGAATCATATCCTTGCAAAATATTAAATATAATAGGTATTTTGAACCTATCAAGATCAACTCTTAATTGGAAATTACTTAATGTTAAGATTCTCTATATTTTCTCGTCATACGAGAATCACCTTTAACAAAGATATCTTTAGGCCTGTAACTGTTCGCTTTACCTGACAAAAAATGCCATGAAGGGAGTCCCTGCTATCCTGATGAAAACTTCAGAGGGAGCCAGCTTTTAGATGATTCGATTATACATATATGATGCCGAATCATGCACACAAAAATTTTGTTCTCGTTATACTTTTCTTCACATATATAACAATGATCTGCTATTTGAAATTGCTCCTCAGCCATATCTGTCATTTTCAAAGGTTTAATAAATTTGTTCTTAATACGATTTTTACAGTATTTAACTTCATTTAACACAGCTTCCGTAAATTCATAAACAGCTTTATCATCTTTATATGTTGGAGTTTCTTTTGTGTATTTATCATCATAACATCAGACGGCAGATGCGACAAGGAAATAAAGAAGAGAATAGCCATTTCTAAGGGCATTTTTACCTAACTGAAATCCATATTCACCAACAGAAATATAAGACTCAGCACCAAAATTAACACAATGAAAGCCTATGTATGGTCTATTCTGCTATATGGATGTGAATGCTGGACGATAACAAAAGACCTGGAAAGAAGACTGAAAGCAGTAGAGATGTGGTACATCAGGAGAATTATGACGATATCATGGACTGAAAAGAAGACAAATAATAAAGTTATGGAAATAGCTGGATACAAGAGATCATTAATAACAACTATCAGAAAAAGACAACTTAAATTCTTTGGTCATGTTGTCAGAGTCAGCGGTCTAGAAAAACAAATACTGTGTGGCAAAATCAGCGGAGTGAAAAGCAGAGGAAGACAGAGGACTAAATACACCGACAGTCTAAACATCTACGCCACCAAGAAAAAACTCCCGATCAATGATCTCATCAGGAGAACAGGCAACAGACAGGAATGGAGGGAGATGATCACCGATGTCTATAGCAGACCTGGCAGCTGAAGAAAAATAAGGTTTATCATCATAGCAGCATACCACTTTATATCCATAACCACAATCTGTATGCTATTAATATTTTTCAATATGTGATTAATTATAACTCTGTTCTCATCCCTGTATTTTTTTCTGTTAATGCTTCAAAGTCGCTATATATAACAAATGGTACTTGTATTTGTTTGTAATAATGACTGAATTTCAAAATAATAAAAATTCAGGCATTTTAATAGACTGAGCATCATTAATTTCAACACAATTATTTATCTGATCATTTAAAAGCCTCTCAGAACTAAAGCACAGTAAACAATATATCCAGAAATGTATTTTATTTTTATTTTGATTAAACATTAATTATTTGATATTTCTTATTAAGACATAATGGTTTTTTTCATCTTCTATTATTAATAACAAGATTCTTATCTGATTTCAAATTTGTCTTTTCAGATATGATTTGGAAGTACTTGCTTATTTTCATAACCAAATATTTTAATATTGATATTATATTGCTTTTCAATTAATTATCCTGTTTGATTGCTACTGCAGGCTCAACAGGTGTGTGTGTGTGTGTGTGTGTGTGTGTGTGTGTGTGTGTGTAAGCTGCTGGAGGTAGATTTGAAGACCACCCCGGTGAGTTCGATCCGGCCTCATGAAACGGGAAACAAACCTCCACTCACCGACAAAAGGCAGATCGGTTTGGAAAGAAACCAGAAACAAAAAGCCTTCACTTACCACCAGGGGCGGCACAAGTTCAAAAACTTTACTCCAAATCGACGACGAACCAGAT
>RDPX01000014.1:5050755-5069769 GCA_003991215.1 Morbakka virulenta | reverse complement strand
ACCAGGGGCGGCACAAGTTCAAAAAATTTACTCCAAATCGACGACGAACCAGATGCAAAATCACATGAACGACGAAATCGATTTCTTCCATGGTACTGGAAAAACAGCTTAAAAGGCTATTCGTTACCAACCAGTCAGGATAACCTAGCTAATCAGTATCCAGGCGTCACCACGTGGAGGTTGCCTTTTTGGACGCCCAACAGGCTCAACAGGTATCACTTTACAGTTGAAGACTTCAGAGCTGTTTCTTCCCCCAAAAAGTATGTAATCGATCAGACTACTGCCATTATCACTCCTGAAAGTAATCAGATGTTCTTCTCTCTTGGTGAATAGGGTATTTGTGATAGTTATGTTGAATTCCTCTGGTAACTCTAAAATCCTCTCTCTTTCTCTATTTCGTCTACCGTAAGCTTTACTTTCGTGGAGTGTTTCATAGTTTTCATTACTACTGCCGACATGACCATTTAGATCCGGTTCTATCACAATTCTTTCGTTTCCCGGTATGGTTTGCACTACTGTTTCTAGCTCCCTATAGAAATTGTCCTTTTCTTCCTCAGCACATCCTATCTGGGGGGCATATGCTGATATTTTATTTATAATTCCTTCTCCGGTTGCTAAGTTTATCATTTTTCACCTACCACTGCTCCTTTCTACATGTATAACCTTATGTTTTTCTTCCTCACTACAGATTAATGCATACTCCATTTCTTTACGTCTCTGTTTTGTAATATATTAACCTGTAAGCCTTTCGAAATCTCTTTTACCCGATCGCCTTTCCATTTCGTCTCTTACAGACGAAGGATATCTATCTTTCTTCGATTCATTGCGTAGCCATTCTCAATCTCTTTTGCTAGATCACCAGAAAAAATGGTTACACATAATAAATAATTTTTTCAAATTTGCCAGGGTCTTAATTTTAAAAAATTATTCTCAAAATCAACCCTGAGGTAAATCATACATCAAACGAAAGAGCATTAATGTACAAGATTTACTTCTAAAACTTATATATTTTGTTCCCCACAGATTACTAATTTAAATAGTATAAGTTCGCTTACTGTATCTTGTTTACTGGTTTATATATGACTTTTTATGTCTGAACCACAGGGTTGATTTTGAGAAAAATTTTCCATGCTTGCCGATCCTGGCACAGTCATCGTTTTGATATGATTAGTTGACCAACTTAATATTCAATTTTAAAGAAGATATTTACACCGATTATAGAGGAATAAATGTTCTTTAGTTTGATATATAATTTATTGGGGCAAAAAATATTTTATAGGACAAAAGTCTGGGGTGGGGGGAATAGACAAAAAGTACCAAAATATTTTTAAGTAAGACAGTATTTTTGGTTTGAGTTTTCTGCTTTGTACAAATTACAAAAATACGATTAATTATTATCCTGTTTATCTCTTTGCCTTGCGCAAAGATAGAAACAGAATTAGCTTTTCTTTTGTAACACTAATTTTTTGTCCAGTTTTCCTGTTGTCTTAATTCATGCCAATTGTTCTATTTAACGCTATTCTTCCATCTAAAAATTGTGTTTAAATCAATATAAAAGAAATTACAGCGGATATGCCACAGGAATGATCAGAAAGCTATGTTAACACGTATTTTGTCAAGCTCAAATCGTAAACAGAAGATAATGAATATGATAAGACAGTTGAAATGGTCATCCACAAATAAATAATTTAGATTTTTGATTGCTAACAGTGGAATATACTGAATAATTTGTATCTTGGTGGAAGGGTTCCTGCGTCTTACTCAGACTCAGATTTTGGTTTGATCTCTGATTTTTTTTTCTTTGAGTTTTCTGATATGGTTCCTGACGGAGGCCATGTACAACAGTTGGTGGTGGTATGACAATTTATTAATAACGTCAATATCATAAAAGGGTCATGAACTATAAATTTCAGCTCTCTTTTTCCTGGATGCTGTGATGTCCTCTGCAGGACTTCCCTATTTTCCCTGTTGTAGCACAAATCTAGATTTGTCTTTTCTTTTTTTTTGCTTTCGTATATTCAGTTAGAAAACACTTAATACCAGATTTTAGCCCTACTTTTAAAGAATATCACAAACACAAGTGGATTTTCCTGATTGTGACTGTAGCTGTAAAAACGTGAATTGTACAAAAGAAACCTATCGGTAAAAACACCTACAATTTACTTCGACAATGGTTTGTTTACCAATATATCCACAGTCGTTTCCAAGGAAACAATCACACAAAAGGTGCAGAACAAACAGGAATGCGGTGAAAATTCTTGATTTCATGAATTCAGTGGAACCCATTGATGAAGGATATTTATCATGTCGTGGGTCGCGTGGTTTTTCTGAGCTACGTTTCCTGGGATGCTTCTCCGATCATCAGGCTCCGAGCAAGAGAATGGGGGAAGTAACTCTCGAAACGTAGCTCAGAAAAAGCATACTACTCACGACATGATAAATATCCTACATCAAAAGGAATTCTATAGTTTCAATCTTTGCAGTAAAAACCAACTTCTTTTCTGCATTATTGTTTATTTATTCAGTTGACTTATCATTGCAATTTGTCTTCTAAAGCCTGTCCTACTTTTTCTTAGTCCAACTGCATATTTTCTTTCATATTCAACACTAATGTGCAAACTTTCAGATACCTATATTTCGACTTCCATTTTTCATTATATCTTTGTGTATTTTTTCCCAGGTAATAAGGGAGCTTACAATCTTGAATAAAGAAAAGACGAGAAGCTATGATTTAAAATGTAAAAAGCAAAATTTAAATCTTAATATCTGAGTTTTTTCAGTTTTTTAAAAAGTTAGTTTTTGTTGTTTTATAGTTTTTTCCAATGGTTTTTCAAAACATGTTTGAAAAAACTATAGAAGAAATTTATTTACCTTAAGTATAAACAGTATTTCAGCAAGAGTACTTCTTCTTCAAGTGTCAGGTCTGAAACAGACATCGACGACCATGGCTGGCCCAATCTCCCTGTTTTCCTTACCAGTTGGGCTTTCGTTAATGTGTTTTGCGCTGTCGATTGATTAAGACTGTCCATGAATGTTATTCTCTCTCTGCCCCTGCTTTTCTTCCCTTTTATCTTCTCACATAGCATCTTCTTTTCAAGTTCGTCTTTCCTACATACGTGTCCCAGAAATTGAAGCTGTCTCTTACGGATTGTTTTTATGAACGATCTTCTGTAACTTGCTGCTTCCATCACCTCCTTGTTTGGTTTCTTCTCCAGCCACGATATCTTAAGCATCCTTCTTAGATACCACATTTCAACCGCCTCTAGCCAAGAGTACTAAATGAAGTAATTAAAAAAATTGGCCTGTGAGAAGGATTTTTCCTCTTTACCTTGTGGCATAAGACTATTTGTCCTAACTAGAGTAGGACCAAATTTCTACCAGCTACAAAACTGGTCCTTATTCTGAGAGCTACTCTAAAACTAGATTGAAATCATCCAAAACTAACCCAAACTAGTGCAAGAAAAATTTCTCTAGGGTATCCCTTTTCACAATATAACTCTCCTTTTCTCATAACCTCGACATAGACAGTATTTCCATATTATTGCTAAAACTGTAGGAAAAATTAGTAATGTTTTTTACTGTTTAAAACAACGTTTAGGCAGAAAAACTTTAATTTGAAAACTGACCTATTATTTTTTTAAACGTTATAAAAAGTGCAAATTAAGTATCCCTCTGAGAAAGAGGGATTTTTAGTGAATTAAATTGAAAAATTGAGGCATTCTTATATAAAGGGTCTGCTAGTTTTAGTTTTACTCATATCAGAGAGAAAAAAAGAATTTAAAAAACAGTGAAACTAAATGTTATTATCATCATCTAACGGGAGATTCAAAATAAACCGCTGTGGCTCTCCATTTCCTTCTATCCTGTGCCATTCTGTACAACTGAACCATACTTCTTCCACCAGAAATCTTTTTAATGTTGTCGCTATATCTAACTTTCGGTCTTTATATCCCTCTCGTGCCATAAACCATTCCAGGTAATAAATCACTGGTTATATCCTTTCCCCTTAGTATATGTCCAATAAAAGCCATTTTACTACGATTTATAGTTTACTTCCATCTTTTCTAGTATCCATTCATTAGTTTTCTTTTCAGTCAAACCGATGAGCATTAGAGGACGATAACACCATAATTCAAATGCTACAATCTTCCTCTTGTCTATATTTTTCAATACCCAACATTCTTAGCCGTGACTGGCTATGCAAAAAATTAATGTATGTAGCAGTCTTTTCTTTGTAGTAATAGTAATACTTTTGACTTTCCATATATTTGTTAATGAGACCATTGCACTTTTTGCTATACATAACCTATGGTGGATTTCTCTCGTGTCATCATAATTATTGATGATAATTATGATGACACGAATTATAGTTCTATATATTATAGTTCCGAAATACACAAACTCTTTTACATTTTCAATTATTTCATTATTAACTCTAATGTGCTCTGCATCATTCNATACACAGATACACAGATACACAGATACACAGATACACAGATACACAGATACACAGATACACAGATACACAGATACACAGATACACAGATACACAGATACACAGATACACAGATACACAGATACACAGATACACAGATACACAGATACACAGATACACAGATACACAGATACACAGATACACAGATACACAGATACACAGATACACAGATACACAGATACACAGATACACAGATACACAGATACACAGATACACAGATACACAGATACACAGATACACAGATACACAGATACACAGATACACAGATACACAGATACACAGATACACAGATACACAGATACACAGATACACAGATACACAGATACACAGATACACAGATACACAGATACACAGATACACAGATACACAGATACACAGATACACAGATACACAGATACACAGATACACAGATACACAGATACACAGATACACAGATACACAGATACACAGATACACAGATACACAGATACACAGATACACAGATACACAGATACACAGATACACAGATACACAGATACACAGATACACAGATACACAGATACACAGATACACAGATACACAGATACACAGATACACAGATACACAGATACACAGATACACAGATACACAGATACACAGATACACAGATACACAGATACACAGATACACAGATACACAGATACACAGATACACAGATACACAGATACACAGATACACAGATACACAGATACACAGATACACAGATACACAGATACACAGATACACAGATACACAGATACACAGATACACAGATACACAGATACACAGATACACAGATACACAGATACACAGATACACAGATACACAGATACACAGATACACAGATACACAGATACACAGATACACAGATACACAGATACACAGATACACAGATACACAGATACACAGATACACAGATACACAGATACACAGATACACAGATACACAGATACACAGATACACAGATACACAGATACACAGATACACAGATACACAGATACACAGATACACAGATACACAGATACACAGATACACAGATACACAGATACACAGATACACAGATACACAGATACACAGATACACAGATACACAGATACACAGATACACAGATACACAGATACACAGATACACAGATACACAGATACACAGATACACAGATACACAGATACACAGATACACAGATACACAGATACACAGATACACAGATACACAGATACACAGATACACAGATACACAGATACACAGATACACAGATACACAGATACACAGATACACAGATACACAGATACACAGATACACAGATACACAGATACACAGATACACAGATACACAGATACACAGATACACAGATACACAGATACACAGATACACAGATACACAGATACACAGATACACAGATACACAGATACACAGATACACAGATACACAGATACACAGATACACAGATACACAGATACACAGATACACAGATACACAGATACACAGATACACAGATACACAGATACACAGATACACAGATACACAGATACACAGATACACAGATACACAGATACACAGATACACAGATACACAGATACACAGATACACAGATACACAGATACACAGATACACAGATACACAGATACACAGATACACAGATACACAGATACACAGATACACAGATACACAGATACACAGATACACAGATACACAGATACACAGATACACAGATACACAGATACACAGATACACAGATACACAGATACACAGATACACAGATACACAGATACACAGATACACAGATACACAGATACACAGATACACAGATACACAGATACACAGATACACAGATACACAGATACACAGATACACAGATACACAGATACACAGATACACAGATACACAGATACACAGATACACAGATACACAGATACACAGATACACAGATACACAGATACACAGATACACAGATACACAGATACACAGATACACAGATACACAGATACACAGATACACAGATACACAGATACACAGATACACAGATACACAGATACACAGATACACAGATACACAGATACACAGATACACAGATACACAGATACACAGATACACAGATACACAGATACACAGATACACAGATACACAGATACACAGATACACAGATACACAGATACACAGATACACAGATACACAGATACACAGATACACAGATACACAGATACACAGATACACAGATACACAGATACACAGATACACAGATACACAGATACACAGATACACAGATACACAGATACACAGATACACAGATACACAGATACACAGATACACAGATACACAGATACACAGATACACAGATACACAGATACACAGATACACAGATACACAGATACACAGATACACAGATACACAGATACACAGATACACAGATACACAGATACACAGATACACAGATACACAGATACACAGATACACAGATACACAGATACACAGATACACAGATACACAGATACACAGATACACAGATACACAGATACACAGATACACAGATACACAGATACACAGATACACAGATACACAGATACACAGATACACAGATACACAGATACACAGATACACAGATACACAGATACACAGATACACAGATACACAGATACACAGATACACAGATACACAGATACACAGATACACAGATACACAGATACACAGATACACAGATACACAGATACACAGATACACAGATACACAGATACACAGATACACAGATACACAGATACACAGATACACAGATACACAGATACACAGATACACAGATACACAGATACACAGATACACAGATACACAGATACACAGATACACAGATACACAGATACACAGATACACAGATACACAGATACACAGATACACAGATACACAGATACACAGATACACAGATACACAGATACACAGATACACAGATACACAGATACACAGATACACAGATACACAGATACACAGATACACAGATACACAGATACACAGATACACAGATACACAGATACACAGATACACAGATACACAGATACACAGATACACAGATACACAGATACACAGATACACAGATACACAGATACACAGATACACAGATACACAGATACACAGATACACAGATACACAGATACACAGATACACAGATACACAGATACACAGATACACAGATACACAGATACACAGATACACAGATACACAGATACACAGATACACAGATACACAGATACACAGATACACAGATACACAGATACACAGATACACAGATACACAGATACACAGATACACAGATACACAGATACACAGATACACAGATACACAGATACACAGATACACAGATACACAGATACACAGATACACAGATACACAGATACACAGATACACAGATACACAGATACACAGATACACAGATACACAGATACACAGATACACAGATACACAGATACACAGATACACAGATACACAGATACACAGATACACAGATACACAGATACACAGATACACAGATACACAGATACACAGATACACAGATACACAGATACACAGATACACAGATACACAGATACACAGATACACAGATACACAGATACACAGATACACAGATACACAGATACACAGATACACAGATACACAGATACACAGATACACAGATACACAGATACACAGATACACAGATACACAGATACACAGATACACAGATACACAGATACACAGATACACAGATACACAGATACACAGATACACAGATACACAGATACACAGATACACAGATACACAGATACACAGATACACAGATACACAGATACACAGATACACAGATACACAGATACACAGATACACAGATACACAGATACACAGATACACAGATACACAGATACACAGATACACAGATACACAGATACACAGATACACAGATACACAGATACACAGATACACAGATACACAGATACACAGATACACAGATACACAGATACACAGATACACAGATACACAGATACACAGATACACAGATACACAGATACACAGATACACAGATACACAGATACACAGATACACAGATACACAGATACACAGATACACAGATACACAGATACACAGATACACAGATACACAGATACACAGATACACAGATACACAGATACACAGATACACAGATACACAGATACACAGATACACAGATACACAGATACACAGATACACAGATACACAGATACACAGATACACAGATACACAGATACACAGATACACAGATACACAGATACACAGATACACAGATACACAGATACACAGATACACAGATACACAGATACACAGATACACAGATACACAGATACACAGATACACAGATACACAGATACACAGATACACAGATACACAGATACACAGATACACAGATACACAGATACACAGATACACAGATACACAGATACACAGATACACAGATACACAGATACACAGATACACAGATACACAGATACACAGATACACAGATACACAGATACACAGATACACAGATACACAGATACACAGATACACAGATACACAGATACACAGATACACAGATACACAGATACACAGATACACAGATACACAGATACACAGATACACAGATACACAGATACACAGATACACAGATACACAGATACACAGATACACAGATACACAGATACACAGATACACAGATACACAGATACACAGATACACAGATACACAGATACACAGATACACAGATACACAGATACACAGATACACAGATACACAGATACACAGATACACAGATACACAGATACACAGATACACAGATACACAGATACACAGATACACAGATACACAGATACACAGATACACAGATACACAGATACACAGATACACAGATACACAGATACACAGATACACAGATACACAGATACACAGATACACAGATACACAGATACACAGATACACAGATACACAGATACACAGATACACAGATACACAGATACACAGATACACAGATACACAGATACACAGATACACAGATACACAGATACACAGATACACAGATACACAGATACACAGATACACAGATACACAGATACACAGATACACAGATACACAGATACACAGATACACAGATACACAGATACACAGATACACAGATACACAGATACACAGATACACAGATACACAGATACACAGATACACAGATACACAGATACACAGATACACAGATACACAGATACACAGATACACAGATACACAGATACACAGATACACAGATACACAGATACACAGATACACAGATACACAGATACACAGATACACAGATACACAGATACACAGATACACAGATACACAGATACACAGATACACAGATACACAGATACACAGATACACAGATACACAGATACACAGATACACAGATACACAGATACACAGATACACAGATACACAGATACACAGATACACAGATACACAGATACACAGATACACAGATACACAGATACACAGATACACAGATACACAGATACACAGATACACAGATACACAGATACACAGATACACAGATACACAGATACACAGATACACAGATACACAGATACACAGATACACAGATACACAGATACACAGATACACAGATACACAGATACACAGATACACAGATACACAGATACACAGATACACAGATACACAGATACACAGATACACAGATACACAGATACACAGATACACAGATACACAGATACACAGATACACAGATACACAGATACACAGATACACAGATACACAGATACACAGATACACAGATACACAGATACACAGATACACAGATACACAGATACACAGATACACAGATACACAGATACACAGATACACAGATACACAGATACACAGATACACAGATACACAGATACACAGATACACAGATACACAGATACACAGATACACAGATACACAGATACACAGATACACAGATACACAGATACACAGATACACAGATACACAGATACACAGATACACAGATACACAGATACACAGATACACAGATACACAGATACACAGATACACAGATACACAGATACACAGATACACAGATACACAGATACACAGATACACAGATACACAGATACACAGATACACAGATACACAGATACACAGATACACAGATACACAGATACACAGATACACAGATACACAGATACACAGATACACAGATACACAGATACACAGATACACAGATACACAGATACACAGATACACAGATACACAGATACACAGATACACAGATACACAGATACACAGATACACAGATACACAGATACACAGATACACAGATACACAGATACACAGATACACAGATACACAGATACACAGATACACAGATACACAGATACACAGATACACAGATACACAGATACACAGATACACAGATACACAGATACACAGATACACAGATACACAGATACACAGATACACAGATACACAGATACACAGATACACAGATACACAGATACACAGATACACAGATACACAGATACACAGATACACAGATACACAGATACACAGATACACAGATACACAGATACACAGATACACAGATACACAGATACACAGATACACAGATACACAGATACACAGATACACAGATACACAGATACACAGATACACAGATACACAGATACACAGATACACAGATACACAGATACACACATACACACATACACACATACACACATACACACATACACACATACACACATACACACATACACACATACACACATACACACATACACACATACACACATTCTTCCTCTCTCCCTCCCTCTCTCTCTCAAACTCATACTCCACCACGACAGTTACTTCCTTATCTTTGCCTATCCACTCTAATCATGTTGATGAAACAATGCAACATGATAAAGATAATCAAATTTCGTATGAGGGAAGTAGAAGCAGAAGGAGTGGCTGACCAAACGTTTTGTGACATTGCAGGATTCAGACCGGTGGCTGTTATTGCAGAAAATAGTCTCGTACCTGTAAAAGGAAACTCCACATGGCGAGTGCAGCTTTGCTAGAAACCGTCTTTGGAGGGAAGGCATCTTTTTTGTCGTCTGAGAGCACCGATTCGATAAAAGGCACCACGACAATGTCAAGGTTACCAGCATAAATACAAAAATACTGCTGTTTATTTTTTTTTCTCTTAATGCTCGGAAAGCTCTGAATAGCACTCTCGGATTCGGTGACATTTGTGAAAAATTTGGTTAAATTCAATCCTTGTTCCTGAAGTGCTTAAATTAGTTGGGGAAAAATTGTATGTTTAGAGCAATATATGACAGCCGCTACTTCAATTCAGCATCGCATACAATCAACAGTCATATGCTAATGGCCTCTTAATCTTCAACGTTAAATAATTTGACCACAATCTTTGCAGCCTCCAGGTTCTCTGCATGAAACGGAGTAACATTTACCAATGTTCTTTAATGACATAAGGCTTGCATTTTTCCATGCCAGTCTTTACGGAGTCTATCAAAAAAACTTTCTTGGTAATCAAAATCAATTGTCCAGCTTACAGTAACAGCTACAAAACTCATTTGCTGACTTGATGAAATGCGTGGGGGATACAGATGACATAAAGCCATTTGAGGTGAAACCCCCTGAGTTTCCCACCTCATATGAACATGTAGGCAACAGTATCAAAGGGCATTAGTGTCCTTCCAAGATCTTGGTTATCATATTATTGTGAGATATTGTTTTAGAGTTGTTTCTCTCCAAAAACGTCGAGATCACCAGTTCTGCTCGGTTGAATGGTTCTTTGCATAGGTTTTCCACAACCACGACCAAAATGTAACATTTTTCTACCTTCATAATTTCATCGACGTTTGTTTAACTAGATTGATCTTGGTTCTTTAACTTAATTTTCATAGTACATTTCATTGGTACAAGTAACTCTTTCTCAGTGCAGTTTCGTCAGAGTTACAATGCTTCTCAAAGAAGTGGCCAGACATAAGTTTTAAGCTTGTGCCACGATATGCTCAAGTTAATAATACCTGGCTGAAGTTTTTATTTAGGCCAAATGACTTTGACTTATTTGTATTTCTTCTTAAATTATCTTCAAACTAAATATGATCAGTGATCCATTTCACTTTTATTTTTATTGGCTTTTTTGTACTGGACTTGACCCATCGGTTGAGCTCTGAGGCTTCATTTATAAACTTGGAAAAAGCTTCCTTTTCTTTGACGAACTTAATATCATCTTTTGTTAAGCCAGGAAACTAGGGTCACCTCACTTGCAGCATCATTTTCTGTTGACTCTGCTCATCTTCAGTTAAGGAGTTTTAAGTTCAAAGAGTACAGAAGCAGTAAGAAACTTCGGTACAGACAGTTGATTACTTGACTTAAGCTTACTCATTTTGTATTTGTTTGGTCGATTCTCAGGAAAAAAGCTTTTGACCATAAACTTCACTTGATTTACTCAAGCTTTACATCATGAATCATGAATTTATTTAAAACAGGATAAATATCATGTGCATTTCTGGGGTTCTCTTAGAAAGATTAAAGTCATTGATAAAGTGAAGAAAGTCATGGGTTCCCAATATACCGTAGTATTTCACAGCTACATAGTGTCAAAAATTTGTTTGGGAAATTCCCGATATTTATTTTGCTTGTAAGTTTCAAATTACAATAAAATGAGAACTGCAAAATTCGAGAAAGAAAAAATATTCTGCTAAACAGAAACACGAGGAACCAGCAGAAGGGAAAGCACTATTGTTATCATTGGAAAGTGAAAATGTCCTTCTCAAGTACTTACTATTATAAGAAAGAAAAAATACCATACACGCTATAATAAAATAAATAAAGTTGCAAATATGTCTCTTAATTCTATCACGAATATCAAGATGAGCTAAAGGACCACCCACTTAGATGGGACAACAGAATTTCATGCAAAGATGGATGGTAGACTTACAGAAATATAGATGAAGCTAGTGCTTAAGGAACTCTCCATCTGGATAAAAAACCCAACTTTTTTAGAAGCAGACTTACTAATAGACTGAATATTGGAACCCCAGAAAGATCTAGAAAAATTGACAAAGAAAATTGAAGGCAAAAGACCAAGCCTAAAGATCTGCGAAGTATATAAAAGCATGCATTTCCGCAGTTTGGATTTCCAAGCAAAACTAAACTTTCTACGTTCATTGATTTCTAAGAAATGACCTACATATCTCACTCTTTCCTTTAGAATTCTTTGAGTGATGATTGATAACTATAATATATTACTGTCTTAGGGACTAATTGTATAACCGTAGAACGGTTGAAAAGTGGTGCTTGTTGCACATAAAGAGATGTCACCCAACACGATGAACGATGGCAGTATGAATGAACATCTTACTAAATAATGTGGACATTTAAATGAAAGGAGAGATCAAGCAGAAATTACCAATTGACTAAAATTTTCTTTCTGGGTCAAAGTAGTTTTAACCACTGAGTTATAGATTAAAGAAAAGAACAAAAGTGAATATAACAACTGAATTATTGGCTATATAATTGATATAAAATAAATTTGCGAATTTACTATATGAACTTACAGCATATTTAAACCTCACCATTAGTACATTTTGTAATAACAGTTCCTATTATAATCAGCTGCAGCGGCAATTTCAAATATTTTAACACGTTTTGAAATAAGGTTATTTAATACACAAAGTAAAATTTGGCTAAAGATCAAGCATCCAGGTTCCCCGAAGTGTGTAGCTTTCTTTTATTAAATGAGAAGCAAGAATTCATAATCGTTGCCCCTTTTCCCACAGTTTTAAAAATGTGTCACCTTTACTTCTTGAAGTTCAACAGTATCAACAATTATAATTTTATCGACTTTTGTTTAGGTTTCTGAAAGGGTTAATTGTTTGGATAACACATTTCAATTAAGGCCTCTAAATAGACATATTTATTTATCTATGATAACAGAGTATATTTATATATACTCTGTTATATAAATATACTCTGTTATATTTTATATACTTTATATATGCATGTATATATNAAATAAGGTTATTGAATACACAAAGTAAAATTTGGCTAAAGATCAAGCATCCAGGTTCCCCGAAGTGTGTAGCTTTCTTTTATTAAATGAGAAGCAAGAATTCATAATCGTTGCCCCTTTTCCCACAGTTTTAAAAATGTGTCACCTTTACTTCTTGAAGTTCAACAGTATCAACAATTATAATTTTATCGACTTTTGTTTAGGTTTCTGAAAGGGTTAATTGTTTGGATAACACATTTCAATTAAGGCCTCTAAATAGACATATTTATTTATCTATGATAACAGAGTATATTTATATATAGATACTTTATATATGCATGTATATATATGACGTTACTGCGTTACTAGGAAACCTAGGATAGGTATGTCTGCGTCTCAAGTCCGAAGCAGGACCTCATAGGCGCAGAACACGGCGCAAGATTGATGAGGTGCCCAAAAGTGCTGAAATCTGAGCACTTGCAGCGATGTTAGGGATCTGCAATGTTTCGAATACTCCCAATAGTCCAGGTGGTAATGTTTCCATGGCTACAACTATCACCAGCACAATGGTCACTTTTGCTCAGAACATGCGCTCAAGCTCCTCTTTCAGAGATGAATATATATAATTTAAGTGCTTTTCTTCTCTTGATATAGTAATCAAAGAGAAACTCCTTCTTGATGATGATGTTGAATGAATCGATTTTTTTTACTTTCATTTCTTCAGGAAATCACTTCTCAATAGGAAAAATTGCTTCTACTATGTAAAGAGTTACATTGATATAAAAATTAAAGGCAAATGTAAAATAAGAGAAATAGCTTTTGTCAGTTAAAAAAGGAATTTTCCTGAATAAAATTGCAAAAATGTATACTCAAAAATTCAACACTTTCCATCCGAAATTATTCAGAAATAGAAAACACACCTATAGAAACTGTTCTGCATTATAATTCGAACTCTTTGAATGATATTAATAATTTGACTTTCAACTGAAAGAGACTGTAAGATATTTATTAAGCACTTTTTCTTCATTTTTGGGAATACCGTTTCAGGACAGATTATTGGAATACAAATAGGAACAGTCTGTATTATCATTATTATTATTATTATTATTTTTATTATTATCGAGTGGTTACATACCATCTAGTGATAGATTGGTGAAAAACCCACATTCAGCGCCCAGCAACAAGCCAGGAAAGTTGAATGCAGGCACATGTACTGTAGCAACAAGAGTGTGATAAAATAAAAAATCAAATCAAAATGGCAGCATCACTTCAACCTTGCAAGTGGCACCTCACAACCAGTGAGGAAAGGCACATTGCTTAAGCAGTTGTTGTTGTATGACAACAACTCATGACTACAGCACTCCCCACTCCTAGCCTGATAGCTGACAACACATGGAAAGATATCTTAGTACTAGCACAAAGTCTGGTATTGCAACAATGAATTTAGACTGGATATTTGTTATTGCCCTGTTTGGTGACAAAAACAACATTATTATTATTATTATTATTATTATTATTATTGACAATATTTACAGACGCTATTTACATTTCAATACTTTTATATAAAATAAGATATATAAATACTGTTATCAAGATGTGGCCTCTCAGAGTGTATGTGCATCGCTTAGTGTTTCTTTGAGCTTAAAATAAAAAGTAAAAAGTTTGATTAGTGTGTCAAAAATAAAAATTTCTGTAGTGTTAAATTATTAAATCATGTAAAAAATTTATTTAATAGACTATCATATCTCATAAAACTAGTTCCTTCTCTAATGAACAAAGGGAGTTCATTAAAAAATTTCGCTCTCTTGAGATAAAAAGACCTTTTTGCGTTTGGCTTCTCGTCAAATACAGCTTTATCACCAGTACATTACACGTATATCATTTTTAGCCAATATACTGATATATATATATACATATATATATATATATATATATTCAAATTTATATGAATTTAATTACATGAAAAAAAACTCTGCAAGTAAAGCCACAAACTAAGAAAAATAACATTTTAACTTGCAAATACACAGATGATCTTTTAATATTGAACAGTATTGGAAGTTTGGATACCAGCAGGCGAGGTATTTACCCTGCTTCTTTAAAAGTCAATACGTAAAGTGAATCTGATAAATCTCCTATATTTCAAGATCTCAGTATTAATGTATAAGAAATAAATTAGAAATAAATAAGAAAAAAACCCAAGCTATATTACAGAAAAGATGATTTTTCATTTGATACAGTCAACTTTCCAAATCTCACAGATAAGACTCCCAGAAAGAGGTAATATTGGGTTTTTAAATCTTAGTTGTTAAGACATCCCACAATATTTGTGAAAAATACAGGCTTTCCAGCTAGATGTGGATTTTTTTACGAAAGTTAGGCCAAACAAAATTTTCATAAGAGGGAACTAATGAAAATTTGCAACGATTTATGAGGAAATAAAAAGATAGTATTAAGTATCACGGAACTTCTAAGGACATAATTAAGGATCTGTTTAGCCACTGACCTTTTAGTTTCTTCAGGCGCCTGAGTCATAAACCTGTATGACTCCCATCCCCTTCGTAGCAGGTGATCAATGTAAATGTTTTCTATATATGAAAACATGTACATTGAAGTCAGGGTATCAACAATTATTATTAATTATTATTATTATTATTATTATTATTATTATTATTATTATTACACAGAAGGCACAACAAATGCGAGATAGCCCAAGGCATTTGGACTGTAAACAGAAAGAGCCTTTAATACGTTTTTTTAGCATTTCAACCCTATACTTGCAACAACCTATATGTTACAGTCAAACTGTAAAACCAGTCATTTTATGAAGTGACTAAAACTGTTTTAATTATTCCATGAAGTGAAATCATTTCACAGTCTGACTGTCACGTGAACATTGAGGTTTCAGCTTCTGCTTTGTTAGCTTGAAAGTGACAACAAAAAACAGTGGTGCAAATACCACTGTATAAAACCAAGAAAAAAAATTTTATGATGCATTTAAGTATGGATGGCAGTGGCATGAATTTTGATGTTTAGCACCTTTCAAGTCATTCTGTCTTGTTATTTTGAAAATAAGAGAGAACAATCCATTTGGAGTTGTACTTAGGGTATCAGTTATCCTTGATCTTCACCTGAACGACATCCATTTAACAAGCAGATCAAATTCATAAACCATTGGAAATTTCCAGAAATATTGTACTGATCCCATGATTGGCTAACATGACAGATTCTACACTAGCTATTACGATCACAACGTTATCTGTTTTTCAATACACGTAACCTGAGAGGAATCGCTACGCAATTATGAAGCTAAAGTTCACATTGCAGAGGAATATAAAAAATTAATGACTAACAAAAATGACTTACTTGTGGAATAGTATAATAACTATTAACATTGTGGTCCATACTTCAATTGTTACAATTATATCATCAAATAGATTTCAAGTGTCAAAACATATGTTGTTCATTCTGAGATGGATCGTCACTTCATCAAGTAAACACTAGAAGATATTAAGTGTTTCAGATCACTTTACAAAAGGATCACATAAAAACACTAGTCAGCTGAAATAGATACCTGGTCAGGATCCTAGAGTTAGCAGACCCTGCTGGCATATGGCGACTAGTCACTGATTATTTCCCATCGGATGGGGGAAAAAAGAAAAATATAATATCAATGTTTGTGTACTTGTACATTTATATATATATATATATATATATATATATATATATATATATATATATAAATAAATATATATATATATATATATATATCTTTGTATCTCTGTGGAACTATCAGTATGTCTTAGTGTAGACAAACGTGAAAGGCAATTGTATGGTGAAATAACTCCTCTAAAATAAAATGGAAAACAAAAATGTAATAGAAGAGCTAAATAAAAGTATTTTAGTGAATGAAAAGTGCATTTCGTTGTCTTAAATTTTCTAGTACTTATGAGGAAGAAAAGTAAAGTACTAGTAGTGAATATTTGTTACCAAAATTCCACTCTTAAAGTTAGCAAAACAAGACTTTGTACATTATAGGCTTACTGAGAGATCCTTAACCATGAATAGATTTTAGCAACAAAAATAACTCAAAAGAAGACAAGCCTGTTTTTTCAGTACAAAACAAAAATAAATGACAGGTAGAGACAGAAAAAAAAACCCCATTTCTAAGTAATATTTATATTTTTCAATTTATTTTCTAAAAGTGTTTAAATTTTTGACTGATATAGTTATGGTCCCTTACAGAAAAGTATATACAAATTAAGACCTGATGGTTTTACTTTGTTTTTGCATTGCTGCAATTTAAAATATCTCTGAACATGATTTTATTTGTTTATGG
This sequence comes from Morbakka virulenta, assembly GCA_003991215.1. Taxonomy (NCBI): domain Eukaryota; kingdom Metazoa; phylum Cnidaria; class Cubozoa; order Carybdeida; family Carukiidae; genus Morbakka; species Morbakka virulenta. Next base: position 5,050,941 of record RDPX01000014.1, on the reverse strand, counting down.
CGGTAAAGAATTTTTGAAGCCTTTAGTACGCCTTGGCTTCACATAACATTGCAGCTGCTTCCCAGAAATTCGTAATAAATTCACTTACGTGCAAAAGAGAATAAGATTTAAGAAGTAACAATCATTTTACTAAAATATGATAAAAATTATTACCCTAACTGAATTACTTTTTTGCACTCACACAAA
>RDPX01000014.1:5014894-5039734 GCA_003991215.1 Morbakka virulenta | reverse complement strand
GATTAGTATCAGTAGAAACCAATTGTTCCACGACATGTCATTACAACTATCTCGATCTAATAAAGTCTTTGATAGAGCAACCTATCCGAGCCCTTCCAAGGTTTTCTACCCTTACTAGCAAACAAAAAGCTTTAACCAGGAAACTGTTAATTCCCGTACCCTCAACTAGAAAAAAGAAATGCTCATCAAACTCTTGGCCATACAAAATTACTGCGTTTTCTAAAAAAGTGGAGAAACCCAGTAGTTCCGATCCCTAGTCTAAGAAAGTAGAATTGCCAGTAACTTCAAAACTAGATGCTTTTAATGTAAAGTGATCTGAAATTTTGTGTCTTCATCTGGATACGATTGCATGTTTTTTATTACCGTAAACCTCTGAATATAAACAATGGGCTTATATTAAGTCGAACGGCTTATGTACGGGGGGCATTATATACAGGGATTAACAGGGGTTAATAACAACCACTACATTTATTTTGTATAATGTTAACAAATGTAACATAACATAATAATATAACATATTATTCATTTTTCAGTGTCATCATCAAGCTCATACTCCTCATCTTCTAAGTCTTCATCTTCGTCCATTTCATTGTCATTAGATTCATCGTCTTCATCCTCACGTTCCATATGATACTCCATGAAACCATTAAACCACCTGTTTGAATACTTAAAGACGATGTTCTTCGGGTATTCTTCATTCATAGTCTCTTTGGCTATTGATAGAAACCACCATTTATTCACTGTTATCCCTTGTTTCCTTTGTTTTTCGAACTGTTGCACTACCTTTTCTTCCATTACTGGAAAATATGCTTTACGACCACGTTCAGTCATACACTTACTTTTTTGTTTTCTTATCTTTTCTTCCGCTTTGATCCATGATCGTACTTGTTTACGGTCAATTTTATAGTGGTTCGATGTTTGTAACACGTATTTATTATTTGAATGAAACCATTGCACAACTGAAAGTTTGAACTCACGAGAAAAGGCTCTATGAGTTTGCTTTGCATCAGCCATTTTGACATCAACAAGTAAATGTTTTGTCTCTCAACGCGAATGAGTTTCGATTTTTAGCTACTTAATCCAACGTCAAATATTCGAATAAATAGAAGTTGATCAAGTGGCAAGAAAGACACAACAGGAAAGAAAACATGGCATTGGCGTGTTTAGGTCAAGTAAAATCAAGAGTAAAGGGTTATCAAGCTTATGACCACAATTACAAAGGGAATGAAGAACTAGAATGTTTTTTGAACCGGACAATAAGTAATGCAAACACGCAATCATTCTAAAGTCCAAAGTTATTGCAGAAGGACATGTCCCTGAAACACTGGCAGAAAAGTTGTTTCCTTTGATGAAACAATGGAAGTTATATCAAATTAAAACGACGCTTACAGAAGAAAGACGACGAGCACCAGAGGGAAAATGGGTCATCGGGGAAGGCATTGAACTCCCCTGTATTTATTATCTTTAAGGACCCAAGATTAATAAATGTACCGTCAGAAATTCATTAAATGAATACAAGAAGTTAAAATAAAAGATCTTTTTCTACAACGTTCTCTGTGTATTTAATCCATGTATAAACCGTGCGTCTATATTCGGGGGATTTATATATGGATCTACTTTTGCATTAAGGTTTTGGTGGGCCTATATTCGGGACCGCTTATATACGGGGGTCTTATATTCGGAGTTTTACGGTATTTAAATTATATTCTAAGCCAAGTTAAAACAAAATGAGGATAGCATGCTGAATCGCTGTTTTGTTGGTATTATTGCGTGCATTTAAAAAAACACCCTATAATTTGTTATAAAAATTAAGATGTTAATAGCTTAAAAGGGAAAATGTTTCAAAGAATTACATCAAAAATTGCTGCGGTTTTAGCAAAGACACTGAAAACTTTACCAGTTTAATTTTGCTTTAATGGTGGAAAGCATAGAAATGAATAATAAGGAAGAAATATTAGATTATTGCAAATATTTCTGCAAAAATGGCAGTCTCATATCAAAACAAAGCGGTGAAGGTGATAAACTATCGTATCTATATTTTACAAGAACTACGGTAGATATGAACAATGTATGCCCACTATGGTATTCAGGCCCCCTTTCTAGGTGGGTTCCTATGGGAGAAATTCATATATTGTTTGGTTTAATATCCATCATATCTCAGAACGAGACTATCTTCCTCTTCTGCCCAGAACCTCATCGTTATTACAACGATCATTAATTGGGTGAAGCAAAATTTGACTGGTTGCCATTTCAGGAAATCTATTTGTTTTATTTAATTCTATTTATGACAGTGAGGACAGCTTTTGTGTGAGTGGAAAAAAGTAATTCAGTTAGGGTAATAATTTTTATCAATGTATGCCCACTATGGTATTCAGGCCCCCTTTCTAGGTGGGTTCCTATGGGAGAAATTCATATATTGTTTGGTTTAATACCCATCATATCTCAGAACGAGACTATCTTCCTCTTCTGCCCAGAACCTCATCGTTATTACAACGATCATTAATTTGGTGAAGCAAAATTTGACTGGTTGCCATTTCAGGAAATCTATTTGTTTTATTTAATTCTATTTATGACAGTGAGGACAGCTTTTGTGTGAGTGGAAAAAAGTAATTCAGTTAGGGTAATAATTTTTATCATATTTTAGTAAAATGATTGTTACTTCTTAAATCTTATTCTGTTTTGCACGTAAGTGAATTTATTACGAATTTCTGGGAAGCAGCTGCAATGTTATGTGAAGCCAAGGCGTACTAAAGGCTTCAAAAATTCTTTACCGCCATAAACAAATAAAATCATGTTCAGAGATATTTTAAATTCAAGGCAAAAACAAAGTAAAACAATCAGGTCTTAATTTGTATATCCTTTTCTGTAAGGAACCATAACTATATCAGTCAAAAATTTAAACACTTTTAGAAAATNAGCTTTTGTGTGAGTGGAAAAAAGTAATTCAGTTAGGGTAATAATTTTTATCATATTTTAGTAAAATGATTGTTACTTCTTAAATCTTATTCTGTTTTGCACGTAAGTGAATTTATTACGAATTTCTGGGAAGCAGCTGCAATGTTATGTGAAGCCAAGGCGTACTAAAGGCTTCAAAAATTCTTTACCGCCATAAACAAATAAAATCATGTTCAGAGATATTTTAAATTCAAGGCAAAAACAAAGTAAAACAATCAGGTCTTAATTTGTATATCCTTTTCTGTAAGGAACCATAACTATATCAGTCAAAAATTTAAACACTTTTAGAAAATAAATTGAAAAATATAAATATTACTTAGAAATGGGTTTTTTTCTGTCCCGACCTGTCATTTATTTTTGTTTTGTACTGAAAAAACAGGCTTGTCTTCTTTTGAGTTATTTTTGTTGCTAAAATCTATTCATGGTTAAGGACCTCTCAGTAAGCCTATAATGTACAAAGNAAAATTCTTTACCGCCATAAACAAATAAAATCATGTTCAGAGATATTTTAAATTCAAGGCAAAAACAAAGTAAAACAATCAGGTCTTAATTTGTATATCCTTTTCTGTAAGGAACCATAACTATATCAGTCAAAAATTTAAACACTTTTAGAAAATAAATTGAAAAATATAAATATTACTTAGAAATGGGTTTTTTTCTGTCCCGACCTGTCATTTATTTTTGTTTTGTACTGAAAAAACAGGCTTGTCTTCTTTTGAGTTATTTTTGTTGCTAAAATCTATTCATGGTTAAGGACCTCTCAGTAAGCCTATAATGTACAAAGTCTTGTTTTGCTAACTTTAAGAGTGGAATTTTGGTAACAAATATTCACTACTAGTACTTTACTTTTCTTCCTCATAAGTACTAGAAAATTTAAGACAACGAAATGCACTTTTCAGGTACTAAAATACTTTAGCTCTTCTATTACCGTGTACTTTAAATTTCTTTATTTCTTTTGCCTTCGCTAATACTAGTTGCTCTGACAAACCTTGTGCAATTGCTTTTGAAATAAACGATAAGCTTGTTTTCCTTTTTTTCATTAGCACATTTTGGTTTTCCTGTTTTTCTTAAAGGAGTTATTTCACCATAAATTTGCCTATCATTTTTGTCTACACTAAGACATACTGATAGTTCCACAGACATACAAAGATGTGTATATATATATATATATATATATATATATGTACAAGTACACAAACATGGATATTTATATATTTCTTTTCTTCCCCTCCGATGGGAAATAATCAGTGTTAGTGACTAGTCGCCATATGGCAGCAGGTTCTACTAACTCTAGTATCCCCACCAGGTGTCTATTTGAGCTGACTAGTATTTTCATGTGATCCTTTTGTAAAATGATCTAAAACACTTAGAATCTTCTAGTATTTACTTGATGAGGTGACGATCCATCTCACAACGAACAACATATTTTTTGACCCTTTGACTACGATGGGACACTGGTGTCCCAGCATTTTGATTTGCCACAGTTCCAGAAAGAAAAGAGATATCACAAATAGTTTTGCTTCGTTACATCTAGTTAACATAAATTTACAAAACAAGGCGAAAATATTTTGATAAATAAGTGGGTAAAAGTAATAATTTGCGTTTCCAAAAAGGGTACTGGGGCGAGTTTTTGCTATTGTTCTCTAAACCGCTTGTAATTTATCTTCATGCGAGAAAAATAATTATTCAATTATTATTATTATTATTATTATAATTAATAATTATATATTATAATTATAATTAATAATTATTATTCAATTAATCAATTTCTTTATTGTGGGATACCAGTGTCCCTGTGGTAGACAAGGGTATACAATATGCCTGCACACTGTGTAGTGACTGGTACTTATACATATCTTCCTATGAATACTTGTTGCACGCTTATACTGTTACATAAGTCACACAATACTCCTACTACCATCAAGCTACATAAATGTTGTATCTTGAGTAAGAATGATATCATAAACAATATGCTTATTCAAACTGAAACTGATGCAAATAGCAAGCAAGTTGAGCAGTTAAGCAAACAGTAAGATTGATTGTATGTCTCCTTGCATCTTATATCCTGCTGAACTGCTGTACCGACCAGATAGTAGTCATGGATAGTCAGAGGAAAAAATATGTGCGCATTGACCAGGGAATTTTAAGTGATGATGTTTTCGCATTATTGACTAAGAGGATGATGTGGACAATTCGTTGGAGGATTCTGATACAGAATTTGTTTCTGATGAACCACTACGCGGAAAAGCGGAGGACGATTCACATGAACTCACCACTCCAGATGCACATATACACATCGCTGGTAGCAGCCATGGCAAAACTGACGAACCTCCGTCCAGATACGTTAAAGGTGGCATTCAAGCCATGAAATGGAAACGTCATTGTAAAAAACACAAGCCAAATGAGTGCACTCTTCATGTGGCTGTTTTGCTAGAATTCCTTGAAAACACAAAAGCATTTGATGTTTTTTCCAAAGTGATAAACCTGGAGAACTCAGTAATTCTACTTTTCGTACAATCTACGTTATATGCTGCACAAAATGGAAGAAACTTCTTGACTGATTCGGAAGAAATAATGGCTTTCCTTGGAACCATATACATCATGTCGGTAAAGAAGTTGCTCTCAATCGACATGTATTGGTAGTGCGATTATTTTGTTGGAAACGAAGGAATAATGCATGCCATGCCTCGCAAACGCTTTCAGGATATTCTGCAAAATCTGCACATTATAAACAATGACACTGCTGACAAAACTGATAAAGGTGACAAGATACGCTTAATTATTGAGTTACTAAACAATCCCTTCAGAGAGGCTGCTTCTGATTGGCGGGACAGTGCGTTGATGAACACATGACAAAGTTTATGGGTAAAAATCCAATGAAGCAGTACATCAGAGCAAGCCTATCAAGTGGGGCTTCAAGTGGCGGTGTAGATTTGACGGTGTGACAGGATGTCTATCCGAGTTAATATCGGAAATCAAAGGTGCTTTATTACTTGCGCTTATTTTTCGACTTGATGGATATTGCTTGCGTCAACAGCTTTATTGTATTCAATATGTTGAATCGGTGTCAACTGACATTGTTAGATTTCAAAATCGTTGTTGCCCAGTTTTTGATCGGTAGATTCAGCAGTCACCAAAGAAACTGCCAAGCATGAAGACCATCGCGACGTTCCGCTGCTTTGGCAAAGCCTGATACAGCACCCCAGCACCTTTCCGAGTTTCTGAACACGTCTTTGGTTTCATTACTGTGCCGGTGAGGCCAAAGAATCAAGTACCTTTGCAAGGTATGTAGATTATGGCGTCGCGCTTTGTATTGCAAAGGAACGAAACTGTTTTTGTGTTTCATATCGCATGAGAGATTTCAAGTGCTGCTTATAATATTGGTAATGCCATTGATCGTACCTCATTGATTGCATTGGTTATGTTGTAATATTTTGAAAAACCTTTGATGCAAAATGATGGTAGCTTATTCATATCCGTCATTCCCTGAACATTCCCTGAATTTGTGAAAAAAATCCAGTTAGGATGAATGACTAAAGAACTTATGAAAGCAGGTAGGTATGATGTAAAGATTGAGAGATTAAGAAAATGCAAACATGAAGAAAAGGAGTAGAAAAATATCTGCAAATGGTTGGAAAACCTACATTTTTTTCTGTTAGCTTCCACTTAATTTCAAATATTGCACATTTATGAATCTTGTAATATTAGGAACCATAAGTAACAGTATCCTCTCCATACCACAGGGACACCATTGTCTCTAACCCTGAGTGTGAAGGGTGTAAGGCAATATTTATATGCCTCACGAGGAAGTTACAAGGAATCATTTATATGCCTTAAGTTTTTGTTTTATTTATTTCTTACAGTCTATCAATCCTTACTGGTCGGTATCCCTTGTCTACTACAGGGACACTGGTGTCCCGCTCTGTATATCGGTAACCATGCATGCATAGTAAAAGGGACCAAGTTATTTTAAGTAAGCACTAGAAATTGTCCAAAAAACCCGAAGACTGTCTATTTTGCATTGCCCAATTCCTTATGGTAGTCAGAGGGTTAACACTTGAAATCTATTTGATGAAATAATTGTAACAATTGAATTTATTTTTTCATTTATTATCCGCATTTGATTTCCACCTTTATCGAACGAATAGAAAAATATGAGAAAATGACCATTGTCAAATGTTGAGCGTCCCACTAAAATACATGTATTTAGTGACTTTATTGATAATCAAGTCTTTTTTTTATGAGTAAATACCATACTATAGGAATGGCAGAAAAGTTAGTGCAACAGTTCCAAAAACAGAGGAAACAAGGGATAACAGTGAAAAAATGGTGATTTCTATCAATAGCCAGAAAGATTATGAATGAAGAATACCCGAAGAACATCTTCTTTAAATATTCCAACAGGTAGTTTTATGGTTTTTATAAACGGAAAAGAATATCTCTTCGTCGTGAAACGCACATGGCACAAAAATCTCCAGCAACCTTAAAAGACGCCATCCAGAAGTTTCATGCGAAGCTGTTAAGAGAACGAATCCGATTCACGTTTGAACTGGGAGACATAGCCAACATGGATCAAACACTACTGCCCTTTGACCTGGATGATGGTCGCATATAGGAGACTACAGCAACTGAAGAAATATGGTGTAGTAGTGGTGCCTCTGGCCTTGACAGTATACAGTACAATTAACCGTGTTCGGTGACTGTGTATCACGAGTTAGACCAACGTTGATATTTCGAGGTAAAGGAAAAAGAAGCAAGCCAGATGAGAGACGTAGCTGGGATAAAAAGGTAAAGTGTACTTTCAAAAGAACGCTTGGTGTGATGAAGTCAATATGAAAAAATGCACACATGATGAATGGTGTAACATCTTCACCAATCCGGCAACGCTCGGTCCAAGCGGGAAAGTATTGGTTGCAGATGTGCACACGGCTCAACAAACCGATGAAGTCAAACGTCTATTGCAGAAAAAGAACACAGCTCTCGTTTTGATGTTATTCTGAATAAGCCCTTCAAGAATCTCGTTAGAAAACAGTTGGAAAAACATCTTGACAAGAATTTAGACGATTATGTTGAGGGAAAACTCATAGCGTCCAAAAGGAGAATTCTAACTACAAAATGGGTTGCTATTGCATGGGAAAAACTTATGCAAGGCAAAGAGATGGTTATTCGTTCGTTCAAAAAAATGTGGGATTACCACAATAGTTGGCAGATGCGGAAATGATAAAGTAAACATACGGGGATTATAAGGTTACATAATGCTGTTAACTGGGGAAGAGTATCATCTGGAAAGTGAGGATGAAGACGATGAATTTAGTGATAATGAAATGGACGAAGATGAAGACTTAGAAGATGAGGAGTATGAGCTTGATGATGACACTGAACAATGAATAATATGTTATATTATTATGTTCTGTTACATTTGTTAACATTATATAAAATAAATGTAGTGGCTGTCATTAACACAAATGTTATTCCGTCTATATGCCCACTCCCTGTATCTAATGCCACCCGTATATAAGCCCATCAAAAAGCCGTACGACTTAATATAAGCCCATTGTTTATATTCAGAGCTTTACGGTAATAAAAAAAATGCAATCGTATCCAGATGAAGACACAAAATTTCAGATCNGAAGACGATGAATTTAGTGATAATGAAATGGACGAAGATGAAGACTTAGAAGATGAGGAGTATGAGCTTGATGATGACACTGAACAATGAATAATATGTTATATTATTATGTTCTGTTACATTTGTTAACATTATATAAAATAAATGTAGTGGCTGTTATTAACACAAATGTTATTCCGTCTATATGCCCACTCCCTGTATCTAATGCCACCCGTATATAAGCCCATCAAAAAGCCGTACGACTTAATATAAGCCCATTGTTTATATTCAGAGCTTTACAGTAATAAAAAAAATGCAATCGTATCCAGATGAAGACACAAAATTTCAGATCACTTTACATTAAAAGCATCTAGTTTTGAAGTTACTGGCAATTCTTCTTTCTTAGACTAGGGATCGGAACTACTGACTTTCTCCACTTTTTTAGAAAACGCAGTAATTTTGTATGGCCAAGAGTTTGACGAGCATTTCTTTTTTCTAGTTGAGGGTACGGGAATTAACAGTTTCCTGGTTAAAGCTTTTTGTTTGCTAGTAAGGGTAGAAAACCTTGGAAGGGCTCGGATAGGTTGCTCTATCAAAGACTTTATTAGATCGAGATAGTTGTAATGACATGTCGTGGAACAATTGGTTTCTACTTGCGACCTTATCAGCAGAAAACCAAAACAATTTTTAAAATTTATGTCAATAAATGAACAATTTTGACTTCCTTCTCCGTGAGACAGGTAGACATACCATATTAAAAGTAGTTTTTATAAGTAAAAGAAAGATATGATGTGTCGAAGGGTTGAGTGTTACTGGAATTCATTTTGTAAAAAATGGGGCAGTAAGTCATATTAAGTCAATTAAAGCAAAACAAATTTGGAAAACTCTATCAATCACTGGGATTTTATTCGGCTGAAAGAGTTTTTACAAGGAAACAATGTANGACCTTATCAGCAGAAAACCAAAACAATTTTTAAAATTTATGTCAATAAATGAACAATTTTGACTTCCTTTTCCTTGAGACAGGTAGACATACCATATTAAAAGTAGTTTTTATAAGTAAAAGAAAGATATGATGTGTCGAAGGGTTGGGTGTTACTGGAATTCATTTTGTACAAAATGGGGCAGTAAGTCATATTAAGTCAATGAAAGCACAAACAAATTTGGAAAACTCTATCAATCACTGGGATTTTATTCGGATGTAAGAGTTTTTACAAGGAAACAATGTAAAGTTTTACGCTCTTAAGTATGTAAATTAATTCGATCAAATGTCAAAGAAAAAATTTAAAAATACATTAAAATCTAATGACTTTGTAAAATAATCATGAGATTACACGTTATGACACGACAAAAGACACAAGTAAGCGTGAAATTAAAAAAAGCCTGCATTTTATCTTGATGACTTGCGTTATTCTATAAAGCTTTGATAATTTTGAGAAGTTGCTCAAATATATTTCAACCGAATTTTCGAATCTTTGTGTTAAGTAACATGTTAAAATAAATAATTGACTTTAGGTAACAACTTAAAAGTATTATTCAGTTTTATATGGTTTGTGAGTCCAAGTTAAAATTTGATGAAAATAGCAGTATGGTATTTACTCATAAAAAAGACTTGATTATCAACAAAGTCACTAAATACATGTATTTTAGTGGGGAGCTCAACTTTAGACAATGGTTATTTTCTCATATTTTTCTATTAACAGAAGGAAACAACAATATTCTAGATAAGAACGTATTCTCAGTATACTTACACCGTACACATCGTTTTTCATTCGGTTTGATATTAATATTATTATTGCCTACTCCTCCTTTTTTCCCTGTCCTCACTTACGAAGGCGACACATAGATGTTTTGTCTTTTCCAAAAAAATACAGATTTTAATTCATAAAAGAAGTTTTATTTTGTTTCATTGGCAAATTACAGTATCTTTTAACTTAAGATTAACTTAAAAAACGTGCCTTTTCATTAAAGACCCTTTGACAACATATACTCTTTCAAAGTCTTCCAAGCTTTGAGTCCGATCAAGGAAAAAATCAAATGCGGATAATAAATTCGGACGGAAAATGCTCTTCCAATGGTCTCAGCCAATTTACAATGAGAACTTGAAGATCCTAAAACCAAACAAATAACATTACAGTATTAAAAAATAATAAAATTATATCAACTAAACAGAGAAATAATAGTTCAATCCAAAAGGTGTTTGGTGATTAATTACGTGTTAATTTGGAAGAGAGGACAGGAAAGAACAAGAGAAAATGCATGAAGTGGGAGTATAAAGTGGAAGTATTCCCTCCAACGAAATTAAGTAAACATTATTTTCATTGGTCATCTTAATTAAAATAAAACCTAAGGTTTATTGTATAACCCACAGCTTCTCTTAAAAACAGGATACTGGAGGACATGTGTTTTAAACATCCACCAATACCCCACCATTTTCAGTTAATATAAAAGAGAATACACTAAGGCAAGAGTTACGATAAGTCATTCGATCTCACTCTAAGTCTTCTTCTTCTTCTTCTTCTTCTTCTTCTTTTTCTAAGTGCCTTGTCTGTAGACGTTGGCTGTCATGATGTTCTAATTAACTCTGTTCCTCTTTAGATGTAAAATGTCCCTTGTTTGTATTGCATCCCTCCAGTTTTTTGCCACATAGTCCCTCATGACCTAAGTTATTGCCTGCATTCCGCCAAAGCCATCATGTATGCGAATGACACGGTGATTTATTATGCTGACCGCGATGTTAATACTATTGAACAGTGTCTAAACAGTGAGTTTGAGAAAATCGCAATATACCTAGATGACTACGAATTGATCTTAAATCTCAAGAAAGGCAAGACTGAGTCAATGCTGTTCGGTACTTCCCAGAGTCTTGCAAAATCACAGTCAAGTACATATGAAACACCATCATAACTAACTCGAACACATACGAATATCTGGGTAACTTGATGATAGTACGTATATTCACATATTGTGGAAACGTCAAACTCCTGCTATCCCATACTCAGCAAGCCTCATTGAAATCCATCGAGAATCAAGCTTCATCCATTATATACAAAGAAAGTACAACTAACGTCTCTTCTGTTTACAACTTGATTAAACGCAATGCTTGTTGCACAGTACGAAAATGTTTGCATAAGAATACTTGTAGCCCCTTTAAAGAGTATTTTGAACTAAACTGTCATGAACGGGAAACAAGAAATTAAAACTTACTGTTGAAATTGCCAAAAATAAAACTTGAAAAAGGAAGACAATCGTTCTTCTGCTCCGGGGCCAAGTTATAATATGACTTACCTGTACATGTGCGTAAGGAAGAATCTTTTGCCAATTTTAGAAACATTTTAAAGAATTTTAGCTTTTCATAATTTTAAATTCGTAAACTTACTTTTTCCCTACACTTTCTCTTTTATTCCCCCTTTTCTTTTTCTTTTATTTGCAATTGATTTTAAATAAAGTAGAATTTTACCTTTAATTTCATTTCTGCTCTACCAGATTCGGCCTTTTTTATTTTATATTTTTCTTAAACAGGACAAACTAGGATAGCAGTTTTATTTTGTATATATTGCTTATATTGTAAATACTGAAGTGTTATCCTGTATAAAAATTGAGAAATAATAATAATAATAATCATATTTCCCAAAAATGTTCTTGGCTGCCGCCTCTGTCTCTGGTTCCTTTTATACGTCAAGTCAGTACCAAGTTCTCAAGACCCTCCTTCCTCATGACGTGTCCCAAGAATTCTATCTGCCTTCTTCGGACTGTCGTTAACAGGTTCTTTTCTGTTCCTGCTCTTTGCAAAACTTCATCGTTTGCTATATGATCAGTCCATGATATTCTTAACATCCTTCTGAAGAAACATATTTCAGCGGCTTCCAACCTCTTTTCCATTCCGACTGATATTGTCAAGCATTCACATCCATACAGCAGGGTAGATGTTANTGGCTGCCGCCTCTGTATCTGGTTCCTTTTATACGTCAAGTCAGTACCAAGTTCTCAAGACCCTCCTTCCTCATGACGTGTCCCAAGAATTCTATCTGCCTTCTTCGGACTGTCGTTAACAGGTTCTTTTCTGTTCCTGCTCTTTGCAAAACTTCATCGTTTGCTATATGATCAGTCCATGATATTCTTAACATCCTTCTGAAGAAACATATTTCAGCGGCTTCCAACCTCTTTTCCATTCCGACTGATATTGTCAAGCATTCACATCCATACAGCAGGGTAGATGTTACGTAGCACTGCACTCCTCTTGTTGACATTGACATTTTCTGGTGTTTTAAAATATTTCCTAGTCGATCGAAGGCATCCTTTGCTAATCCAATTCTTCACTTTATTTCAATGTCTCTTTATTTCAACAATTAAAATTGCCCACCTGCTGGATTTGGTAAGTCCTAATGAGTAATTCGCATCTTGGACTGTGTTTCTTGCTTACTACCACACACACGGTCTTTTTGCGTTTTATTTCAAATCCTTTCTTCTTGCTTTCCACTACTTTGTTGAGGTCCTGCAGTCCCTGCTGAGAGTTTGCAACTAACGTAGAGTCATCTGCGAATCTCAGGTTATTCAGGTTGTGACCACCAACACTAATCTCATCCAAGCCTTCCAGTTCTCTGAAAATCTTTTCCCCATATAGGTTAAACAGGTCCGGAGAAATCACACAGCCCTGTCTTACACCTATCTTGATCTTGACGTATTGACTCAGATCATTATCCACACGTAAACAAGCAGTTTAGTATCTATAAATGTTGCGGGTGATGCGAAGATCTTTGCCATCTAGATCTAATGCTATGAGGTATTGAAACAGTTTCTCATGTTGGACCTTGTTGAATGCCTTCGTATAGTCTATGAAACACAACTAAAGATCCTTCTGCATCTCTATTGCTCTTTCAGCCAACATTCGAGTCATGAAGAAGGCGTTTCTGGTACCCCTATCTTCCATAAAGCCACACTGTTCCTTTCCAATTTCCCTTTCTTCGAGCTCTCTTTATAATGATTTTCAGAATCCATTTGATCACGTGACTCATCAGACTTATTGTACGATGTAATTTACAAGCTGTTGCAACTGGCTTTTTTGGTAGTGCGATGAGGATGGATTTACTTAGATCTTCAGGGATATATCCACTGTCCTTGACTTTCTTTATGAGATCAGTTAGTTTTTCTATGCCAAAATCTTCTACAGATATCAGCATTTCCGTAACAATCTCGTCGGGTCCAGCAGCTTTATTTTCTTTTCATTTTCTTTAGTGCTGACCTTACTTCAGATTTCAGCATTTTAGGGCCATCAATGTTCTTATTTATGGCTGGTTTGTCTCCCCTGTTGTCTTTGAACAGTTTATCGATGTACTTCGTCCACCTTCCAAACACCTTTTCTTTCTCCATGATGATCTTCCCATCTTTAGATTGTATAAATCCAGAGGAAGCTGGAGATCTGCAGCCACTGATTTCTTTGATCTTTTGGTACATCTTTGCGGGATCTCTTTGTTTTTGTTGTTCTATCTCTTCACATTCTGCATTAAGCCATTCCTCTTTCGCTTCACTACATTTTATTCTGATTTGATGGTCGAGTGTTCTATATTCCGCGCTTCTTCTGTCTGTTATGTGTTGTTTTTCTTCCATTAGTACTAAGATCTCTGATGTCATCCATTTCTTTTTAGTTTGTTATCCTTTCTCCGGTAAGATCTTCTTTGCTGCTGAGACGAGTTTTTGAATTTTTCCTATCAGGAATCAATCTCACCTTCATCTTTAATGTTTTCAAAACGATTCTTGACTTCTACGTGAAATTCTTTTCTTGTTTCTGGATCTTCTATCAATTTCTCATACTGCATATTTAGTTCTGTCTTCTTTTTCTTTAGTTGTTTTAGTGTCAGTTTCAATTTGCAGACGACACGTAGATGGTCACTTCCGCAGTCTTCACTAGGGTATGTCTTGCAATGTTGGGCTGCATTTCTGAAACGTTAATTGATAGTTATGTAGTCTATGTGATTTTTCGTTTCCCCTCCTGGGCTTCTCCTAGTCCATAGTCTTCTTGGGTGCTCTTTGAAGCATGTGTTAGTGATAATTTGTTCGTTCGATGTGCACCATTGAACAAGTCTCTCTCCTCTGTCGTTTTGTTCACCAAGACCATGTTTTCCTTTTATTTTTCCTTATTGTCCTACATTTGCATTTAGATCCCCCATTTTCAGTATTACTTCTTGTGATTTGCACTCCGATCAAGCTTTGTCCAACTGCTCTTAAAACTCTTCAATTTCTGCTTCCTTACTGTCTGGTGTTGGTGCATATACCACAATGATTGATATGTTGAACGGTTTTCCTTCTAGCTTCACTAACAAAACTCTCTCTGGAGTGGCCAATACCCTTGGTTACATTTCGCACTTTCTTTGTCTAAAAATAATCCCACTCCTCTTCTATGAGTATCTTCTCCTGAGTATGTCAGTCTATAACCGTCACTTCTAAAATCTCCTCTATACTTCCATCTGGTTTCGCATAACCCAAGGATGTTGATTCCAATCCGTGTTATTTCTTGTTTTACGTTCTCCCGTTTTCCAATTTGATGCAGTGTTCTTACATTCCAAGTTCCAATTCTGATACTTTTCTTAGTTGGGATTGCCTCAGTCACTTGATGACGGTCTGGTCCCCCATTGGACCCTAATTTAACCATACCGGGCGAGGGATTGCTCCTTGGGGATACAATCCCCTTCACGCCGTTATCTGCTTTTCTTGGTTTTCGATTTGTCATCATAATGTTCTTGGCAAGATACACCAGTGGTTTGCCATTGCCTTTTGTCGCGCAGTACCATGTTGTAATGATATATGACACCTGGTCGTTGTCCGTGTCGTCACAGATCATCCGCCTAGCCGCAGCGTCACTCCAAGCCGTTGACTCTGACTAGAGAGTTCTTCCGCCCTGAGGAAACATCCGACGCCCCGCTCCCGACGTCTTCATCGTAACCTTGACAGCGGAGGCTGAGGGGTTGCTGATACTTACCTGAGGTATCACCCCAAGACTAAGCAACTCGGGAGAGGACGCCTTATTTCCCCTCAGTGGACTACGGTTATCCAGTTCCACCTGGAATTCCCCTCACTCCTGAGACAAGGGTTATCACCCCTTTCTTTTGCAAGATTTACCATTACCCGTAGCCATGGCACATTACTTAGTTTATGTGAATTCCTTTAAAGAATTAATGAAAGAAGTCATAAATCATTAAAAAAGGAAATATCATTACATAATCCATAGTTATTTACGTGTTATTGCATGCTCTGCTGCCAACCAGTAAGTTAAAAGATGTTGTATTGCAGATTAGTGTAGGAAAACTCGATTAATCCTGATAAATTACTACTATCAATAAATGGAATATTGTTTTTGATAATGATTTTATCCTTTAGGTTAGAATAACGAAAGCCTTTATGTACACCTCCGTATACTATCAAGCTTCGGCCATTAAAAACCATTCTATGTCACTGTGAGCTGTATTTAACTTACAATTAATTTTTTAAGAATTAACATCAAAGTTGAGAAATGTGATAATTATTGTGTACTGAACTGGGTTTGCAACTGTGTCTTTGGCAATCATGGCTCCAAGATCTGTCGCCTGACGTTTGGGCGCTAAGGTTTTAGTCAGATCACTTTGCAAGTATATCTCTTACAAAGCGGAAATAAGTGGAATATTTGTCTGAGAGTTTTTACTTTTTCTAAGTACAAGATACGGTAATTGGGTGAGAGAAAGAACTGATTATAACTGTAATTTTTGTCTCCAACTCTCAAAAAATCTCGTTATCTATTAGCCATTAATAATGAAAAGAACAAGGAGCAATTTCCTAGAAAATATCAAGATATTAAATTATGGGAGGAATCCAACTAGTTGCAATGTCACACGATTTTTTACAAAGAATTTTCAGGAAATATTTTGGTTGTAAGATAAATAATACAAACCATTTTAGCAATATCTCATTTTGATTTGGTTGATATCCTCTTTACTCAGGCCCCTTCTTTGTCCAATCCTTCTCTGATATAAGGGATTTCGAGTGATAATAGTCTTTCTCGTTCGGTCGAGAGCAAAATAGTCTCTTCCGTAGTGCATTACACTGTCAAAATCATATGGGCTTCCTTTAGAGTCAATATTGTAATTTTTGTTGAAAGCATAGTGCCACTCTGTAAGCAATAAGAAAAATAACCAGAAATTAGTCTGTATATAATATGAGCCCATACTTTCATTTATTCTCATAAGATGAAAAGATGAAAACGAGCTAAACCTATAACCAACAAGTTAATGAAAATTCTTCAAAATATGTGTTTTGTGAAAAATACGTTTATGAAAGAGAGGCTTAAATATTTTTTCCAAATTTTTAAGATTGAGTAAAACATAATCTAAACTGATCCCCACCTACTTTTAATTTAGATAAAATACGTTTGGAGATTATATTGGGAGATTGAAATCTATCTTTAAATATGGAATATACAATATGAGGGAAGTCAAGACAAAGACAGTAACCAGAAAAAGGGGAAGTTGAATAGGAATGGATCATGGTGGCAATAACATTGACTGGCATGGTTTGGCGCATATACCCAAAGTTACTTCATTTTTATCCAATAAATTATAGAAAATCACAACACACTTACTACTATCAATATTTGAGTAATCAATATAAACGTAATTGTCTCTGTCAGGTCGATTTTGTTCATGCCAGAAACCAAGACTATGAAGCATTTCATGAATTACTTTCCCTTTGATTCTGCATCCCCGCGCAAGCTGGATACGGTTGTAATTATATTTTCTGTAACCAATGGGAGAAAAGCACCTGCAAAACAAAAAGTGATAACCCAGGACATCACTTTATAAAACAGAAACAAATATGCCAGGAAGAACAATAAACTTTTGTTTACAGGGGAACATGAAACAAATTATCATAACTTATGAAGCACAAGAAGAGTCTAAAGAGGAAAGAGGGTGTACAGTATCCTGAAAGTATTAAAATATTGACCCAGAGATCTAAATAAAAGAATTATCTTTATAAATGTACATATGTCTGGTAAATGGTTTCAGTACTATACACTAGCTGGCTATATTAACTGTTTATCATTAGTTGGTTGTTACGTCAAGTGTCTCACTTTTACTTGTAACATCATTGCTTCGTTGAATTTGTCTACGGCAGCCATTCTAACTATTCGGACAATGACTCTAATTTTGAATTAAAATGCACATTCTGGCTTCTGAAATACCTTAAGCCATTTTACAAGCAAGAAATAAATTATCATTTCTAATTCTCAATAGCCAAAACTTACCCACTCCCATCTGTAAATTTTATGTATTCATTTTCCCTTTCCCTGCGTTTAAATCTTAAGCAAGTCAGTCGCTCCAAATCCGAGATGGCTTGACTAATTGCAGTACGAGCTCTACGATCATAATCTTGTAGAAAAGCAAGGACAAAATTATTTGCATTAAAACGCTAATATTGTGTTTTGAAGGTTCATTAAACATTTTTGCAGCTACAATTTTTATAAAAGATAGTATACTACGTTGTTGTAATGCGCAGTTTATATTATACAAATAATTAGTAAAGAAACAAGTCAAATATACTGAAAATCTTTGGTGACAATTAACTTGTTGAATGGAAGATTTTTAAGCCAACTAACTTGAAAAGAAACAACAGCATTTGTCTCCCACAGCTGCTTAAAATTTGGAATAATAATAAGAAAGAACACTCGATCCTTCTCGAGATTTATCTTTGTCGTGCATCTTTCGTTTTATTTCGTATTTTTTCTTCAGTTGTTGACTTTTTGATTATCAATTTCAAAAACATCTGGCCTTTGTTGTGATATTATTCTTATGTTGAGTTTGATAGTAGTACCATAATGCAATAATTTGATACACAATTATTTACATATTATCTCTAATTTGCTCCTCTTTCGTGCTTGCTCGCTCGCTCACTCGTTCTTTCTTCTCCTTTCCACCCTCCCTTCCCCTACTTTTACCTTCCTTTCTCTCTTCCCTCTTGTACACCTGTCAATAATTGTGTTTTTCAGAAAGAGCAACAGAGGCAAATCCGATATCGTCAAACAAAATTTCAAGGGAGTTATCATGCTTTCTTAAACGATCTTGGATAAAATTATACGTTTTAAAAATTTGCTTCCATATCAATACTTGTAAATAAAGAATAGATTTCCCCAATTAGTATTTTGTGAAATTGTCAAAACATTTTCAATTTTATTGCCACCACCATTGATTATTTTTAATCAGTTTTTATATTACTTGATATTTAAAAAATATATAACTTATTTGATTCATTCTTTTAAGCTTCTTTTACCATTTAGCACTATACCGAAAAGATTTAAAACTCTTTTTCTACAAAAAGGAAACTATTAACATACCACTAAAACAACATTTTACAGTAGTTGCATTGAAAAATACAACTCATTTTATGTTAAATCTGTTCTATTTCAATCTGTTTTGAATCTGAAGTATTCAGAAAGAAAAGAAAATATAGTACAGAAAGCTATAAATATGGACAATATGCTTACCAAAGTATAATTTCCTAGTGTAGATATCAGAACCACTTGGCAATACCCCGCAAACAAAATAAAAAAATGTTGACAAATGTCACATTCTTGAATGATATGTCCCGGTTTTGATATTAGAAACAGTTTAGCACAACTTCACAGCCTCTCTGATGAGATAACAATGGAACATAAAAATATTTCTTTGCTTTAGAATATTGAAGTGGTTAAAGGACAAGGCACTCAATTTTCAACATCTGTCTATTAACAATATCTAAAAATTTTCTAAAAATTATCTAAAAAGAGTTAAAACAATATTCAGTACTTTTTAACCGAGTTTTTAAAAAATTGTCGTGAATATTAATTACTGTAAATATTTATAACTTACTAATGGAATCATCAATGGTAAATGGTATTGCTTGTGGGTTCGGCCATTTTCCATTTTTAATCATTCCAAAAGATGCACCAAATCCTGCTTTGGCCAAAGGTAATAGAAACTTCTCGTCATCCCTTAGCTCCACATCTCCTTCAAACATATTCTCATCTAAAAAGGAAATAATGGAAGTCTTACATCATTGATTGCAAAACGTAGCCAAATGATCGTTATCAAGCAAATAGTTGGTAATAAAATCCTTTTTTACCAACCATTTAAGCGTAAGTTTTACTCAATTTCTTGTGTAAAAATTTATGTCTATACACACGAATATGTGTAAAATTGTGAAATAGTTCCACGTTGTAACAGCGTAGGAGGACCATTATGGAAATTAGCCCAATCCCACCGCTTAATGCCATGCCTACCACAACATTTAGGAGCGTTTTCAGAGGACATTATATTAATTAGTACATGTGTGTGTTTTAATTAAATTTGTAATGTATTGATTTTCTAGCATTAAAGGAACACTGTACATTTTTAGTTTTGTGACATAATTTTAAAAGCCATACAAGGAATTATGACAAAATTTAACAGAGCAAAGGGAAAACAAGACTGCTTCAACTGCCTTAAAGGAATTTTATTAGAATAAAAAACGAAATCAGCCTACTGATGCTTGCATCAGAAAGAGGTCCTGGAAAGAGAGACCAGGAGGCGAAAGACCCTCGCGGCTGATCCTGGAATGAGGCAGCAACAGCCATAGAAGAGAATAATAATAATAACAATAATAATATTATTACACGTAAACAAACTACTTAACATACCTAACAGTTTTAATAAATCACTAAATTATTTAATATTCTCATTCTTCATCATGTTCACTATTTTGTGGGATAGGCATCATTCAAATATAAGCTACTTTATGTATAGAATATTATATGCTTCACAAGTACATGAACACATTATTTAAGCTCATAACATAGACTGGTGACACTTTTACTAAAATAAATCTATTGTAAAATTGTTTCGTACATTTAGATTTTATCAAGAACATAAAATTGTCGACCTTCATACCTTGCATCAGCCTCTTTACGTCTTCTGTAATTACACTTTGCATCCAGACAAAGGCGAGAAAAACGGAAAATGTCCACATGATTTTCAGTGGTGTAATTCACTTCTTCCGTTCAACCGACATAAGGACGCATTGAACGTCAGTGAATATGAAACAGAAATAAAGCTAATGAATTTATAGCTATTTCAAATTTTAATTAAGTCTAAAATTATCAAGTTTAAAGAGGAATCTTAAGTTGATCTCAAATGTTTAAACTCAAATATAGTTTATACTCAAGTATTGTAGCAAATAACACATCTTAGTTTGCGAAAACAATATAACGATTAATTAAAATTCGTATCCTCTTATAAAACCATTTAGCACTGTATGTTTACACAGTTGCATATATTTTTTATCATTGGGCTCTTGTGATCAGTTTCCCGAGAAAATATTTATATGTATTATCATCAGGAAACCATTCCAAAATAAAGGCTGTGTACATCTGGATATTGATCTATTCATGCATTGTTAAGCAAAGTCGTTATTTTCTTACTCTCAGATATTATTGAAACAATAGACAATACACCTTTATGAACATTTTAACCCTTTGATGCCCAAGGAACACTGGTGTCCCAAATTTCGAAGGCTCAAAAACACACATCCTTTAGTGCTGTTTACACTGCTAAATATTGTTTGCTTACACTTCATCGAACTAAATTCACTTATATAATTGAATTTTGGATGGGAATTGGACAATGGGCAATAGTTAACTGCTTACGTAAAGAATTATATAGTTCTTGTGGTTTACGGCAGTGAAAATTGTATTGAATTTAAAAATTGAAGCTTATATGGTATGCTTAGTTGAACGTTCTTTTTTCTACCCAGATTCGAAAAATGAAGGAAAAAGACAGAAAACTGGCCAAAAGTCATCACTTTTTAAATTGTTTTGGACACTAAGGTCCCTCTGGGCAAAAATAATAGATAACTGGCTTTATTATACCTGCCTATTTAAGTCCTATTTTAGTTGTTTTCATGGCACATTACAGTTGTGCTTGTTGTTGCTATGCTTGATATTTCTCATAACCTAAGCTTAGTTGAGAAAAAATAAGGCATTCGGGACAGGTGTGTTCCTGTAGTTAACACTTGAATGTTATTATAGGTTCAAATTAAGTCATTTGGGATTTCTTTCACCATGTTCCTGGTACTTTCTATAACATAGTTAATAACTTCCTCAGCACAAAGATATTAAAATTTATTGATTTATAGGAATGTCTGTCTGGTACTCAATGGCTGAAGAGAGACAAGTAAACTAATATTAGATAAGTA
Source organism: Morbakka virulenta (assembly GCA_003991215.1). Lineage (NCBI taxonomy): Eukaryota > Metazoa > Cnidaria > Cubozoa > Carybdeida > Carukiidae > Morbakka > Morbakka virulenta. Next base: position 5,017,941 of record RDPX01000014.1, on the reverse strand, counting down.
AACCAATATCAGATAAATAATTCAATATTAGACTGTTACAAAATTAGCCATCTCAAGAGTGATTATTTAACACTATTATTGTGCAATACGTAATTATTGATTAAAATATGTAACAAGTACATCAATAGATGTAAGAGCTTTATCATATCATTAGAAGTAAGCTTGTTAAACTTTGGTAGTGTGGACGAACGTGTAGACATGGCTCGTCTTGTTTCTGGAAGTGGCGCCATACTTATGTTATGCTTGTTGTGCTTTTTGCGTTTCTTTATTTATTTCTGGAAGGCACATTTTTTATTTCTGGAAGGGTGTAGGTTATACTGTTCACTTGATTGTTGCATTGCAGGGAATGGATCGTTTCTTTTATTTTTCTTGTTGTTGTGTTAATTTCCTTGGCTATAATTCTTTCATTTTCCAGTCAAATGTATGATCCCTTGTCCAGCAGTGTTTGGCTGTTTCATGATGTGGCTGTGTCACATTTTAAACTGCTATCTGGTGTTCTTTTTCTCTGTGAACAAAGGAATGCTTTGATTCACCTATGTAGGAGGCAAGACAGTTCTTACATAGTCTGTAAACTACGCTGTTCCTCTGCACAAGTGAGACTGGGTCCTTTAGTTTTGAGAGGACCTTCCTTAAGGTGGATGCAGCGAAGAAGGAGGATTGAATGTTGTGTTGTCGAAGAAATCGTCTTAGGTGCTCATTGGTTTTTCTTCATGTAAGGTAGATTTTCAGGGTTTTTTTATCTTCATGAATAGGTCAAGTGGTTCTGTGTAAGGCTCTCTGAACAACAATAGTATGGAATCCATTGGATAAGACCACCCTTTGAAGGTGCCTTTTTTCTGTTCTGAGGTCATGTGGTTTGTAAATAATGCTACTTGCTCTTCCAAACAGAGTTATGATGAATCTATTTTGAGCTGACACTGAATCTTGTGATGCATTATTGAGGTACTGGTCAGTGTGAGTTGGTTTCCTGTAGATGGTAAGGCAAATGCTGCAATCTGCCTGCCCCTCTACTACGGTATCCAGAAAGTATATTTCTCTTTGTTTTTCTTTCTCCATGGTGAATGTGATATTTGAGTGTAGGCTGTTGATGTGTTTAAAGAAACCTTGTAGGTGATGCTATTTGATGATTGTAAGGACATCATTGACGTACCTTTTCCATATATTCGGTCCTTTGTTTGCTGTTGATAATGCTGTGGCTTCAAATGCTTGCATGGTTCTCCTTAAGATGCGTACACAACCATGTGATTCCAAATGATTTACGTCATGTTTGCCTAGTTGCCACAAACAGATCAAGGTGTATACTTGAACGGCAAAGCAGTGAACTTCTTCAAGAAAGAATTCATTTATTTCATAGGAAACGTTTGCAACTTGCTGTGGACATTCGAAAAGCTGAATGTTTTCTTTCAAGCAGACTAAGCACTGATCACTTCTAGGAATTAATCTCATCAATGGATAACACTCACATACAAAGATTACACTTTGCCAGGGAAAGACACCAAAAGAAATTCGAGAACCTGATATGAATGTTATCAGCAGTACCAAAACCCACAGATAAGTCTAATTAGATTGTTAACCTGTCTAGTCGAACACTGTGATCAACAGAGGAATCCTTTCTTATGAAAGGTTTATACTTTTCTATTACCCACAAAGTCATTCCTGTATATCAGATTATCTCGATAGAGGAAACACGAGTAAATGGCACAACACCCTTCAATCCTCTAAAGTACCTATTGGTAACGTCACGAAAAGGGAACGGTGTGCCATCAAAACCCCAGAGAACGATAATTCGATCTCAATCCTACCAGACGACAAAGGACGTGCAACTGTCATCCTCAACAAAACTGAATACATCCAGAATTGCCAGAAGCATCTCATAGGTAATTTTCTACATAGGTGAATCAAAGCGATCATTGGGTCAAAAAGAAAAAGAACACAGCAGAGCTGTTTAAAAGGGGGAAACCAAGAATCATGATTAGTCCAACACTGCTGCACAAAGGATCATACATTTGACTGGAAATATAAAAGAATTATAGCCAAGAAAATCAACACAACAACAAGAAAAATAAAAGAAACAATCCATCTCCCTGCAATGCAGCAATCATAGCAACAGTATATCCTACACCCTTCCAGAAATAAAAAAAGTAGCTTCCAGTATTAAAGAAAGAAACACAAAAAAACACAAGAAGCACAACACAGCTATGGCGCAACTTCCGGAAAAAACTCGAGCACTGTCTACACGTATGTCCGCACTAGCAAAGTATAAAAAACGCCGTATCTAGTGATTTCTGTAGCCTGACGATGGGAGAAGTAAGTCTCAAAACGTAGCTCGCAAAAAGTTTACCACTAATGGCATGATAAAGCCCTTACATCTATGGCTTCCTCTGAGTCCATAAAGTTCAGAATTTCCAAGTACATCAATGTTTATAATACAAAATCGTTGAAATTTTACTTTGTTTATAAACCTGGAGTGGAGTCTTATAAGCTTTTTATAAGCCTAAACTTTGACTAAAATTGTCGACATTTGTACTCGTTTTACTTATAACACTACCTGTATTCCTTCTTTGCCTGATCTTTGTCTTGTTTTCAATCTTGTATCCATCCCCTTCCTCTTCTGGCTCTATTCTTGGTAACTCCAAACATATGAGTGGTCTTAGATTGTTCTCTTACGGTCTTGAATCGTATTTAAAATTGAAATGAACACACTATATGTTCTATCGCTCTGTATTCTACAAGTACTTTTATGGAAGTTGTTCCAACAAGATTTCTTCTCTCGTTCTTTTTTTATAAGGTTTTAAGCGGTCTATGTCTTTACAGGTGCTCATAAGAAAACTGTCTTGAAACAAAATTCAAAAAAAGTCTTGATATTCTGCTATCTTCTTCAAGCGTTCATCGAACCATTAGTAATTTCTTTCCTTCTACAGATTTTCGGAGAACTTTGATCCTTTTTATTTCATTTATTCTCTTAAAGGACATCTTCTTTCGCTTCTTTACTTTCTCCAGTTCGAAAATTAGTGACCACTTGCGACCTTATCAGCAGAAATGCAGAA
>RDPX01000014.1:4993779-5006179 GCA_003991215.1 Morbakka virulenta | reverse complement strand
AGCTCATAACATAGACTGGTGACACTTTTACTAAAATAAATCTATTGTAAAATTGTTTCGTACATTTAGATTTTATCAAGAACATAAAATTGTCGACCTTCATACCTTGCATCAGCCTCTTTACGTCTTCTGTAATTACACTTTGCATCCAGACAAAGGCGAGAAAAACGGAAAATGTCCACATGATTTTCAGTGGTGTATTTCACTTCTTCCGTTCAACCGACTTAACGACGCACTGAACTTTAGTGAGTAAGAGACAGAAATAAAGCTAATGAATTTATAGCTATTTCAAATTTTAATTAAGTCTAAAATTATCAAGTTTAAAGAGGAATCTTAAGTTGATCTCAAATGTTTAAACTCAAATATAGTTTTTACTCAAGTATTGTAGCAAATAACACATAGTAGTTTGCGAAAACCTTATAACGATTAATTAAAATTCGTATCCTATTATAAAACCATTTAGCACTGTATGTTTACACAGTTGCAAATATTTTTTATCATTGGGCTCTTGAGATCAGTTTCCCGAGAAAATATTTATAGGTTTTATCATCAGGAAACCATTCCAAAATAAAGGCTGTGTACATCTGGATATTGATCTATTCATGCATTGTTAACCAAAGTCGTTATTTTCTGAAACTCTCAGATATTATTGAAACAATAGACAATACACCTTTATGAACATTTTAACCCTTTGATGCCCAAGGAACACTGGTGTCCCAAAATTCGAAGGCTCAGAAACACACATCCTTTAGCGCTGTTTACACTGATAAATATTGTTTGCTTACACTTCATCGAACTAAATTCACTTAAATAATTGAATTTTTTGAATGGGATGTGGACAGTGGGCACTAGTTAATTGCTTACGTAAGGAATTATATAGTTCTTGTGGTTTACGGCAGGGAAAATTGTATTGAACTTAAAAATTCTAGCCCATATGGTATGCTTAGTTGAACGTTCTTTTATTCTACCCAGATTCGAAAAATGAAGGAAAAAGACAGAAAACTGGCCAAAAGTCATCACTTTTTAAATTGTTTTGGACACTAAGGTCCCTCTGGGCAAAAATAATAGATAACTGGCTTTATTATACCTGCCTATTTAAGTCCTATTTTAGTTGTTTTCATGGCACATTACAGTTGTCCTTGTTGTTGCTATGTTTGATATTTCTCATAACCTAAGCTCAGTTGAGAAAAATAAGGACTTCAGGACAGGTGTGTTCCTCTAGTTAACACTTTATTGTTATTATAGGTACAAGATAAGTCATTTGGGATTCCTTTCACCATGTTCCTGGTACTTTCCATAACATAGTTAATAACTTCCTCAGCTCAAAGATATTAAAATTTATTGATTTAGAGAAATGTCTATCTTGTCCTCAATGGCTGAAGAAAGGTAACTAAATCAATATTAGATAAGTAAACCAATATCAGGTAAATAAACCGATGTAAGACTGTTGCAAAATTAGCCATCTAAAAGGTGTTAAACACTCTAATTGTGCAATCAGTAGTTATTGAACAATATATGTAACAAGTAGTTATTAAAATTCGGTTGTGAACGTTTGATTGTTGGTTCATACTGCTCTTTTACATTTAGGCGCATTGCTGTGAGTTTATGTGTGATTTTTTGCAGTTCACGAGCTTTGTTTGGAAATGGAAAACAAAGGCAAAAAGTTCGTCAATCTTCAACAGCAAAATCACAAGCATAACCGAATATGTACAGATGATCAAACTTGCAGCAAGGATATCTACGCCATATTAGATGAAATTAAAAGTGACTGTGAAAACGACATTTACAATCTGATGAACGATTCGGACACAGAATTTATTGCAGGGGAGGAAATTCGTGACGTGGACAACGGGGAAGGTTCTGTAGTAGTACCTGACAAATTGAAGATTTGGAACGTCCCTTAGATGTTTTCATTAAAGCAACTGATTTTATATACATACTTGAACATATTGTTATGCAATCTAACCTCGGTACACAGCAAAAGGGACGTACATTTCAAACAGAGGTGAAAGAAATGAAAGCTTTCATTGGAGTAAATATATCATGTCTAGAAATAAACTGCCAACTATTCATCCTCACTGGAAAACTGGGCTATTTATTGGCAACGAGGGCATTCAGAATGTAATGATATGTGAAAGACCCAAAGATATAGTGCAGAACATTCATTTTGCCGACAACCAAACCTACGATGTAGCTGATCGTCGTTACAAAGTTAGACCCATCGTAAAATATTTGAAAAAAGCATTTTCAAGTGTAATATCAGATTCAGAACAACAGAGTATTGATGAACACGTGATTAATTTAACTGGACGTTCTGCAATGAAACAGTATCTTAAAATGAAGCCCATCAAGTGGGGCTTCAAGCTCTGGTTTCGATGTGATGCTGTCACTGGATATTTGTACCAGTTAGAATTGTACTTGGAGAAAAAAGCTTCTATTGCATACAACTTAGGCGAACAAATTGTAATTGATCTGAGCAAGGACTTGGTAAATACCTTTCGCACACTGTTTTTTGACAATTTCTTTAACAATCCGGCACTCGCGAGCTTCGGTTTGATCAGGGGATATTTGCTATTGGGATTGTACGTAAAGATCCCAAACAAATGCCACCTCTGCCAGATGAAAACAATGTATGCCAAGAAAGCAATTTGGGTCAAATGGTTTGACAACAGAGGAGTGCTGATGATTGGAAGTAATACAGAAGAAGCATATAGCATAGTGTCAATAGGAAAACGTATAAAAGATTCAGCAACGAAATGTCAGATACCATGCACTGCTCTTATAAAGCAATACAACAGAGGAATGGGAAGAGTGGCTTTGATGGATCAGCGTGTGGCAGCGTATCGGCTAGACAGAAAATCCAAGTTTAGGTTTTACCTTCGTATCTTCTTCGATCTACTGGATGTTGGTATGGCAAACAGTTAAATTTTATATGACATGAGATTTCCGGAAAAGCGTTTCAGCCTCTTAGACTTAAAATTATGTTTCGCAACAAGTTGATTGGCTCATACTCGAGTAGACTTTGCTCATTCCCATCATTATACCCTGGGAAAAGATAAGCAAGCCAACTTTTCCCTGAAGGTCAAGCAGACCACCTCCCTGAGTTCCAAACAACTCGTGTAAGGTTGATTCAAGATATTTACATAGTCCTATTGTCATAGTTTTATAACTCAGTTCCAATTGCATCATTCCTCTTCCTCCATCTTTCCTAGGGATATACAACCTATCCACGTCAGCTTTCGGGTGATGCATTTGGTACATTGTCATAAACTTTCTTACCTTCGTATCAATCTTCCGGATCTCCCTTAAAGACCAATTGACTACATTAAAGCTATATGTAACGACGGGAATTGCCTATGTATTTATTGCTTCTATTTTATTGTTAGAATTAAGATAAAAATAAACCTAACCCTTCTGTAGAACTGTTTTTAACTTTCTCTTTCATACTGCTGTGTTGGATTTCGTCACTTTCATTAATACCCAAGTATTTATATATTTCTCCAGGCTCAAGTTCTTTAATGGTTTCATGATCGTCTAATTCTATGTCACTTGACTGTACTAGTTTTCCTTTCTTAGAGGTTGCTTTAGCACATTTATCCAATCCGAATGACATATTTATGTCATTACTGAAAGTCTTTACAGTTTACAACAGTCCTTCAAGTTCACTATCATTCTTTGCAAACAACTTTAGATCGTCCATATAAAATAAGTGATCTAAAACTTTACCATTAACTTTGTATCCATAGCCTGTTGCATTAAGCAGTTTCAATAATGGGAAAAGGGCGATACAGAAGAAAAGGGGAGACAAAGAGTCTCCTTGGAAAATACCACAGTTTATGTTAATGCGATGGGATTTCAGGATTCCATTTTCATGGCTTAAAGAGAGAGTTGTTTTCCACATCCTCTTGCTACTTCGTATGAAATTGATGATTATTGGAGAGACTTTGTACAGCTCAAGTGATTTCAAAATCCAGCAATGTGCAACGCTGTCAAAAGCCTTCCTGTAATCAATCCATGCTACACTTAGGTTTCTATGCTTCGATTTGCAGCTTCTTAAAACCATCTTGTCTATGAGTAGCTGATCTCTACAGCCAAAAGACCCACGTTTACAGCCTTTTTGCTCTTCGAGAGATAAGCTGTTTGCTTCAAAAAACGAATAAGTTCGATGGTAATAATTGAAGTAAGTAATTTGTATGTGGTACTTAAACAGGCAATTGGTCTATAGGTTTTGGGGGGGTTTGTCTCGTTGGTTTTCGGTAATAGATATACAGTGCCTTCAGAAAGCAACTGCGGACATTTTTCGGCGTTGTTGAGAAATTGTGGAAGTTGTTGGGCCATAATTTCATGAGAAGAGTCAAGAAAATTCAACCAGAAATTATTGACTTTATCAACACCTGGAAATTTCAATTTCTGTGCTTTATTCATGGCGCTCTTAAGTTCCTTAGTTGTAATATTGTTCCATTCCTGTGCAGGAATGCCTGCATTTGATGATTCAACTTCTTTAATCCATTCAGCTTCTTCATTACGAGGCTGTTTCGTATTCCAGATGTTCTTTCAAAACTGTTCGACTTCTTGAATCTCCGGTGCTTCAACGATCTTAACTTCTTCTTTACCTACTTCCCTATAAAACTTCTTGGGGGTTTTCTTAAAAGTGTTATTTTGTCTACTGAACTTTACTCTTTTCTCAAATTTTTGTATCCTTTTCACTTTCGCCTGCATCTTCTGCTTTACAGTCTCCTTGATTTTACTTGTATTATCCCTATTTAGCTTATATTTCCTTTTGAGTTTGTGACATATTCTACTTTTAACATTTTTTTCTCTTTGAAGGTTCCGATAGCAGAGAAAGTTCCCCTCGCGTGCCTTCTATTTCGTTTTCCAATTTAATCCTCCATTTAGGTTTTTTTCTAGTTTTTGCAGCTGCATATATTAATTGGTTTAAATCACTTGGGTCTGAGTCGTAGTCTTTCAGGTCTAAAACCATCTTGAGTGCCTCATTACCCATTCTAATGTTTTTATTGTTCTTTTTGCTGTTTTGAATTTTTGGAAGGAATTTCCTATCACTCCTTTCAGTAAACTTGACTTTAGCACATTCGTCGAGTATGTTAGAGCGTATCCTTTCATTATGACTCAGTTCCACCTCAGTAAATGGCACATTCTTACCTGCCTCAATACTATCATTTGTTGCTCGTTTAATGTTGATCACTGTAACTCTAGTATTTTTATTTACTTTCCTAACATCTCCATTCACATTTCCTGGAACCTCAACATTTTCTTTAATTAAATTCTCTGTGCTATTTAATGAGTTATCTACATTTTCAGCACGGACAGTTTCTTTAATCAGGTTTAATTCTATGCCAATGAGTCTTTTATTTTTTTTTTATGATGTCACGACGGACATTTGCTATTCTAATTGCATCAAAATACGGTCTAATATTTTTATTACGCGCTCTCCATATATTAAAGTGCAGCATATTTCAGATGGGTTTTCTAATGCCAGAATAAATTACTTTCCTATAATCATCTCTAGGTGGACTGCCAACCAAGGCTAATGCGCTCCACTTACCCAGGGCTAACAGGTACTACACCTTGTCCAAGGGTGACCTGGAAGTAGTTGTGACAAACGGTAACCTCATTCGCCCACGTCGAATCTCCACGACCGGATGGATTTTAACTTCATATCCATGATGATTAATATTTTTACCTTATTATTATTATGTACATTTTTATTTTTAATACGGTTTGATACAGTTGTTCACCGGGCCACACCCAGTACCCTAGGGCAAACAAAGGTTTTGAGCGTTTTTACGAACATCAAAAATAGAGGATTATTGGAAAGTTTGTATAAAAATATATAAAAAAATAGTATTTCAATTTGTATAAAAAATAAACATATGATCTGTTTGAGAGACTTTTAACATAAGTATTTACATTGAAAGAGTTTTACGTAAAATATGGGCTGTGCTCGTTATCACGATTTTTTGAATTTCTTGAAGTTTGAGATTTCCGGGTATTTTGTCTAAATAGTTCTGAGTGTCTTTTTTAATCATCCCAAATGCATCCACTACAACTGGCACTGTTGTAGTTTTCATCTTCCACATTCTCTGAATTTCGATTTCCAGGTCCTTATATTTGCTTATCTTCTCAAATTCTTTAATAGCAATGTTTCTGTCAGAAGGAATACTCATATCTATAAGAGTGCAGGTTTTCAATTTGTGATCCTTAATTACAATGTCAGGTCTGTTGGCTTGGATTGTCCTGTCAGTGTTAATCGAGAAGTCCCATAGAATAGTGACGTCCTCAGAGTTAACGACTGGCGAAGGCTTATGTTCATACCAATTTTGATGTACAGGTATCTGGTAATGCTGACATATTCCCCAGTGTAGGTATTGCCCTACTCGATCATGTCGATTCACATACTCGCTAGGGGCCAGTATGGGGCATCCAGAGATCAGGTGGTCTATAGTCTCAACGAATTGGTCACAAAATCTACACTTAGGGTCTGCACCATTGTGTAGTATGTTTGCCTGGTAGTTCCTGGTGAAAAGGCTTTGATCTTGGGCTGCAATAATGAAGCCTTCCGTCTCTGCTTTCAGACTTGAACTTCGGAGCCACTGATGGGTAGCATTTTGATCAACATCAGCATTGCGACTCCGAAGAACATACTGGCCATGCAAAGCCTTCTGGCTCCATTTATCAGCAAGTTGTTGGTTTCCGATTTTCTTTGCCTTTTGTTTGATAGATTTTGCAGCCTTCGTGGCTGGTGTGTTCTCCTCTATAGGCTGTTGAATATCAATATCGAAATCATTAGCAAATTTCCTAGCTTCTTTACAAATTGAATGAAGTCTTTTTCCATTTTCATGGTTAAAAACGAGCTGTAACATCCAGTCATCAGTAGTGTCCAAGTACTTCTCCATGCCTATTGTGGTGGTTTTGTAAGCAAGTTCTAGCTGAATCAGCCCTCTTCCCCCCTCGCGTCTTGGCAAGTACAGGCGGTCAACGTCTGCTTTGGGGTGTAGCATGTGATTTGCTGTAAACAATTTTCGAGTTTTAGCATCCATTCTTTGTAAATCTAGCATATTCCAGTTAATTATGTTAAAACTATATTGAACAACAGGGACAGCAAGTATATTGATAGCCTCGATTCTATTTTTGGCATTCAGCTCTGTTTTAAGTACCATTCGTACGCGTCGGTAATATTCTTTACGAATTTTCTCTTTCATTGTGGCATGATTGATGCCATCGCCTTCGTTTACACCTAGGTATTTATATATTCCGTCTGAATCTAATTCTCTAATGGTTGTATCTAGATCAAGGGTAATGGAAGAAGTTTTTGTAAGCTTGCCTCTTATAAAAGTCGCCTTGGCACATTTATCTAAGCCAAAGTCCATGCCAATGTCATTGCTAAATTCTTTCACAGTAGTAAGGAGACCTTCTAATTCACGATCATTTTTGGCAAATAACTTCAGATCGTCCATGTAGAAAAGGTGGTTGATGATTTTCTCAGCGATCTTATAACCATATCCGGTGTTACTCAATTCATTAGAGAGAGGAATCAAAGATATACAAAAAAGAAGGGGAGAGAGGGAATCTCCTTGAAAAATACCTCGTTTTATGTTGATGCTATTAGACTGATTGGTTCCCGATGAGTGGGAGAGAAAAAGGCGTGTATTCCAGCTTGTCATGCTGTTCTTAAGAAATTTGGATATTACTGGAGAGATTTTGTAAATATCAAGACTTTTAAGTATCCAGTCATGGGGGACACTGTCGAATGCTTTGCGGTAATCTATCCAGGCTGTACTAAGGTTTCTACTTTTCTTCTTGCAGTTTTCTAAAAGCATTTTGTTTATTAAGAGTTGATCTTTACACCCATACGAATTTCGTTTACACCCTTTCTGCTCGTGAGGTAAGATGGTATTGTCTTCAAGAAAAGAGTACATTCTATCTGTGATAATCGAAGTTAGAATCTTGTAAGTAGTTGTCAGACAAGTAATCGGACGATAATTTTTTGGATTTTGGGTTTCTTCACTTTTGGGTAGCAGGTAGGTAATTCCTTCTGTTAACCAAGGTCGTATGTCTTCAGGATTGACCATAATTTCATTAAAAGATCGTACTAAATGAATATGACCTTCAGATAAGGAATTCAGCCAAAAGTTTGGTATCTTATCTATACCTGGGGATTTCCACTTTTGGGACTTTGTAAGTGCTGTTTGCAATTCTTCAACCGTGATGTCAATCCATTTCTGACCTTCAATCTCCTCCACTCTCTCTTCTTCTCTTTCTATCCAGCTTGCATCAGCATTAAAATTCTTTTCTTTACCCCAGATATTTGTCCAGAATTCTTCAACCTTATCTTGTTCTGGCGGTTCTTTAACCTCGATTTTACTTTTACCTAATTCTCTATAAAACTTTTTAGCGTCTGTCTTGAATGTTTGATTTTGTCTATAAAATTTAGTTCTTTTATCGTAACGGCGTAGTCGCTGAGCTTTGACCTGTATTCGCTGTTTCAAAGTTTCTTTAGCAGTGTCTATTGACGTCTGGTCGGTGACATTGTATTTCTTTTTAATCCTTTTACTTTTCCGAGTTTTTACTAATGTACCTCTTGCTATTTCATCTAATGTTGATATCTCCGCCCGCAGAGAATCAATTTCTTTCTGAATATTAACCTTCCATTTTGGGGGCTTGTTGGTGTGTTTCTTCTTGTTCTTTTTTATCTTAATACCTATGTCAATTGTAGCAGCTTTAGCGGTCGAATACAAAATATTATTCAATGAAGTGATATCATATTTTTGAGTTTTCAAGATTTCCTTCATAGCAACGTTAAAACGTTTAATCTTTGCTTTTGCTCTAGAGTTGTTCGCTATTTTTGGAAGCGTTTCTCTTTCTTCCATGGAGGTTTGTTCGGTGATACTAAGTTCGCGCAAAATTTCCGTGCGTGCATTTGTGATGTTCTCCCTATTGTTCTCAATAAAAGTTAGGTAACCTTGGTCTTCACTAGGTTGGCCAATTTCAACTGGATTTCGTACTTCACGAATCATATTTTCAACTTCAGCTGCACTCATTAGAGGGGCTTTCAAAACAAGCTCTCGTTCAGGGTTTCCACCATCTTCACCTACTTCATCAATTTCATTACCACTTTCCTCTCCTACAAAATTCGCATCCGATCTCCTTACCTCATCTCTTATTTGATCAATTTGAGCATCAGTCAGACGTTTGTTATTTAGAATATCTCGCAGTATATTTGCTAATTTATTAGCATCTAGATTTCTTCGTATATCATTTCCTACTATTTTGCGCCATTCATTGTAAGTCTGTTCGGTTAAATTTCTCATTGGTCTTAACTATTATTATTATTATTATTATTATTATTATTATTGTTGTTGTTGTTGTTAACAACCATACAAGACGCAAAGCCACTAAGTACATGGAAGTGTGGAAACAAAGAAAGAGGAAAATGTCAGGCTAACAGATGACTTGACCTTAGAATATTAAAATATTCAAGCGAAATTATGGAGGAAACCAATCAGAAGCCAAAGAGTTCCGCAAGTTAGGCAAATAAAGGAAATCTAAACACGTAGAAAGATTAGTTACAATGAGGAGCAACAATTGCATGAGGATGAAGATGTTGAGATAAATGAGTCTAACGAGATGCAACAGACTAAGCTGGTATCAGGAAGTAAAGCTGATCAGAATACTTTCCATGATAATGCCTAATGGAAAAACTTCGCTCCAATTTTCACTCCACTTTTGATTGTTTCCCAACAAATCCTGATTTTGGCTGTTTCTTATGTAATATGTTAATATGCCAATTAATTCCGCATTCATAGCCGCACAAAGACACGAGAAGCAAAATCATGACACAAAGCACAACGAGAAATAAAACCCGATTTATTCAAAAATCAGTCACCACTCGTACCTAAATGTAGACAACCAAAATATGGAATGAAATCAATTTTAAAAATTCCGTTCGGATATGCCGAAATTCCGGGCCGTTGAGGACTAATGGTTTAATCACTCTTTTCCAAAACAAGGTAAAAAATTCCTGCTACCTTATTATATATTATGACGCTGTCAAGTCTTTGTTTACGTTTATATAGAAAAAATAGTGAATACAGAATACGTCTATTTACAAAGCAGCTTTTTGGAAAGGAGGGGATGTTTGTTTCTCTGAATATTTTTTCTATAAAGGCGCTAACTCCCAAAACTGAAGAAGAGGTCAAAGCAGTCGTTTCTTCTTTTTGTAACAATCCGGATAAACATGTATCCAATGTCTCCACAACTTGCTGTGACACATTTTTGACGCCCAATTTTCGATTTTTTCATCCTAATCTATTGACAATATGCCAGCGGACAAAGGCACGATAGCTTCGTCGTTATATTTTGTTAACTGGGACAATAAATGGAGAAACATTCAGGAGTATCAGTGTGCTTGCTATTTGGATCTATTTCTTGAAAGGGTTTGATCAACTCTTCAGCTTCTACTAAAGGAGTTTGTTCTTTAGTCGATTTCTAAGCAAGATAATCTCTTGCTTAGAAATTTATAGAAAGTATAAAGCAAATTTGATTCCAGGCCATTTCACACCGGTTCACTGCATCCTAAATGTTAAGTATCTTTAGCAACTGAAGCATTTCGCTTTCTTCTTTGCTGGTCAAAGTGCGTAGTAACTGTTTTCCGTAAACACCTTTTATCGACTCTAATGCACTCTGGTCTGTTGGTTTTCTTAGGGACATGACGTTTTCGGAAAAAAACAGGGAAATTATATTCCCAGAAACAATTCTAAGTTGTTCAACTTAAAAATCAGCTGACACATTTTCCAGATGTAAAAGCGCTTTCGGCTCCAAACCAATTCTTGCACGTTTATTGCTCACAAAAGGAACAAACACATGAAAACATTGGTCAAAAATATTTGAGTCGACTGAAGCATTTTTCTGGTTGCATTAAATAACTAGAAAACTATTTATATTAATGCCTCTAAAACACCATTGCGCTTTGTCTTGCCAATGAATAGAAACAACAGTTCAGCAGTTTCTGAAACACCCGATTGGGCACGAAGTGTCACGTGGTCTTTGACATTTTTCCGACTATCAACACTTTTATTTAGTGTATTGGCAAGTGTTTTTGGTAAAAGGCAAAAGTAGAGACCAGTCTCCTTTTCCTTTAAAATTTCATTGAGGTTATAACCTTGTACAGGCTCACAAAATCTTGCAATTCACACTCTCTCACACTCAATCTTGCAACTCAGAAATTTCTAATACAATAACTCTTGAAAATATGCGTCTGATATGCCGAAAAAATCAACAAGTTTTTTTTCTAGTTAAGGATTAATTTACAAGTAAAACTGGGAAGCATTTTCAAAAATAATCAGTTCATGTGAAGGGAATTTCTTCTCTCGAATTTGTTGAGACGCTATATGAAGTTCCTTATTCGCTCTCCATATTCAGGCCTTCTCAAGCACTTTGCAGGTGTTGTTGCATTTCAAACCTTAGAAGTTCCTTTTTGGGCTTCAATGTTTCAGTTTTGCTTCGAATTTGTAATGTCTGTAGTAGTAGAATTGCAGGTGTCATACTGCTGGAAAAGCAAGCAGTACAATTTGACATTTCAAAGGGATTCACAAACAACGAGACTTTTATCAACAGAAAGAACTTTGTAATTTCTTTTTTTCCTCACCTAGTCAACTTAACAAGGTTTGCACGTGCTGACAAAGTCAAATAAAAAGATTTTCTTTTAGTTAAATATCTTTAATTGATTACGCTAAATATGGTTAAACCTATAGCCAATAAAGACCAAGCAATATTTTTGCTTCACATGTTGTGGTTCAAAGATGGGAAAGCAAAATAGTTAGCAAAAGCTGTGTTGTTAAACCAGTATTACTATAATCCTCTTTCTGTTTTCTTTATTGCAAAATACCGCTTCTTCTACTTCTTTCATTGATCTGGCATCTTAATGGACACTATTACTTTGTTACCAATAAAAAGCTTACGACTTGATTTTAACTGCTGTATTTAAGTTCTTTCACTACTACCTGCCCTAATCAAGTCAACAAACCCTCATTTGCAAAAATTGATGTTTTTAGCATAGTTTTTAATAAAGGTATTTTAGTATTTCTAATTTTTTTACTATATCTGTTTGGTCTTACAACGTTCTTTGCATCATGTGCTAAAAGGTAAGAGCAGATCTATGAACTAAATTCTTTAATAAAAATGGATTGCCTTCCATATTTGTTTTTTAACAAATTTGAAAAACTGCTTGGAAGTCCTTTTAACTAACGTCATTAGATTTCCCTTTGCTTTGGTACTGCAAAGGAATAAGTTGAGACGGACATAGGAAGAATGAGGATATAACAAAGTAAGAGAGAGAGAGAAAGAGAGAGAGAGAGAGAGAGAGAGAGAGAGAGAGAGAGAG
>RDPX01000014.1:4925260-4983918 GCA_003991215.1 Morbakka virulenta | reverse complement strand
ATTTGTTTTCATTCTGTTTTCACTGCTTTACTCTGTTTCCTTCAATTTTACTTTTGTTTGCTATTTCTCACCTTTTCTCCCTTCTACTCTTGAGTCAATGGCATATATTCAAAATACAATGATCACGTGACTCAACAACACCCAAACAAAAACACACTTTTGCTCCAAGGATTCTTTTTATTCACTGACATTTGTCACTGAATAACATACACATATGATAAGAAAAATCAACTCTATCCTAATAAATGTACTCCTTGGATACTCGATATTTCAACATGTACGTTGATTAGATACTAAAATTCGCGTTTAAAGTGAAAAAAGCATGAAAAAAAACCCAAGCAAGTGATAATAACAGTAATGGTGCCAAAGCGCCAGCGTGAGTAAGTCGACCTCGTGGACCTCTTGTTTTGCCAAGTGGGGAATGGGAAAGCAATGACTAATTGATGGAATGACATGGGTAAAATACGGAATGCAATGTCCATTCAACCATTGCGGCTGCTTGAGCTCATTTAAAACTGTGAATGGAGTTGATTAAAAAATGACATGGGTCATGTGACTAAACAACAGGGAAACAATAACTGTGTTTATCCCCCATTTGTTTTCACTCTGTTTCTTCCATTTTATATTTGTTTTCTTACATTCTACTTTTCTTTGCTATTCCTCACCTTTTCTCCCTTCTACTCTTGAGTCAATGGCATTTATTTAAAAAGACAATGATCACGTGACTCAACAGCATCCAAACAAAAACAATTAGTAATTGGAAAGCAATGACTATTTGATGGAATGACATGGGTAAAATACGGAATGCAATGTCCTTTCAACCATTGCGGCTGCTTGAGCTCATTTAAAACTGTGAATGGAATTGATTGAAAAATGACAGGGAAACAATAAATGGGTTTATCCACCATTTCTTATAAACTCTATTTCTACAGTTTTTGTTCTTTTCTTAAATTCTACTTTCTTTTGCCATTTTTTCCTTTTCCTCACTTCCACTCTTGAATCGATGGAGTTTATTGAAATGACAATGGTCACCTGAGCAATAACACCAAAACAAAAACCATGACTTTTTCAAGCTTTGTTTTCATTACGTTTCTTTCTTGTTTAATTTCTTCTTTCTTTTGTTTGCTATTTCTTACATTTTCTCACCTGCTCTCTTCCTTCTCTGCCTTCTTTTATCATTCTTGCCTTCTTCTCCACATGACCTAACCTACTAAAAGCATAATGTAATGGTGCCAAAACGCCAGTGTGAGTAAGTCGACCTGGTGGACCTCTTGTTTTGCCAAGTGGGTAATGGGAAAGCAATGACTAATTGACGGAATGACATGGGTAAAATACGGAATCCAATGGCCATTCAACTCATTGGCGCAAGAAGCTGTGAATGGAGTTGATTGAAAATGAGATGGGTCATGTGACTAAACAATAGGGAAACAATAACTGTGTTTATCCACCTTTTTTTTCAGTCTTTTTCTTCCTTTTCTGTTTTTTTCTATTCTTTTTTTGTTTGCTATTTGTTACTTTTTCTCACTTCCACTCTTGAGAAGATAAAGTTTATTGAAATGATAATTGTCACGTGACTAAGCATTTGTGAAGCAAAAACACTGACTTTTTCAAGGTTTGTTTTCATTTCATATCGTTCTTGCATGTTTCTCTCTTTCTTTTGTATCCTACTTATTCTTTCTTCTCGATCTTTCCATTCTTTCTTCCCTTCTTTTTTCTTTCTTGCTCTCTTCTCTTGAGGAACTATTCCACTGCAGCTATTTCACCTTTGGAACTTGGTCATTTGCAAAAGTGGGTCATTTAAAATCCGAGAATAATCTACGGAAGAACATGACTAAAACATGGAACGCAATGCAATGACAATTGGGTCTGCTCAAGTTCATTCAAAACTGTGAATGGACTTTAATGAAATGGAAAGCCTTGTGTGTATTGTTCATTTTCAATATATTTCATTCTCTATTTCTTTCTTTCCATCTAATCATTTATTGAGTTATTGAACTGTGAAGTTTTTCTTTATTTTTTACTTAGTTACTTAGTTACTTAGTTACTTAGTTACTTAGTTACTTAGTTACTTAGTTACTTAGTTACTTAGTTACTTAGTTACTTAGTTACTTAGTTACTTAGTTACTTAGTTACTTAGTTACTTAGTTACTTAGTTACTTAGTTACTTAGTTACTTAGTTACTTAGTTACTTAGTTACTTAGTTACTTAGTTACTTAGTTACTTAGTTACTTAGTTACTTAGTTACTTAGTTACTTAGTTACTTAGTTTTTCAATTACGTATCATTAACTTCATTTAAGTATAGAATCAAGAGAATAAAGTATAAGAAGTGGACATTGAGAAAAGATTAAAAAACGCTTTTTTACATTTTCTACTCCTTAAATTGCTGCAATTTTCTTTGCTCTGCTAAAAGTGATGACCATGACGTGTATCACTCTTACAACAACCCCTAATCTTAATCAAAGACGGATGTCTGTTTTAAGGAAAGGAAACCTTCCGGAACACCGAGTTTTTTTATAAAGGCAAGGTTTTTTTTAATCTTTACAGAGCCCTCATGTACGTCAGTAATAATTTTTTCGTTCATTCCCACTTCAGTTATATAAATAATTGTTTGTTGAAGGTCAACAAAATGGTATTCCATATTCCAGCCCCATTGAGAAATATGAAACCCCTGTGATGGCTCCTTTGAAAAATAAATCCCTTTCCGTGGTCTCATCAACCAATTCTAACGGGGACAAGCAATTTGTCATAAATTTATGACCACAAACAATCTTACATCTTCTACATGCATGTCCTCTTACACACCTCTTCTAAAGCCCACAGGCTCATCCAGTAAAGGTATGGAGGTAAATGTTTTCTTTAATTTGAGAACATATGGTGAAAGTTACAGTTACCTTGAGGAATTTTGCTTCTCCATGTCTCTGTGTGCTCCCCGGGGAGTTTTTCTTGAGATGCAATAGCTACCCATTTAATAGTTTCTTATGTAAGATTCTTCTCCTGTTTGATAGAAGTCCAGATAACAATTTGAAGTTAAGACAAATAAGAGTGTACCAGCAGGGGTTCTCTGCTTTACAAAGTTATTGAATTTAATTGGGGTTGTATTCACTGACTTTGTCAATCGGCTGCTCTACTCGCCTCAGCCTCGAATGAATGTCTTATATCATTTACAACAATCTGTTGGTTTAGGCTCTTAATCATGGCGTTCTGGTAATGCTTTACTGCACGTTTGCATAATTTGCTGCCAGCTTTTCAAAATAAACGGTCTTTTAACCAATGTCTATTGGCAAGGTGCCAAAAATTTGAGAACCCTATTACAACAAATAGTATTCTACGTAATCATCAAGACCATGAGATTAAATAGGTTATCCACTTGACTTTAGGTTTTGGCCTCTTAACATTATATACCTTTGTGAGGTCTACTACATTCTCTTTACTGTTTCTAACACAAACAAATTCTTTACTTAATTTTATCTCCGTCCTTCGTCAGACTCAGCTTCTGCCCGTAACTTCTTCTTGCAGGTTCTTACAAGTGATTTGCTACAGTCTGTACTTCTCCCTTCCAGTTTAAAAGTACTGTCAAGAATGCTTGCCTTCACCAATGACTTCTCACTCATAAGGTGAAATAAAATGTTCATCTTTGTAAGAAAATTGTTCAACATCTCTTCCATAACATGGTATTTAAAGCTATACCCGTTTTCTTTGGAAATATAAAGGTTTTCAAAGTCATCACTTGGAAAGGGGAAATATATAACCATTTTAGTTTCATTAAATATAATGTTTTCCCTGCAGCTTCCAGTTACCTTACTTATTGATTTTTTAATTGCTTATCTTGTGAAAATGAGATAGAATTACTCGTCTGTTTAATGCCATTTTTAGTTGAAAACAGGAACAAATTGTGCAGTTCTCTTTACAAGAAAACATTTGAAAATGTTTAGGAACCTGGTACAAAGTTATGTTGTCACAATCGAAAATGTCAGGTTCTTGTGCAGAACCTGAAACAAGACGTCTTGACAATAGTAGCTGCAAGATATAGAGATACCGTGATTCACGGCAATACACTGAGTATTTGAAACATTTGCTCTGCCAAAACCTTATAAAAGGTGGCTTCGAGCTAAGGGAAAGGATTATTGTGGAAGTCCAAAAGAGCAGTTAAGAATATTTATCCATAATTCCGTTAAATCTACAAAGAAATGTTAACTGAGATGGCTTAACATAAATCACGGTTACCACAATGGTTTGTTTTACCATCATTGCCATTTCCGATGATTAGTATAGATTAGGATTAACTAACTGTATAATCTGCATTTGTCAAAAACACTTTTTAGCTGTAAAGAATATTTTTGTTTCTGAATTTAAACGTTTTTCAAGTATAGTTTTTTAGAGTGCATTGAAGATTGTCTTTCTTGTTTTAGTTTTTGTGAGACCGGCATCATTTGCATTTTATTATGCAATAAATACCCCAATCTAATTACACGTTGACTCCTCGAAAATATCCTAAGTTGTGTGTCAGTTCAAAATCTAATACGTAGGCAAGATTTTGTTTTAGAAATAGGTCACATTTAGTCTTGGGTCCGAAAATTTTTTTGTGAGTCAACCCCTTGACTTTTTTTATGACTAAAGCTCTAAACTGGTCAAAATGCTTGGATGAAAAATTTTTATTTAAAATTGACTTTTTAAATGTTTAAATATTAATGGTAAAATATTACGTCTTTCTCTCAGTCCAACTAACTCTCAGTAACCTACGATAACACCATATTTCAAAAGATTCCATTCTTTTAAGATCCTGTTTCTTTACAACCCAACATTCTGAACCATATGTTGCAATGGAGAAAACGAGGGAAGCGAGCAATCGTTTCTTGATGCTTAAAGATACATACGAATCTTTCCAAATATTTGTCAAAGAGATCATAGCATTTTTGGCTATATTTATCCTTCTCTTAATTTCTTAATTTAATGAGTTGGCCATCCAGAAGATCGACTGTAAGACACGTCTTATACCTTTGATCACCAAGCGAAAACTGTCATATTTGCCGTCATGACAATGTTGACAGGGATTTGTTATCAGGCTCTGTATTTGGTAAGCGAGCACGAGGTAAGCCTGAGACACGCTAAAGTGATAACCTCTCTCTCAGCTATGTGACGGAAAATCTATTCCAGAACTATATCGAATGGCGCAAAGTCGGTCTGGTTGGCGAAATTTTTGTGGAGGGCCACGGCAGATCTTGAGATGATCTTTCCGTTTGATGATGATGATATTACGTCACTGGTGATGACCTCTTGTCTAAATATCAAATTTCATTCGGAAGTATGCAGTCAATTACGACAAATTTTTGAAAGTTTAAATACAAATACACGTATGAAAAAACTAATGAAATATACTTTCTTACTTGCAGTCAAATGTTTTATAAATGCTATATGAAACTTTAAAAAAATGCAATACAAAAGACAGAAGACAGTGGAGAAATGATCTTTTTTTTGCCAGGATCATATTGCCTTTACGTCTGAGCATAAAAATTATTAAACCCTATTGAAATTGTGATGCAATATTGATGAAGTAAATGATAGTGAATAACCTTTTTCATAATTTTTTTTCTCCCAAAGGACAAGGAAGGACTTTCTCTTTGTACTCATTAATACCATATTGGAATTATAATTAATTATAATTAATTAATTATAATTGTAACAGGCAGAAATTATTCAAATAGTATATATTTAAGTAAATACAGTAGTGTAGCTTTCATAACATATACTATCAATCTGATTTTCTGATTGTTTTGGGGGAAATTTAATTTGTAATTTTGACACAACAATTCACTTAGTGTTAGTCCAGTAGCAATTTACCCTTACGTGTTATATTAATGATCTGTTTCTAACTAATTACAAACAAAACTAGTTTCTGCCTTACTACTTTTACTGAAGTGAAAAGAGTTCTGGCCATTGCTCCATAGGCCACCTAAGTAATTTAAATCATTTTACCTTGTGAGCTTATTGTAACTATGTAAAGACCAAATTTCTTGATACTAATCATACGTCTTCTCCTTCTTCTTTTTCTTCTTCTTCTTCTTCTTCTTCTTCTTCTTCTTCTTCTTTTTCTCTCACTTTTCCCTTGTCAGGGGTTGTCGTGTCAAATTTAGCATCTTCACCATATACGGTTCTGCGCTTCCTTCCCCTTGAGCCCCTTAGCTACCATGTCTCCTCTGATACTGCCTTCCATCTGAGCCTCGATCTTTTTCGTCTTTTTTGTCCATGTATCTCCATCTGCATGCATCTCTTTCTCATATACTGTTCATTCAACATGCCCAAACCATCGTAGCCGATTTTCCTGAAGTTTCTTCGAGGCTTCTGCAACGCCCAAGTTTTTCCTGATCTCTTCATTTCTGATCTTGTCTTTTCTGGTTCCGCTCGATGCCCACAGCAGCATTCACATCTCCTCCACATCAAACTGGCTTTCTTGTGGTTTGGTGCGAGACACAGTTTCCATCCCGTACAACATTGCCGGTCGTCTGAAGGTACTGAAAAACGGTATCTTCTAGTTTCTTAACATTTTCTAAAACTCTTCTTTGATTATAAATATTGTGGCTATCAGACAGAAAAGATCGAATTAAATAAATAATAAAACATATAATTTATATAAATACTAAACATAAATAGTGTTAATCAGTCTGAAATGTTCATTCAGACTTGCAGAAATAGTCAAGTGAATGTAACAAAAATGCTACCCTAACTGAGAAAGGGTCTCAACCCTGGAGGCAATTAAAAATATTTCTCGTAACTGGCAACCGCAAAGGGAAAGCAGTTACATATCCCTAAACCCTTAACTATAGAGCTTTAAGATAAGATTACTTTCAAATAAAATAGTTATTTTAGAGAACATTGTAGTCAAGAAAATAAGGAGCAAGAGGTCAATGAACTTGTTACACTATGCTGTGCACACAAATCAACACAAGGGTAAGGCAAGCGTATCCTTGTAAGGTGCCATATGGAAAAAAGGACCAAATTGAATTGGAAAGTGGTATAACAAAAGTCAGTAAACACAAGATTAAAAGAGGTTATGATGATCAATAGACGGTCAGGAAGCAAAGCGTGAGTGTAGGTAAAAACAAGTGAAGTCTGTGTTCAAATGTGGCAATGGTATGTTTGACTGAGATTTCCTGATGACAAGATGTATTGATTGTTTGGAAATATTAAAGAATTTCCTGTTAAAAGGTAAAATAGATGAAGAAAAAATACATGAAGAATAAATATTACGTTCTGTGGTGAAAAAATAGAAAGGCGACAGTAAGATGCAATAACGTACGGCGCATAAAAAGTACACTTATTCCGCAAAAAGAATAACGACAACATTCAAAATAATAGGGATCTCAGCCAAAAAAGGTCAGTAAAAGCTGGATTGAGATGTAAACAGACCAAGGATGCAAAGGTTTTTAACCAAATGTAGATATTACAGATTTGTTTTCAGTGTATGTGGCAAGCTTAATGGTCTGCTATGGTATTTAAAAAGGAGGGTGGTACACTTGCTTTATGCCTGTCAATCCAAAGTTGAATGCCAGTAACACATCAATCACGTATAATAGAACACCATTTATTCTTGAGGCAGTAAAAGTTGTCATTTTTTATTGTTGGCTTTTTCGTTTCCCTAGGAGATGGGGGTAAATATGAACATGAGGGCAAACATTTCTTAGCAGCAGTACAAGAATAGACTAAAAATTAACAATAAATTAAATACTAATTCAATTGTGTTTAGTAACACCAAATCTTAAAAAGATTTATGAAATATCACACCTTATTTTCTATTTGAATTTTTTAGGAAACTAAATAGCAATGTCGAAGATAATAATCACTGATAGACAAATGTACCATTAAACAGAGAAGAAAATATCAATTGTTTGTTGAATAAATAAATACTTGCAAAAATATGGATGTGGTAAAATGTTTGAAAAAATGGAACAAGGAACTTTTATATTTCGAAAACGATAGCAACAAGAACATTTTGAAGAGCTTGAAATAATTTTGTACTCTTATTTTCTCTCTTCCTGTTTATGGGATTTCATATGAGACGAAAAAGCAGGATCTCACCAGACTAAGTCAAAAACCAAGTCAAATTTTGCTATAAAAATGGATTACATATGTCCAGAATTTTGGAATTTTCAAGGTTTAAATGGACATGAACGCTGTTTCTCTTAATTGGGCAGTGCGCGTCGATGAATGGTAGGAAGATACAAAGCAGCAATTTACTTGTAAATATAGCCTTTAGAAACTTTAATTATAACACCAAGTTTAGGAATGGGAAACCCCAAATGTAATATTTTCTCAAAAGTTATACATAAAAATCAACTTTTGCCATTGTGTTGTACGAGTTCAATTTGGACATTCTTTAGCCATGTAACTCAACAATCTTTGTTGATTTTCAATCCAATACTAGTTTAATTAACTACTGTTTGATACCAGGTACCTAGGCCTTCACCTTTAAGATTGATGTTTAGAATAAAACAACAGGTGCTTTAATGGATTTGAACAATAGAGTGAAAATTTCGAGGTCAAACAATTCAAAGTAATTTGCAGAATTAGGTCATTTGGGTCCATTTACTAAAGATAATCTATAATTGGAAAATGAATCGAGACAAGCAATGTAGAAATCTAATTTTGGCCAGGATGGCTAGCAACCCTTTCCTGAAGATATATATATATATATATTTATATATATATATATATATATATATATATATATATATAATTTTTACCGTAAAACATGACAAAATATCTGTTAATTTTACTTTTAATTAAAATAATTTCCCTTGTTATGTTAATAGGTAAGGTTACTATTAATAACAAAATACGTCATCTCACCTTGTTCCTGCTTTGAATTCCTGGTCACTAAACACCCTAAGACCCTAGTAGAGTTCCGCAGTCGATTGGTGAGACATTCGCATTTTAGAATTGGCAGTTCTTTTCTTGCAGGACAGGCCGACAGAATGAAGGCTCCGTAACACAGGGAAGGGTGGCTAAACCGTATTGGTACACCTTGCCAAAGGGTATCCCGGGTATTGTGCAGGGCAGGGTTATCCATTCCCTGAGGTTAATGTTGAACCCACATACCCTTAAGTGCCGTAAGAAGAAGCAGCAGCTTCGCAACTCTTTCCTAAAGATATATATATATATATATATATATATATATAGTCTGAGGAACTCTATTCTCTGTAGGTAGTATAGACTTCCGCAGCAGATTGGTGAGACCTCCTGGTGTAATTCGTTCATGCTTCAACTAATTATATCTTGACTACTTTAGGTTTGTTTTAATAAAGCGTACTAAAAATTTTAACATATATCAAATATTATATCAAGTATTGTAAGTTCATTAGCTACTGTCAGGAGTTATAAATGCCGTAATTTTCTTGCCTCTCAACTGCCTTGTCATTTTTGTAGGGAAATTGCTCACCCATCAAAAGACAATGATTTACTTAAACAGGAGGCCACAAAGGCAACAACTTTGTTTGGATGTGTTATAATACACTGAATATTAGTAAGGAGTGGCTTGGAACTGCATATCTTGTCACCTAAAAAGCCTGGAAAACACTCTACATAAAAGAAAGGGAAAATTTTGTTCTCAAGCCGAAAGAGGGCATAAAGAAAAACTGTTTGAACTCATTTGCAATTCACGTTACTTTATAGTCAGTAGATTGTAGCCAAATGACCTAGCAGGGTTCAGATTCATGTATGCTTTTCAGTTTTATCAAAAATTGTTCAATTGTTTCCTGAACAGTCTCATGACCGGACAAATAAAACAGTTTTAAGGAGAACAGTTGAATTTTCACACAAAATATTTAGCTGTCACAGAAAATAAACCATTCAAGATCATATTCAAAATATTCTAGGAAGCTTATACATCAAACTGTAATGAGATTCGGTATTAGCACTGTTATTACAATAGGGAAACTGTTGCGGAGGCGCTCTTCATTAGGAGACAGTCGTCTATCATCAACAAAAGCTACATTCAATCAGTGCACTTCAAAGTCGCAAAGGAAATTGTTTAAAGATTTATTGACACCTGAACAGTTTAATACCAGAACAAAACAAATATGTTATATGCCTTTATCCTCAAAAACGTACATCATGAATGCAAATGCTAATATATGTCAGTCTGCACAACCAAGCCTTATTTGTTTGAAAGAACCTGAAAAGCAACGAGATTTTCCTTTACTTCAGAGGAAGGACACATTATTTGTCACAGACGGAGACGTCCAATCAATAAAACTTGAAGAAAAACAGATAGGAAAATTCATCTGCAAACAGATTACTTCTCAAGATGAAATTGAAAGTGCTCAAAATCTCCTATACAAAGTATATATTGAAGAAAATAAATGGATATTTGCTCCTGACAATCCTACAGGTAGCTTCTAAATTATTCATTTAATTTCATAACATATGTGTTTCTTCTAATAAATACTGTTACTTTCTTGCTTTTGTATATCTAACCTATATTGCATCCGTTTGCCTCTATTTGCAGATATAAATTCTTTCATATTTTTTATTGTACTTTATAGACTACTTAAGTAACAGTTTTTCTTAGTTTTTGTTTTTGTTTTTGTGTTTTTTTGTTTTTCTTTGTTCAAATTTTCTGATTGTGATTATTGTTTCAGTACATACGTTTATTCATAAATGTATTACATATATATATATATATATATATATATATATATATATATCAATTAAGCTGTTGCTGACATGGCGATTACGATATCTGTGCAGAAGTGGGCTTCTACAATATTTTAAAGATATATATATATATATATATATATATATATATATATATATATGATAGCTCTAGTAATCTTACATTACTGAGCACTGTCGACAACTAATAATTACTTCTATACTGGTATATATATATATATATATATATATATATATACATATATTTATTTGTTTATTTACCTGTAAGGAGAGTAGGTAAGTCACAAAAATATTATATTAAGATTACGTGCGACTGTGAATATTCTCTACCTATGTAAGAAATTGGAGGAAAAAGGAAACATATTGCAAAATTTTTTTGCCACAGTTCAATGTGCAAAGCTCAGTTTAAATTTGAAAACATTTGTATTGAAGAACAGTTATCTTTTTTATTATTAAAGCCACTAAATGGCTCATGTCAAAATTAAGGAACTGTTATTTAAAGCAAAAAGAATGTAATGCATCTTTTCTTCCTTATGCTTAGATGTTAACATGTGTGGATTTTGTTATAAATTTCCTTGTGCTATTTCAAAGTATAGGCAGGTTATCAGACCAAATTTTTGAAACAACGTGCATCAAGAGCCTTTTTGAGACCTTCTGAGAAAGTTATTAATGGTGGTGTCATTACATTCCTACTGTTAAGGTGTAAATTTTGGAGTAGTTTTAAGGTGGGGTTATTTTTTAGAGGGGATTGGAGGTTGTTCAACCTTTTTTAACAAAGTTACAAAAAAAGAAATTTATTCGACATTTTTGATTCTCACTTTCATGAAAATTATGGCAATTTTAATAAAATTTAATGTGTGTAAAAATATTTACTACAATTTACTTTACCTCCTATGAATAATTCTGACCAATCTTTTGCATTCCCCGGTAAATATACCTTAACAATACACTTGATTACTATCAAGCTTTGTATGGAAAATTAACTCGTTTAAATTTAAATCCCTCTAAACATATTGTAAAACAATTTAAATATTTAATTTATTTTAGCTTTACTTTAGATTTCAGTGGCATCAACACTTGGTTTAGTTGCCTTTTAATTACGTCTTTAAACTCAACCATTTGAGTGGTAAGTTGAGATATGTCATTATGAAAATAACACATAAAATAGTCCAAATAAAATGATAAGAGATATGAAAAAAAAAAATTTCTTTGCATTGCAAAATTTCCAAAATAACATATCGCGTGGGTTTTTTTCATTACTAAATAATGTAGGAAACAATAAACAAGAATAAAGTTCAACGAAACAAAAATTCTGTAAAGAGGAAAGAAACCTTTCCAAATTTTCATGAATTTTTTTTCTGGATGCATTTTACAGGCCTGTATTTTTATGAAGTACTCCGTACCCTTCCCTATTTTGACATAAATCATTAGTGTTTTTGATAAAATGCCCATTGCCTTTGGCAGAAAGGGTTCTTTGTGAGTGCTGGAACCGTTAATGAGCACATATTATTTTAGCATTCATATTTTGGAGCAACTTATTCTCAACAACCTTTTCTCGGTCTCTTTATCATTGCTTATCATACCTACTGTAAAATACACCCTTTAATGTAATCAAAGATAAAACTTGTCTCCTGTGAGGAACCCATTCCTGCTGTTGATGCTAAGTTATCTTTCTTTGACAAAAGATGGCTAGTAATGAGTTTTTATTCTGTTGTCTTATTACATTCCTTGGTGAAAAAGTACCTGAAGCAATATAATTTCAAGAACAGTTTCCCTGTCTTTCACGTAATTGCCTGTACATGATCCCAACAGTAGATGTATTTAGATGAAATCGTCTGTCCTTCTCTTTTCTGGGGTACAACATTTGCACTGTTTCTCCCATACTTTTTAAAGAAAACTAGAAGTGATGAGTACAAGAAGTGGTATTCTTGATATTCACGCTATTAAACATATCCTGCAGCAATTTTATTCCGTCATTAATTTATCAAGCTTATGACAAATTATTGATTTAAATTAATGCCAACACTTTGCCTTTTGCATTTTTAAGATAAAATGTCAGTAACAGGCAATTTTGAATTTGTTTAGAATTATTTATTTTATCAACATTCTTCATCCACAACTTCAACTCAGAATCATTCTTAGTTCCTTCAGGAAGTCAATTGTGTGCTAATAAGTAAGAGTCTTTGTAGTGTTGTGTGAAACATTTTATTTGACAGTCTACTTTCTGCTTCAATGTAACTTCAAAATTGCTTTATTAGCCTCCTTCACCATTGATTTTTCCTGTTCCATGCACCAGATTTTTTTGTGAAGTCTTCTGTGCAGTAGACTACAATGGATTAAAACTGTTTGAAAGTGACTATTTCAAAAGCTTGGTTGGAAAAAGTCGCCGTGGTAAGTGCAAAATGAAGGACACAACCCTTCCAATGCATTGAAAATATTAACAAAGATCAGATATATAGCATCGTTGGTGTTCCTGAAGGAAAAAGGCAAACATAATATAATATATATAATATATAAAATAAATAATAAATTATGATAAAAAATAATAATAAATTAATAAAAAATTTAATTAATAATGTTTCCCTTTGACAGCTAAGGATCACAGTGTTTTGTAACCAACGGAAATAATAGAAAAAGGACGAAGGCTTTTGAATTGTGGTGCTACAGACTCTCTCTCCGTTCAATAGACAAGCATTTGCGTATTAGATATTATGAAAGCAGACAATCATGAAAGACATGAAAGACAAGCAGTTACTAAAGAATGTTGGTCGCTTGGCAAGAAGTGATAATTAAGATAAAAATCTAGTAATGGGCTGGGTTTAAAATTGAAGAAATAAACTTGAAAGCCAGTCAATCTTTGATAGCTGACAAAAATGAGCAAGATTCAAGTAGTAAGGAAGGTTTTGATGGTTGTGTTGATCACGACCAAAAATCTCTTGATAAATAATGAAAAAAGATTTTCCATTCTATTTGTCTTTTAAATCCTTTTTCTCAAACGAAACTATCAGAGCAAAATCTACTCTTGTATCGTTATTTTTTGTTGCACTCATATTTGGAAGCACGACTTACTGTAAGGTTTCTAAATAATAATCCCTCTTTTAAGCATAATGCAATACTTTTGCCTGCATTAAATCCATTATTAAATCCTCAGTTGATAACTAAGTTCATTGGAAACCCTGTGACAGGCTGTCCGTAAGAAATTGAGCACTGATGTACTTTTATGTTGCTGATAACAACTTTAATGGACTAAAAGCGATTTGGTTGGCTTTTCTCTCTCCACAGGCACGTTATTTCGGAGCCTTGATCGTGCTCATCTGAAATAGCATGACTTAATCAACATATGTCCTATTCTAAGAGCGTTTACCTAGGACTATTGTTACTGCATTCTAGATACTTTTCTGTCGACTACAGGATTATTAATACCTATGCGTTATGAACTAGAGGATTGCAAGTGAAGTAAACATTGTCTCTTGTTTATTAGTTAAAACCTATGCCTCACAAAATTTAAGCGAAAAACGTTCTAGATACAAAAACTTTTTATCACATCATGAGTCGTAAGCCCTTTCTGAGCTACGTTTCGAGAGACATTTCTCCCATCGTCAGGCTGACGATGAATGAAGTTCAGAATTTTCATGACAAAAAGTTAATTGTCCACGATTGTGGGCATTATCTGAGTATTGGCAGCTTTTGCACCCAAATCGAAGGTATATGCCTTTTTGGTTACTTTAAAAAGCTTCCAAAACCACACAACCTGGGCTCTGTTCCATGGAGCCCCTTTATTAACCCCTACAGGATGTTTGTATAAATTGCTGATATCGCGACTAACCTCAGGCTAGCTACGAAACTGGTCTCAGTAGTTATTTCTCACAAGGCAGATACCACAAAAAAGTAACAGTCTTGTCCTTTCGACTCAATGATATTAAACTAGTATATGACTAACTGGTGACTAGCGAATAAAAAAATTGAATAACTTATCCATTTTGATGTTCCTCACTAATGATTTTTATACCGAAAATAAATTAAAGCAAAAGACCTGAACATACAGAGAAATGATTTGTCTACACTACAGCCATAGATAACGAATCTATAAGCATTGAATTTGAATCGGATTCTGTTATTTTTATTCTTGTGATAAAATATTTCTTCTTTGGCACAGTTTATTTATATAATATTTCAGTTAGGGTTCTTATCCTGATAATGCTTATAAAATCTTTCTATTCAATCGCAAAACAAAGCAAGGACATTTTTTGCCTTCGTCAGTAGCAAATTAAGAACGCAGAAATTGGTAACTGGAAAAGCTTTTTAGAGAAAAAGAAGCATCGACTTTATCCTTCTATTAAAACACTCTTTTATTAGAGGTTATTACTAGTTAAAAGAAAGTTCGAAATATTGGTGCAATTAAAATTAAACAGATGAAGAAATGCTCAAATGAGATTGACAAAACACTTCTTTCAAGTATACACAAATGTTATACACAAATGAGTGAGCATGTCTGAGGATGTCAAGACTACTTTCGTTTCCGAAATTAAAATACCTCCGGTATTTGCTGCAGCTCTTGATGAGAGTACTGATGGGCTGTAGTGTTGTCAGAAGTTACATTTTGCAAAAAATCTTACACAAGAAAACAAAAATGGAGAGTTTCTCGTTTGCTCTGACTTACAAAAAAACTAGTAAAATCCAAGACATTATGGAAAAAAGTGGATTGTTACTTCGTAAGCACTGGTATCAACCAGCAAAACGTTGCAAGATTTGAACAGACAGAGCTTTCGCAATGCTTAGACACTAGTCAGGATTTCAGGCGAAACCCTGACAGTGCTCCAAATTGAAACACAGCAGAAGAGCGATGTGGAGAACCAAAAACTTGAAATAATTCAAATGAGAGTAATGGAAATGATTTTGCATGTCCAAAAAGGGAGATGTGCTTGCCACTGGATCAATCATCCAAGAAAAAACGACGAATTTTAAAAAAGCTCAATGCTAAAGAGCTTTCAGCGTCAAACAGCTTGGCTAGAAAGTAAATTTTAATCAAAATACTGGTCAGTTTTTAGTAGCAGATGGGTGTAAAAATGTAGCAATGAAGTAGTGGGGAGATGGAGCACTTCAAGGAAATTTGCAAGGATCTCTTACTGACAAAATATTTATTCCAAATAAAATCAACTTTAAGCGTGAAAAAGATCACAGTTGTTGACAGTGCTTGGTCAGTGCTCTTCGTGAGAAACTTGACCTATTAATTATATGTAAAAGTGAAAAACTCCAATGCTTAAAGATCTTCGCCAACCAAACAGGCCACCTGGAACTCAATACTACAAGCAGTGTGAAGGCTCGGACAACTTCTGAGTTGATGTAAACGATTCTTTGTAAATTAAACAATATGACAATCTGGACAGTAGCGTAGTTCTACTGTTTATAGAGAATGCATCATGACATCCACAGGAACGTAAGGGAAATTTTCCAGCACCGAAATTGAATTTTTGCCAAAAAATACAACATCGTGCACACAGCGTAGTGATGTGGGAAATTAGCAAGGCTTCAAAAGTGAAATGCCTTCACTTTCAGCAGGTTTGACTACAAATTCAACTGTGATGCCTATTGACATACTTGGGCCATGAAGAGGGCAACTGCAGCATGGAAAAGATTCAACCAGAAATTGTGCCAAAATGCTTCGGAAATTGTAACTTTATGTTTGAAATATTTAAGACCAACTATGATGATCCTTTCGTCGAAAAATGAAGTCCTCGACTTGGTACAGAAAATTGAACCAGGGTACATTGCAGGACGACTGCACTTCGATATCTGTTTTACATCTCGACACAACACTGCCAAATTGGAGGAATAATATAAAAATTTTATTTTTTGAGTGCGTACTTCCGCAAACAACAGGTTTTTGAATATATTTTTACGTACATTTTTGCAAAACCTTATAAATTGTTTTATTTATTTTAAAATCGGAAAAGAAACAGAACCACAAATTACTATATTACCTTTTATTTTACCTTTTTTTTACCCCTCAAATGGTCATTGGAAGAGTGTTTTCTAACTTTTTGTACAACGTTTGTTTGCTTAGATAAAATAAATCAAACCAATATTCAATACCAGTTATTTGGAATAAATTACTTAAGAGCAGACAACTAAATAAAATACTACACTTTTACCAAAAATACTACTATTATTTTTGTTTTTTGTCTTTTAAAAAAGTTTTGGTAAGATTCTTGTGAAAACTGAAAGGAGGTGGTTGAAAACCCGTTCTATCTTTTATACACCTTACCTGTTACCCTTTTTTGAAACATAAAACCTAATCTTAAGTTCTTTTAGCACACTTTCAATTTACTAGGCAAGAAGAATTTACTTCTGATAACATTCACTTTTGACTAGATTTTCCTTCCACTTCGACGCATTAGAGGCTATTTCTATAAAGTTTTCATCATCTAAGCTTTTAATAGAATGTAGAGGGACGACCATCAACCTTTTATTTGTTTTCGTTATCACTAACATGTGTCTTGTTTTATTTCATATTTTAGGCTAAAATCCTACTCAAACAGGTGGCAGAAAAATAATAAATATGATTTTCATGGACATATCTTCTACTAACTAAGCTATTGTCTTTACGTTCTTAATCTAATCTTTGAGTTAATTGCAGAACAATCTTTGACTTCCCTATCTTCTGACAAATTTTAATATATTGGGAAGGAAGAGCAGTTAAGTATGAAGCTCCACATTAGATGCGCAGTCCCCCAAGTCACCCCTTTTCTCAGTGTTTACTTTGAAATTTATAAACACCATGTCGTTCATTACTATTCGCTCTGTTCCCTTTGTTTTTCTTTCTTATCTCTCTTTCAATATCATTGCTTTTCTCCTGCCATCCTAAAAAGGCACTCGGAAGCATTTTAAAAGCTTTGTACAACGTCTGTTGTGCATTTATTAGCTGTATCCAACTAAATATGTGCTTTTGCCAAATCAGCCATGCATTTTACTTAATGCTACATAGTAATATTCTAAAGTATCCATAAATCATGAACGTATGGTTAATATTAACATTTAATGTAATGAATGTTAATTCTACTTTTCTTTTCACATTTAAACCGTTTTAATCTTTGAGAAGAATAAAATGTGTGTAATGTTGTCTGGAGTAAATCTTCAGACCTCAAAACTATTAGACGTAAGGTAGAAGCAACTGATGTGGTTATAGTATAGATTATTACTTTTTGGTAAGGTCATTTATCACTACTAATTACCTTACTAATTCTTATATCCTCCAGTTAAAATCTCAAAAAGTAGCTTAGTACAGCACAATGGAATATAGCCAAAGGAAATAGCTTAAGGGTTCACAGCTCCATCTTGCCTTGGATTCGTTTGAAAAGAGAACAGGCATGGAGTTTTATTAAGATTTATGTAATACATGCTACTTTTCTCGTAAAATTTTTTTATGCAAGCTTAAAAAAAGCCTTCCATATAAAAGCTTTGCCGGCTAAGAAAAAAGAGAGAAAAAGGAAGACAATAAAATTAAATTTTAACTTTAGTCACCCAGTAAAGAGTAGTACCTTCTAGATGTAGTATGTAAAGATCTAATTTTTTCTCCTTCGAAATATGTACACTTATAAAGCATTCATTACTTTTCATATTGTTCATAAAGTTTGTGTTTTTATCTTGAAAATTTGAACAAAACCAATATACAACTGTTTCGGGAGAAATTGTTCAGAAAAATCAAGTTTATTTAAGTTTCTAGAAATACGAACTTTTGCAATATACAAGAGTAAGTTCAAGTTATAAAAGCAAAATATATGTAACTATAACAAAAGCTGCGAACTACAGGAAAAACGTTACATAGCTGGACGTTGGGAAAACCATATACAGTGTGAATATAGTATTTTTTGTTGACAGATGGTTCGATCAGCTTATTCATCTAATATTGAAAACCTTTGCTGCAGAGCCACGACCATAGCTGAATCTGACAGAATTATTTGTGTAGTCCTCATCTTATTTCAAAGAAAAATGAAACGGTTTCCATCCTCCGAAAGTCTTTCCAGCTTTTAAGCCTATAACTTTGAAACTGGGCGTACTGATCTATAATGATTATAGCTACAAAAAACTAATCTATATCTCTATATATGTCTATATCTATATTTGTATCTATATCTATAATCGAAATCAAAGAGAAATCCCTTTGAGAGGAGATATCAGAAAATTCGTATTGTCTTAGGCTACATCTGTTAATTTGCTTTGGGAATCATACTGGCTGGGTAGAAGGTGGAAGGTAGAAAGCGTTTTTGGCAAACTGGGTAACAAGTTTTGATTCCGATTATGTAACCTACTTAGCTTGAATTTGGGAACCGTTTAAAAATGAAGTTTAAATTGAATTGAGAGTACTTATAACGTTTTTTATTAGTTTTTGAGGAAGAAACTTTACCTTTTGGTCAAATATAATACAAAAGTAGTACGTTAGCTCTAATTTTACAAGCTCTGTTTCAATATTACCTATTTTTGACTATTTTTCGCAGCCGAAAGAAAAAAGTTATAAAACATATTTTATATTAATAAATTTTACCCAATGCTGCTCAAAACAAAATACTTTAACTTGGTTGTGTCTTGAACTTGTATAATTTCCTTTCAGTAAAAGTACGTTTTTCAATTATTAAATGAAAAATTAAACAAGTGAGAGAGACTATCAACGTTAGAGACGATCAACGTCTGCTTTGAGGTGGAACATATCACTTGATGCGAATAGTTTTCTAGTTTTACAATCCATGCATTTAATGCCAGGAAGGTTCCAGTTTATTATATTGTGGCTGTATTGTACAACTGGTACAGCAAAGATGTTTTGCCTTAATTCTGCTTT
Source organism: Morbakka virulenta (assembly GCA_003991215.1). Lineage (NCBI taxonomy): Eukaryota > Metazoa > Cnidaria > Cubozoa > Carybdeida > Carukiidae > Morbakka > Morbakka virulenta. Next base: position 4,964,416 of record RDPX01000014.1, on the reverse strand, counting down.
GTGAGTTAAGCTCGATTTTAAAGCACTAATCTAACTCTTCAGTAGTATTCATTATTATTATTTTTATTACTATTATGACTATTACTACTACTACTACTACTACTACCACTACTCATCCTATTATTATTATTATTATTATTATCATTATTATTAGTAGTAGTAGTAGTAGTAGTATTAGTATTATTGCATTAGCCTTCTAGTTCAGGCAAATCTTATACCGAAAAAAGTCAAAAGAGCGGGCCATCGCCTGTGGCCAAAGGTCTTTTGTATAATTCTGTTCTCAATTCTCTAACACATTTCTTAAAATTCTTGCTGTTCCAAACAAAGCTGTCTTCTGTAACAATCCAATCCTAATATCAATCCCAATTTGTTCCACGTATTGTCCAATTTTTTAATGACTAATCCTAGTTCTTCAACAACCACAGTTATCACCTCAACACTCCTTAGGTTCCACAGTTCCATAATCTCCCTTTTGAGGTCTTGATACTTTCAAATGGTCCAATCTCTTGCCATATTTGAAACATACGTTTTCTATATTTTCTGATAGGTGCACCATTCTCAATCAAAGGATCACTCTTCAAATAACACCTCATAACAGCTTTTTCCACATTCTTACTCCATTACATCCTAGCAGAAGTTGGTTGACGACCGGGCCCACGCTGCTGACTCGTGGAACAAGTGCCGGGCGAGAGAACCTCACGTGAAGTTCCACTCTCATTGATGCCGTTACTGAATAATTCATTATTTAACATTACACATTAGGATAGTGGTGACACAACCACCGGTGTTTTTACTTGGTGACAGCATCACTAGGAAGGTTGCCAACCAAGACTAAAGAGTCGCCTCCTACCCATGAGACAAACTAACCCCTGCCAGACACCAATCTGGTATTTCAAAGTCTCATGGGAGAGCTGACAGATACTACACCTTGCTCAAGGGTGACCTGGAGGTAGTTGTGGCAAACCTCTTTCGCCCACGTCGAAACTCCACGATTGGATGCAGTTTAATGTCAATAATGCGGACAAACTATTATTATTATTATTATTATTATTATTATTATTATTATTATCTGTTCTAAAGCTTTCGCACAGGCTGTTCGTATTGCCCAGTATTTTCCTCTTGGGCGAGCCACAACTAGTGGCCAAGGACCAAGCGGGTTCTTTCAAATGTCCCTTACTTTTCTAATTATCCTCGCAGATCCCAATACGGCTGTTTTTTCACTCATTCCAACCTTTACTTCACGACCTACTATTTCCCACCAACCATTAAATCTTTTACCCACACNTAATGATGGCATCTTTCGTTTTCTTCTCAAGTAATATTATGTCTGGTCTCCTCGCTTCTATCAAATTATTACATTGGATATTGATATCCCAAATCAATTTTACATTTTCATCTTCTACTACACCTTCCGGGCAATGTTCGTACCATTTCTCCTTCCTGTCGAGACCATACTTTCCACATAACATCCAATGGATCAGCTTAGCGATGTTATCATGTCTCCTCTTGTATTCACGTTGAGCCATTTTACTACACTCACAAACAATATTATTATTATTATTATTATTATTGTTGTATTTATTATTATTATTATTATTGATATCATGAAAGTTTAGCACACTAAGTTTCATTTAGTAGAAGTTAATTTTTGGCATCAGTGAGATTATTGGCTCTTGAAAACTATATCGCTTGAGTCAATTCAATTTGCTTCGTATTTGTGGTAATATTCAAATTAGCAAGGGAATTCCAACCAGAGGAGTTTTATTACTATTGTCATTATTACCACTCATATTATTATACTATGATTATTTTTTTTGTTCAATAGCGATTTTTTAATATATTTTGTTCAATTTAAAGTTGTACAAGTTATAAAGAGAGGAAATTTACTTTGCAATAAATACTGCTTCTCTCCTCTTACAAAATTGAAACTTAACTTTCTAAAGAGAATGAGTGATGACCTTTTCCACAATAATTTCTCCAACAAATGAAATAAACTTAAGTATGTTTAAAAAACCTTATATAATCCTAGAAATAGAACAACAGAACAATTAGAAGCCCGATAGCAATCTTTTATCAGGATGACAGATTCAATTCCTTCCACTTGTGAGAGGGAGAAAAACCATTCATTGGTTTATGGAGCAGTAGTAACAGTTGACTATTTGGGCACTGAAATAGCAAAAATCAGTGTGTTTTTCTTAAAGGCATTTTATTTAATTTCTTTTCTATAATAATATATTCATAGGGACAAAAATAGGACATGATGAAAATAGGTTCAACGCTTATCACCAGATGACCTCAACATAGCAACTCTGATAGGATAAGTGATTCTGAGAAGACGTCAAAGAAACAGGAAATGATGAACATCAAGTATGGTAAATGAGATATTGGGAATTATATTTATCAAGAAAAAAGATTGGTGAATAATAGCAATATCAGTTGGTATTCAGAATTGTCTAATGATAACTTTTACTTTATTAAATAACACAATGTAGCAGTAAGAAAATCGCAATCTATAAATTAAGCTGTATTTCTCGTGGAGCTATGGTGCATTAAAGACTTTTTCTTCTGTTTCCAGGGATGAAAGCTAAAAATAAATTAAATCCTATTCCAAATCATATTAAAGCTGATCCTGCTCTCTATATATTACAACATAGCTAAAACAAAATCACTAATTCCCTTATTAACTTACATTGCATGATTACGAAAAGAAAATATTACATATCCAAAATTCAAGAAAGAAAAGAAAAATATTGCTCACGAGATTTCCTATTATGCAATCAGACTGAATAAATTTCCTGTGTCTTCAATGCTTCCATGGTTACCATTGCCACCCACACATTGTCAAATCTTTTATGTCTCATATCTGATGCCAACATCATACTATTAATCAATTAATGTAAATGGGTTTGCCCTTGCCAATATTCTCCATTCATTTCTCTTTCACCTCTTGTTCAGGAACTGATCCTGACATCATCTAAAAAGTCACAAAATCCAAGAAAGATTGGGTTGTTAGATATGCTAAAGTTGTTATTAAATTAATAGCTCCAACTAGCTGTATAAACAATAATCAAGCAACCCTTATTAGCTCCATCTGTACTGTTTTTGTATTTAATATAATATAATCCTATTGTAAAACAACAAAGTCAGAAAATGACACAAAATCTAAGTCTAGATAGAGAACGTTCAAACTTTAAGAGAGTAAATTTGAAGCATGAGTTGATAATATGTGACTTGATAATGGGTATTTACTGTACCAGTTTACAAGTAATGTAAAGGTTATTTCAAACTGAAACATGTATGTATTATCACTGCTACAGGAATTCATAAAAGATAGTGACCCACCTTGTTTTTCAAATCCGGCACTGCATTTTATTGTTTTGCTAGCTTTCTTTAAGGAACATTAAGCAAAAGAATTCTGGCAGCATTTAAAGTAGATTTGAAATTTCATTAACCTCTAGATGTGTTTTTTGAAATTCTGGTTTTTTTAAAAAGATGTATATAAGAAATATATATATATATATATTTAAGATTTATATATAATGAAGATATAATTTATATGTAAGATACATAGATGTATAGGATATACTTATATGTATATGTATATATATATATATAGTGAGTAAAATCACGAAACAGGCTTGCCGAAATGGAAAGTGTAGTCTTTTGATGCTTTCCAACTTATTATATCTCTTTTATATATAAATATATGTATATAAATATCAGTAACGCAGCTTTATAATAAACTTCAGAAAATACATCAGTAATAGAATACTTTCCCAGAAAGCCAAGGGAATACAAATTAAAGTCTTTCAAACTAGAAGTCACGAATCAGACAATAAGCAACCAACAGGACAGTAGGTTGTTACAGGAAGATGGTCTTCCTCTTTTTGGATAATCATTTATATCATATCATATTTTTACGACTTTACCAAGCAAAATGGTATTTACATACTCAACAAAGAGATACTTGTTTCGTCTACAAATAACACTTTACCTGCCACAGGTGCGACAAGTATGGTTGTCATTATGGTTAAGTAATAGTGTGATTCCAGATACGTAGGCTTCACCCTCTTCATTCAGCTGTGGCACAGCATTTCTTCCCGAACGAAAGATGTGGTTAAAATGTCCATATCACACTGTTTAAAGTAATTGGTAAAGTTTGGTTTTGCAAAAAGGAGCACTAGAGACTATGTATTCAATTGTTATCACCTCCTCTTTGTAGACAAAAACAAATTGTATAAGGACTTCAAGTGCTTCAAACAGAAAATCGCCATAAGTTCAAGGGGTTTTTTTATTTCTCTTTGTTTCTGTGTCAACGAGAACACACGACTTGTGTGTTTTGAAATGAGTGTCTTTGTCCAACGACTTCAGCAAAAACTTTTCGAGCAAAATAAAGGCAATTATAATTGTGACTAATGTGTATATATATATATGTATTCATGCATTATTTATGTACTTATACATGTATATAACGTATATATACATACATATCACATTTCTACTTGGATACGACTGCAAATATATATATATATATATATATATATATATATATATATATATATATTTGTATTTAGATATACATATGTTACATAGCTTTATAATAATCCTCAGAAAACAAGGTATTATTAGAATATTTTTCCAGAAAGCCAAGGGAATTCACATTACCGTCCTTCAAACTAGACGTCAAAGATTCAAACCATAAGCAACTAACAGGACAGTAGGTTGTTACAGGAAGATGGTCTTCCTCTTTTTGGATAATCATTTATATCATATCATATTTTTACGACTTTACCAAGCAAAATAATTTTAAATACTCAACAAACAGATACTTGATTCGTCTACAAATAACACTTTACCTGCCACAGGTGCGACAAGTATGGTTGTCATTATGTTTAATTAATAGTGTGATTCCAGATACGTAGGCTTGATCATCTTGATTCAGCTGTGGCACAGCATTTCTTGCCGAACGACATATGTGGTTAAAATGTCCATATCAAACTGTTTAAAGTAATTGCTAAAGTTCGGTTTTGCAAATAGGAGCACTAGAGACTATGTATTCAATTGTTATCACCTCCTCTTTGTAGACAAAAACAAATTGTATGAGGACTCCAAGTGCTTTAAACAGAAAATCACAATAAGTTGTAGGGTTTTTTATATTTCTGTTTCCTGTGTCAATGAGATCCCACTTGACCTGTGTTATTTGTAGTGAGTTTCTTTGTCCAAACTCTTCAGCAAAAAACTTTCGAGCAAAATAAAGGCAATTATAATTTTGATAAATGTATGTATATCTGTATATATGTATGTATGTATTATTTATGTATGTATATAACGTATATATATACACATACACATTTGAACATGAATAACACTATATATATATATATATATATATATATATATATATATATATATATATATATATATATATATATATATATATATATATAAAGTAAAACATGAGAAATAACTGTGATTGTAACTAATAGTTTCACGATATTTCGATCATCTGGGAATAATGGGACCTCATGCATGTTACTTCCTTTCCTGATGGAACACCTATTTACCCAATTTGAAAGTAAATCACTCTTTAGTAATTTTAAATCGTATCCACAAGGGACTTCCTTTCTTTCCTCCTTTTTTAGAATATTAACACGTTACTACCTGCAACTTTTATGTTTGATGAGCCGTCTACTTTTAAAAGCTTGTACAGGATTTTTTATTCTTATTGCCTGATGATCGAATTATCGTGAAACTATTAGTTGGAATCACAGTTCTTATTTTTTATGTTTTACCTTATGTATATTGCTCTGCTATATTCATTGACCAATTTTGGATACGAATACACAAAATTACACAAATATATAAATATATATATAGATGGTGCTTTCGATTCGGTTAACCGTATTGGAATGCTCGATACATAAATGGAGAGCGTAATAAAAGAGATATAATAAGTTGGAAAGAATAAAAGAACTACACTGTCCATCTCGACAAGCCTGTTTCGTGATTTTACTCACTCGTCAGGAAATGTACAAATAGAAATATTTCAGTAGCGCTTTATATATCTTATTCACAATTAGCGTTGGTGATTTTTTACTTTTGTCGGCGTCTGTTTGCATATAATTTGACAAGGGGCACGCATTCTGCCTCTCAAGGTTTCAAGACAATAAACTATTAGACAGAAGTTCCACGACTTTAGTCTTTAAGAATTCACTGTTAAAGCTGAAACCACAAAGAATAGACTATTAATACACGTAAATAGATACATGTATATCTAGAACGGTTTATAGGCAATGTATATAAGTAAGCTAATATATGCTGGTATGACATTAGAGTATTCAGTCTTAGCAACATCTGTAAGTGTTGCTACAGTGGTTATCAAAAACGGAAGTAAACAAGTCGGATATTGTGTATCACTGAAAGCACCACATACACTATAACTACCTAATACGAACAATATATGTGTATAATACATATAAACTAACTGAGTATGTAATGGGCTAATCCCTGTGACTATTATTAATAAAATAGTTTTGAAACACCAATAAACGCTATCGGCACCATTGTGGGAAAACTAAGAAAAGGTTGCATAAGCATTCAAACAAAATCACAATTTTACCTTAAGAAAAACTTCAAAATATCACATAAGACAGGTTTATCATAAACTACAACGGCAAGGCTGTACAATACTTTCATTGACGGTACCCCTGGTAAACAGTGTGCCAATTTTTATCTTTCACAGATTCACATCTATGAAAGACCAGAAATGAAGCAACAGATCAAGAAAAAGAGGGACAGAAAGCATGCAAGACAACGTAAAATGCAAGACATACGGATCGCCCTTCCAGGTCCCTCCGTGGAAAGGCCCTTCCTCTTGGGTTTGTCTTCAGCCAGTGCTCAAGCATCTCGAGACAACCTGTTCGGCATGATTGGGCCCTTTTGCCAAAGCCCCGACCAAGGAGAAACCAGAGCTTTACACTTGATATTAGCCAAAAGGCCTAGAAGGCTGTGCAGTACTACCATAATAATATAAACTTTCTTTGTAAAAGTTGTAGGATGCTCAGTTAAAACATGCGTGATGTAGACATACCATCAGCTCCGTCAACAATACATGAACCTATAAAAACATGATGAACTTGGAGGACAATAAAGCATATAAGGTATTTACGAGAAAAAATAACCAAGGGCAATCTATTACCTTACATACTGCCCATACAAAAGCCTAATGACAATAGTTGGTTCTCTATGAATTTCTCTTCTAACAATCCACTCAACAATTTCAATCAATAGCTTGAGATTATTTTGGAACAAATTTTACGTGAGACAGCTAATGAAACCAAGTTTAACAAAGCGAAAGAACAATGCGAAAATGCCATGGAAATATCCGGTTACTACGCTAAATTGAAGTACAAACTTCAATTTAAAAAGAAACCCAACAAATAAACATTAATTGTTCACCTGTAAACATTAATTGTTGACCTGATCGCCTGTTTAGTACAACAGTAATGACCAATGTTGCCAAGAGGTTTCTGAGATAAGTCAATAAACATTTCTGTGGAGAAAACGTGCTACATAAAATTTTCATAAGGAAAAGCATTGTTCAACTCATAAAAGTCCTAACCCTACCATAATTATAAAAATCCATACCATAATAAAATATTATCGAGGTCACAGGTCAAAGTTCAGAACCCATTAAAGTGTAATTGCTCTAACAAATATAATTGTCCTGTCAAAGGAAGGAGTAAAACTACGAATTATGTCTACGAATCTTATGTCTCTTTTAAAAACCAACGAGAAAAAAATTTATACTGTGATTGCGGTGGATGAGTAGAACACCCTTTATAGGAACCATGTTGAAACTTTCAAAAGTACTCTAAGAAAAAGTCACTATCTAAGTATATGTCACAGAAAATTGATAAAGAAGCCAACAACCCAAAACTTGATTGGTCGTTTATGAAATCGGTAGTAGCCTATACTTAGATCTCAAAACGATGCCTGCTATGCTTCCATGAGAAACTTGAAATTATTACCTGTACAAACCCAACGCAATTACGTAACCAACAAGATTAATGGGTTTCTAAGCGCCGCTACGAGAACCCTACAGACTTTAATGAGTTATATGAGTAAGTAGTAGTGTTTTGAGAACTATGAAATGCCTGATTTGTGTGGTATATAACTGTGTGCTGTAATAGTATGCAGCCAACTAGTGTGTGCCTTATCATAAAAAAATATGTGAAGCTTTTTTAAAAAAACTAAATTAGAGAATTAGAGAAAAAACTACATTTCTAAAAATGTAGTTTTTTCTCTAATTTACTTTTATTTTATTTTTGCCTTTCATAAATTTTAACCACTCTCCAGTATAAGTACATGTATATAAAAAAATATGTAAGTATATATATATATATATATGTATAAAAAAGACTGACAATAGGTAATTATTCTTTTATATCAATAGTTGCCTTTCAAAAGATCAGATTGCACAATTATTTGTATAACACCTTTGTAGAATTTTTTTTTCAAGTGATTATTTGTATACAACTGAAGATTGTGAAAGACATGGAACTCTGAGTACTGTAAAGTTAGAGTTTTTCTTACTCGTACATCTGATTATATAATAGCTCCCACGTTTTAATGTGGTAGAGTACTGTTGCTGATGACATTTCATATTCATTTGTTAATATATATATATGCAAATATAAGTATATAGCTATAAATATGTATATACAAGTATATAAGTATCTAGTATATATACGTATATATATACATTTACATATATTTTTTATATGAATATGAATAGACTACCATTAAACTTTAAAAATTTAAATAAAATGCATCAAGGGTTTTTGAATTGGGAATAGAAACAGCTTGGTGTAGCAGAGGATAGTCACCAGTCTGTTGTCAGGAAGGTAGAAAATAAAAAAAATTCTAGAAGTGGTGGTAATGACGTTATTCCACATTGTGATTTTATCACATTTTTGACAATCTCAGGATAACTCTTTTGGCATCTAGAAGGAAGAGACCTGAGGATTAACAGTGAACTTCTACTACTTCAGACATGATATGTTATGCATCTTTCTGGTCAGTGAAAATTCGAAGTGGTAGGCGTATCATTGATGAAAAAATAACCGTTGAATAATTTAGTGTTTGACGGCATATAAGATAAGTTAAAAGGATCTCTCAGGTACCTTGATGACAGCAGCCAATAAACGTTTTGGCAAAATGTGGCCCACTGCAAACTAATTTGCAATCTTAGTTAAAAAGCGTTTTATCAGATTTCATCGAGGGTGAAACAGAAGGTTTTGGTACTGAAGTTAGCCAAGAGAAAAAAAGGTCGTCAAAGCGTTTGACCTACCTATGTCCAGGAGGCAAGATGGATAGATGAGTATGTAAAGGATCCATCGCATTTAAATCTAGAAATATTTTCAAATGATTCACCAAGCAAAATGAACTAGACGGCCGCCTCCATCTATTCTCTGCGTTAATGATGAGATGTGAAAAACGTTTGAAGTTCTTTTTATTCTTTTATCTTCGTGGTTGTTTTAAGCCTTCTCGAAAAAAATGTTTGGTTTTATCATCATTTAAATATGATTTTCTGATAAGTTGAGGATAAGTCTAACGTATTATAATCCATAGTTCCTCAGTCATTGATTTCCCTCTCATTAGATATTCAACATTTTAAAAAAGTGCCAAGGTTCTAACAGTAGATGGTGGCACATACCAAAATGCCCTACTATATTCGTTCCCATTGTTTTAAATGCCCTGACAAAATACTTTATGCAGAACTTGATACAAAAAACTTGTTCATTTATCTTTTGATACAAAAAGTTTTTTCCTTTTCCCTTGAATTATTTGTGAAAAGGTACTTTTCATGACGACTGGAGTTTTTTTGTCGTTTTTTTAGATAGGTTAGAGAACTTTGAAAATTTTAAGGAAATAAGTTTTCCTATTCCTAAAAATTTTAGCAAGTTGGAATGGTGATTTCTGACCTATTATTTAAAGTCATGAAAATTTGGATTGCGAGAATATTTTGGCCTAACATTTACTCGCATTCTTAATTTTTGTTTCAAATGCCATTATTTAGAATTGTACAGCTGGATTAGTTTCTGAACCCTTCCTTTTTGTCAAGAACATACTGACAGGAAGAGTTATTCTTGTTTAAATAAGTAACCTTGGAATATACTCTTAACATCACGCTGTACCTGCTGTCCCAATTTTGGTAGACTTTTATGTAAATATAACCACAGCAGTCTGTACAATTAGGACTTTAATGAGGAGTGCTCATATCACTGGAGACTTTCCTCTGAGTTTGTCAATTAATGTTAATTCTATTTTCATTTCCTTTTTTAAAAGTATTTTAATTTTATACTATGGCTCTTTTAGGCTTTTATATCGAAAACAGAAATGGAAGAAGATTACTCCTGGATAATCTTGAATGCCAGTCAACATGGATTGGGATCTTCTCAAAAGATACAATCGTTTCCTGCGCAAGAATTATCAGAAGAGAATTTCACCAGCAACTGGATATTGAAAAATACCCAGATAGTAAAAAGGACAAAATAAAAATGCATTTATCACGAGAGAATAATCAAAACCTTTTTGAGCTGCAAAGATGCGCTACTCACCAAAATTTTCGAAATATTGGTGTCACTGTTATGGTTGTTCGAGTAGCTTTGCAAATCCCATATGCTCTTGGAGGTAGCATCATTGCATCAACACCTGTCAAGTCACTCAAAAAATTCTGCAGTAAGTACAAAGGTCAAGTACTCGATGAGAATTTCGATTATGGAGATGGTGTACCTGCTTCCGTTTATTACTGGGACCATCATGCAATTTCTGATTGCATACACTTGATAGACTCAATAATAAGAAAGAGAATTAACCGTATAAGCTTCCGCCGGAAAAACGCACAATAATCTGATGCTTTGAATGACATACATTGTATATAATCGCAAAGAATAAACATGTGTATATATACATATATATGTGTGTTATACAAGTAATGTAAAACTATGTATTTTGCGACATTTCCAGTTAATTCACTTGTCTTGCACATATCCTATGGTAGTATGGAAGATCTTCAGTTTTGAACTTAACTATATGTAACTATTGTATATTAATGATAATATGATGATAGTAATGATAACAGTAATAAAGGTAGCGTAAAAAAGATCATACGCTTTGTATGGTGGTGACTACGATGTAGATTATAATGGTAAGGACTACATATATTATGATCTTATCAGTCATGGGATTGAGAATGAAGATGAGGTGGAAGTTTCATAAAGTTGCCACTCAAAAAAATTAGTTGCCAGAAGTTTAAATAAGCTACAAGAATTTTGAAAATTCCTTCAATTCACGTCTTCAGTGTACAAAACATGTATTTGTACAAATAAAAACGAATCTTTGCCAATTGAATTATTTGTCGGAGAGACTTTAGTTTACCTAAATAATCCTTAACCTAATAAGATTATAGGAAAAAATCTGCAATATTTAAAACCCTTTGAAATAAATAACATGAAAAATATAATCATTGCCATTTAATTCAAATTGTCAAGAAACCAAAATGTTAGAAAATGTTAGAATTATTAAAAACGTTGTCGTTATTGTGGTAGGGAAGGTTGGCCTACAAGAGCCCTTGTATACTGTACCTGCAATACCATTAAATTAACCAATCAATCAATCTGGTGGCCGTGCCAGAATTCTGGCATAGATGGCAGCCATAACATCCTTCTCTTGGTTGTTCTTCAGACCCTGAGTGAGCACAGTTGCACTTTCTAACTATGTCGCAGTTTATTTTCTTCCCCTTGATCTTTTTCCTTCAACACGACCAATCGTCACAACCTTTTCAAGCCTTCCCTTCCTCATCACATGCCATGCAAACCGAATCTGCCCTTTCATCATTAAATAGCAAATGCAATAGATCTATAAACTCTCTGTTATAGATATCATACATCTTGTTGTATTTTACCTTAACAAATTTTAGCTTCTGTGAATAGCAAGAATATATTACTTTCCATTCAGGATAGCTACGTTCCATTTTTTAAATTCCAGAAGATGTAAAAGTTACTTTAATCAAAAATTAGATTTGAAATATTGAAGCTTTCTATGAAACTTTAGAAAAGCAATAGTACCATAGTCTCTCAATACCAAAGGCTGTCATATAGAAAAGAAGACCATAAAATCTTTAAAGAGGGTCCTTTCTTTTCGTCTTGGAATCGCAGCTGGTAAAAAGTATATTGTAGTGCTTTCAATGATGCTGGGAAGCTTAACTGTTTCTTTAAGATTATTCATCGCTCTAATCAAGGCTTCGAAGTCGGGGATTACGTCTCTTATCTTTTTGTTGTTTCTTTACTATTCCTAGAGATATGTGAATACTATGCATTTTTTATTTTCACCAAACTGTGCTAATTTCTTCTAAGGAAACTTACAAAAAAGTACCCACACCTACTATGACTTTACATTTTTATATGTCCAAGTAAAAGTATTTTACTTTAAGATGTTTTTACCTAAAATGCACAGTTTAAATTAACGAAACGCTCGAATTAACTGTGTTCAATTAAGGCAGCAGATTTTATTGAATATTAAAAAATACCAAGTGAAAAATATTTTGCAGTAGTTAAGATTCAATTTCAATTCTCTTCGCTTATTGATTTTATGTTCCTCAAAATGAGAAATTATGTCTAGATCAGAGACCATTTCTCACCAGAAATATTGGCGCTTTTAGGCTTCAAATAATGAAATCGTAAATTATAAACACATTATGGAAGGCTCGGGGAAATACAAACTTTTTAAAAGGGGTATCCATTGAAATAATTACTTTTCTACTTAACGTTTCTTGTCTGAAAACTGTTTACAAATACATCTTCTTAAACTAGGTAGGAATAGTTACTTTCACTTCTAATACTACTTGATCTAATTATATAAGTTGTAATGGTGTTAGCAAGGTCTAGCTGGTTCATAATGAATAGTAAGGAAAGGAGATTTCCATCAGTTACTCCAATCTCTATTTTGAGTAAAGAAAAAACAAAACAAGTTTATTGGGTAAATGATGGGTATGGGTAATGGGTAAATGCCATAATATCCAATGTACCTTGAATTCAAAATGAGCAATACAATGAATTTGACCGTAAATGTTTAAAAAATACAGCCCACCTTTCAAGAATAATGACGTTTGGGTTTAACGTAATATGTTGTTTTATCTTTCAATTATTATCAATTAAAAGCATTAAAACATTTTAATGGTAACGAGGACCCGTTTTTGAGTTTAACCATTTCAAGATCAAAGGTATTTTTAATAAAAAAGACTTACCAACATTTTGAGAGAGGTAACCTCTATGAACCTTATTGATAACTTGGCCACATCAGTAATATATAGGTGCTGGATTTGTCAAGAGAAATTATAACATTAGTGGCCACAAAAAATCTGACATAATTTAAGTAAGGCTGGCATTCTCTTTGTAGAAGAATGTAGTTGGAAAGCAAAAGAAGCTATTGGTTTAACATGTAAATAGTGGAAGGGAATAATTAACATGAAGATCTTAAATCTAACATCTGTGAAGACACCAGAATAAGATCATTCAAATTGGAGACTTTTGTCAGTAAAGATAATAATGGAATCGTGGAAGGAAGCCTGCATTTTTTATGGTCAGTTTGAAGCAAATAAAAATCACATTCTATATTGGTTGTCTACTTTACAGAGGCAATGATAATAAGAATTGACTAGTATCTGTCGCTCTACGCAGACAGCAAAACTACCCAGATCAGTTATTGTTACTACTTCAGCTCAAAAAGCACTGTATTTCCCTAATTCCGTCCTTTTATTATATTTTCTTATTTGAAATGTGTGATCAATTTAATACAGATTTGCAATGAGAGGCCCATTCACCAACTCTAAAACCTAAAAACTTAGTATGAAGTGAGCATTTAGAGAGAAACGAAAAATAAAAGTTAAGTTATTTCCAGAGTGACTCTTGTAGATTAAGGCTATGCTCAAAATTTCTGGTATATATATATATATATATATATATATATATATATATATGTGTGTGTGTGTGTGTGTGTGTTTGTGTAACAAGTGAAAATATAAGAACAGAAAAAAGTGTAGATGACCATTTTATGTTTTATTTGGTTTTATCATGTATAAATGTACAAGTGTACAAATATTGTTTAGGGCTGGGCAACCTATATCAACGGGTAAATTTATCAGCTTTGTTGTAATAGCAATGCTATTTTGTATTCCAAGAGATGTAATTTTTTATAAAAACACTTACATATATGCAAATCCTGCAACATTTTTTTGTACATTTTACTTAAAAAAGAAAACAAAATACTTGAAATTAACTGCTGTTTTTGTCATATACTCTCCCCAATGAATGAATAGTTATAAACGACAAATGTTTTTTTTGTACATCCTAAAACTTAAGCTGAAGTTCAAGACTTGATGGGCTCTGCGTTTGACTACTGTTATTGGGAATTGGATAGACCAATGGTTAATGCACTGATTAAGATTTTCTAGTCCCTAGTAATAGAGAATCTTAGTGAAAACGATTTCTTTCCTTGTCTAGTACCTAGTTTTCCAAAGGATAAGGTATTCAAAATACAGTACATATGTTGGTGCAGTAAAGTTTAGGTTCAAAGTAGTGGTCGAGTGCTTAAATCAATAGGCTAATATATACAAGACGTTTGCGGTTCGAACCCAGGCCGCGTCCCTGGAAGTATTTGTTGATTGCCTGTTGTGTTTCTTCATTGTAGTTGGTATTATACTGAGTTTTCATATATTTTCAGAACAAGTACAAAGAAAAAGATACTCAGATAAGAAACTTAGCCCACTGCGTAAATGTGGCTTCAAGCCTTGCTTAGGTTGAACGAAACGTACCTTAGACTGAAGACATGATAAAGCTCTTAGATCTACTGTTGTCAATTCTGGTCGAGGATAGGAGTTCAGTAAAATGACATAAAAAACTAAAGCAATTGAGAATGTGTATGCATACCTCTTTGCTCTTTGGCTTAAGCGGAAAAGGTGATGTTTTCTCAAATATCATTACTCCGCCTATATATATATACTACATTACCAATTTAAAGTACTTTAAACTTATGTATTTCAAAACCTATGTCATGAGCATTATCATTGGCTATATTTCATTATGGAGACAAAACAAAAACTCTCCAGTGGATAAAATTTTGTAAAGATAGATAGACA
The DNA here is from genome assembly GCA_003991215.1 of Morbakka virulenta. NCBI lineage: Eukaryota > Metazoa > Cnidaria > Cubozoa > Carybdeida > Carukiidae > Morbakka > Morbakka virulenta. The sequence continues at coordinate 4,949,217 of RDPX01000014.1, read as the reverse complement.
GAAAGATAGATAGATAAATAGATAGATAGATAGATAGATAGATAGATAGATAAACAGATGGCTTTCTGTAATATTAGAGGCCTTATTTTCAATTTATTTTCTGTGAAGTCTTTCTTCATTGGTACTCATCCCATATTCTTGCGTTTTGTGACACAAGGCTGGATGACAGTGTTGGTAATAGAAATCGTCATCTATTCACCTTTGTTTTGACAAGAACCTACAACTCACCTTTATGGTATTGCTATCTATTTAACAGGATCACCCACCTGTTACAGTACAGGAACTTTAATCTAAAAGTAATCCTTCCATAAGCTATCTCTTTTTCAGAATACTTGTTGCCTATTTTACTTCTGTCGATCAATATTTTGATCCTTTCTCAGTTATTGAGAGAGAAAAAGCTTTGGCTTATTCTATTAGGACTAGCAGAATTTGAGAAATGTTCCAGTTGAGCTTGTTATTTTTCCTACAATATTTCCTGATTCAGATTTTAGGAGAAATTTCTCTTTCAGATCTTCTTATGACTTTGGTTTCTGAACATTGTACAGTTTAATCTTTTTGTCCTTTTGCATCTCCTGATCATGTTGTTTTCACTTTAGATATCAAGCTAACTGTTTTAAATATTGCGTAAAAGACAAATCATGGACTTAGCAGTCGCGAATTTTGGAAGATTTATAATGTTTAAAGTGAAATTCAAGAAACCTATCAAGTCGTTAAAGGCGTATCACAATGAATGAAGTTAAAACTGATAAGAGTATTGAAATAATGCTGACTTTCCTTAAGGCTCTATTCTCGGTCAAACTCTCTTCTTTCTTTATTTCAATTATCTTCCTACTTACTTCAGTTGATCAACATCTGTACTGATGACACTACCTTGTACTCTGGAATGGGCTACAAGGCAACTCAAAAGGGATAAGTCAAGGAGTCAAAGAAACGCCAAAGCAGAGCAAAGTGTAACACCAACAAAATGCGGAATGATCCTGACTGTAGGGGGGCTTTCAACATAAAAGTAGAAGCAAAAACACAACCATCAAACATCAACAAAAATGAGGAGACAATTTGGACGCATGTCAAAAGAGCAGTAACATCAACATCAGAAGAAAATATCGGGAAGAATGCACCTAGAAAGCGCAAAGAGTGGATCTGTGAAGAGACACTGAACCTCATGGAATAACGTAGGAAACTAAAATCCAGCATCCACAACTCACCAAAGACCTACACGCAGAACTATGAGCTAGACTGGCGAATGAGAACTGTGTCAGAGTAACAAAAACAATTACCTAGAAGATGTCTGCAAAGATTTGGCAGACAAGCAAGACACACATTGCCACACCTTTGCATACAAATACATCAAAGCAATGAAGAAATCTTTTACCTTGCGATCAAGAGTCGTCAAGGATCAACTGGGAAATATCCGTCAGGACACAGAGAACATCAAAGAGCAATAGAGATCCTACAAAGAAGCGCTATACGCCAAGGAGGGACCGAATCAATCTGGCGTTGTACCTTTCCTGGAAGATAAAAGGTCTTCACCAACCAGTTTGGAAAGCAAAGTACAAAAAGCTATTAAAAGGCTTCAAAAAACAAAGCCTGCAGCATCAATGAACTGCCAGCGGAGATCATCAAAACATTGGATGTTGATAATGTGATTGTTGACTTCGTTAGAAAGCTTTGCGACAGAATCGTACGAAGCGGAGAATGAATAGACGATTTTCGAACACCTGTCTGCCTACCCTTGTTTAAGAAAAGCGACAATAAGGACGGAGCATACTATAAGACCATTGCACTGATCTCTCAGGTCTGGAAGATAGTGCTGTCAATCATTCACCAACGCACACAAACCTACTGTGAGGCAGAAATAAGCAAAACACAGACAAGTTCTTGAAGAGACAAGGGCACCAGGGACCAGGTTCTGAACCTCAATCTGATAGCCGCCAAGACCTGTGAGAATAACATTCCCCTCTAATTCTGTTTTATAGACTACAGCAAAGCCTTTCACTGTGTCGACTTCGGAGAGCTATGGTCATCAATGAGCGCTCTAGATGTCCCTACATAATTTGTATGAGACCTCCTTGTATGAAAGGAAAAGGGCAATTATTGAAACACCCGTGGAGCGTTCTAATACTGTGGAAATTGGCCGAGGCGTAAGACAGGGCTTTTCGATGTACCCGACTCTCTTTAACATGTATAGTAAACTGGTTATGAAAGACAGGCAGGAGATTTCTGAATTTCTGGCCGGTGATCTCAGATATGCGGATGATGTGATACTAATCACAGCAGATGAAGAACAGCTCCAACAACTAGCTGACAGAGTAGCCAACCGCATCTGTTGCTTTCGCCTTAAGATTGAACTGTAAAAATACCAAGGTGATGATTGTCGAGGCTAAAGAGAGCAAGAGAAAAATCAAGATGGCAAAAATAGCTTCCGGGAAAATAGACGACGTCGGAAAAGGCAGGAACACCCCCTCTGACTGAACCGAAACTTCATGGAGATGATGATATGGCCTATAATGTAATATGGTTCAGAGACATGGATTTACAACAAGGTTGTGTTAAGAAGAATTCAAAGATTCTAAACCTTGTGCCATTTCAGAATCCTGCCGGAGAATAGGATTTCACCCAAAACTAACACCACAGCAACTCCACAGATGGCCGAGGTTCCCCGGTCTCACCGTACGAAAGGAAGAGTTTACCTTGGAGCTTCTAGAAGGGAGAGTAAATAGCTAGCAATCACGAGGACGTCCACGTCCCATGTGGCTAAAGGACATATGCCACCAAGCTGGTCTCACCGTAAAACAACTGATGAGAACTGCGCGCTACAGATGGGTTGACAACCCTCCCTAGGACCTTACAACAAGTAAAAATAAGAACTCAAAACATTGATGACATTTTTTGAAAAAAAACAGTCACCTTCAAAGCAATCAATTCCCAGTCCAAAATCACATTTTCTACGTACATGTATTTCATTCTGCAGTGAATAGCTGTACTTTTCCACCATACACCGATTTTCAAAACGAGATGACAGCCACTGAATCGAGCATCACCAGGTGATGATGAACGTTGTGGTCTTCTTTTCAGCCTCGGCGTCGATTTGCTGGCAAGTTTGCTTACAACAAGCGTCATGCAAATATTTGAGCAAATCAGAATCATCCTCTTTTTCCCTATCAGCAATCTTTCTGTATAGCAAGTAGTTTCATACAATGGGGTGTCAATAAAGTTCTTGAAAAGTGGCTATATCAATTTCCATACCAATGTCTGCCGAATTTCATTTCATATTTACCCATCAAAGACCAAAAGTTAAGTGGATGAAACAAGTCTACCCCATTTTTTACTTTATTCTACAAATTTAGGGAAATTGTAACCCAAAAATGTTCTTATAAAACGTTAATGATTTTAATGATCCAATCCTCTTTAAAATTAAAAAAAATATATATCAAAATGGTAAACATATTACATTATTGCCCTGTGTATATTGCATGAATGAAACCTGATAGACAACACAGAATGACTCAAATATTCCCCCCTTTGAATATGTGTTAAGAAATGTCTCAAATTTCAGTCAAGTACAATGGTTACTCCACGTAACAAATAGAGTAAAAAACAACAAGACATTTGTGGTAGCTAGTTAATAGGTTGTATTTCTAACCATTTATATAGGTCCACTCATCAGCTGTTTTCTCTGCTTATTTTTATAGAGGACAAACATTTGGAATCTAAAGGGAACGTGATGATATCTAAGTGAAATAAAAATTTCACTTAGACTAATGCAGACAGTTTAATCAGGACATTGACCTGACATGGAAAAATATCACACTTAAAATCATGTTCATTTTCTGTCATCCGGAGATAAAAATCAAGGTACAATATAATATTTGATAATTACATCCAATATTTATTAATTGGAAACAAAATATCATGAAATATCTACTTGAACAATATATTTAATAAAAAATTTTCAATAAGATATTGTTTCTGCCTTTTTGGCGAGTGATGCGCTGGACGACAGACTATTGAAATATTAAATTACACTATAACGCCCGGAAAATAGTTCGCGACAGCTAATTAAGCCTCAATAAATTATGCCTATATAAGATAAACTGCCTAGTAATGTTTGGAGTTATTACAGTGATGTTAAAAACACAACTTAATAGATAAGCGAGTCTAGTCGACAAAGGCCTGGCCCCTGGTGACTTTATTGGACAAAACTTCTTTTCCTGTGAATGAAAATTACCAATAGTTAATATGTTTAATAATTGTGAGCAAAAGCTATGTGTCAAGGTGAGTAAAAAGATTTTAAACTTGGGCACACCCCCTAAAAAATGTTGTGACCTAAGATTTACTTGAGATACATTTTTAAAACACTTAGTAGCTTTCTGCTATTTGTCACTTTTTAATTTTTATTCTCAGGCAATAATCGACTTAATTTTGTTCTTTAAAATACAGATAGCTACCTCTCAGTAAATGATTAGTGAACCCTAACTTGTAAAGAAGAAATATGTTGCATAAAACATGAGGCATTTGAAATATCTTCTCGTTAGAAAGAACCATTAGTTATTGTTTTGAAGAAAGTTTTAAATCCATATAAGCTATATTTTTCTCAGAACTTTGTTTGGGTTACTCTTTTTACTGTAACTTTGAATTTCTGTATGTGTAATATTTTATCAGCACGGCTTATCACTAATGAGGTCAAATTCCCTTGAGAAATAATTCATTGTGTACACAATAAGGATTTGTACAACGTGGGTGGCTCAAATCATGATGTAAATGTCTTGATCGGTTCCGAAATTTTAAAGAACTCTTCTACAAACGATTTTGGAAGTAGAGCTTTTTAAGTCTAAGAAACTATTCCGCCTCTTGCATTTTCAAGACAAAGTATTAGTCAAGGCTTTATTCTTGAAGTTGAGTTTGGGCCAGGTAACGACATACTGTTGAGAGAAAGTCCTCTGTTGACTGTTTAAGGGTCAAATGCTTCTCAAATTTGACCTGGCTTTTTGGAAATCTACATGTCAAACATGTAGACAAATTTAAAACAAATTATTAATTGCTGATAATGATGCTAATGCATTGAAATATATTTAATTACTCATTATGTCATGGAATCTCCTTTCAACATCGCTAGATAGCACATACGTTGGTCATCATCAATACCAGGATCAATTTCTGCTGCATCAGTCAAACACTTTTTTTCATAAAGACGACAAATTTTTCACATTTCTCTGAGTTTTTCTTTAAACCCATGTCTTGAATTTTAGCTGGTTTTTGCTGGGCATTGGACCCTGTAGAACAGAAAAGAAAGTACAGCACACCAATCTCCTTTGTCGTTAAATTTGGACGCCCTTGTACGTACCAAAGTGGGCGTTAATTAGAGTTTTCTACACAAGGAATACAAACTGTATAGTAATTAGTGCAGTTTTCAACATGTATTTATTTTCTTAAATGGAAACATTTGTTGTTCATTGTTCGCGTTATGTTCCAGATGAAGGTTTTTAAAACCCAGTTTACGTTTCTCTATCTCAGCATCAAGAATTAAAGCCGATTTTTGTGTTTCGTTAATGCCTTGAATGTCGCTGACAACACACGTCCAAGTTCCCAATATCTTTTAACAGTAACATTACACAATACTCGATTTTCAACGTTTTTCATAAAAAAGAAGTGAATTAAGCTGGATAGCTCTGTCGGTATATGGCCGGCTAATATAAAAGAATTGAGTGTATAAACACCAACCGCATGTTCGTCATTTTCTAAAGCCTATTCTCGCATGTCATGCTTGCAATACAATTGTTCGGTGAAACAACCGTTCCACACCTCTTTAGAAACATGGTAGCCACGTGTAACCGTATTAAATTAAGCTTCGTAGCACAATTCAAATTCTTCCACAGGCAATGCTCGAGCCATTTTACACCCTGCAATATTTATTTTTAAAGTTTTGACACTGCGATGGAATGTTATAAAATCGAACGTCTGAAAACGTTTGAATTTTTTACTTCATCGCGCAGAATGAAATAAGTTTATTTCAATGTGTAATATTGGCCCCGGCTGGGATTGGTGCCATGTCTTAATGTGTTAATGTGTAACTTTGATTCTCTGTCCTGTAACTATGTTGTCTAACTGTTTTTGTACAGTTTATGTTTGCTATATGATGTCCTGTTGATGTACTTGCTGATATACGTGTTGATTGATTATAAAACAGCATCAAATGTTTTATTCGATTACTACGTAAAGTCTGCTTCAGTCTTCGATCGCTCATAATACAGTTCCAAACTAAGAGTATTTCTTAGCCTAAGCCTGCAGAACACGTACATGCCACATTAAAGTGGGGTTTTTTAACAGCTTTTGATAAAACGAAAATGGGTGATGATATCAAGAAATCGACTTCTCATAAAGGTGAAAAAAGATGCTCGTTCACAATGGAGTTAAAATTGAGTATTATTTCTTTCGCAAAGGAAAACTCGATTCACGCTGCATCTAAAAAAAATCAATATTGATCGGAAAAGGGTCAGAGAATGGTTTCAGAATGAAGAAAATATTATTAGCAGAAAAGAACAGATGCTTGGTGCAAAACGACTTGATGGGGCTGGCCGACCGTTAATGGATGAACAACTTGAACAAATATTAGTAGAATGGATTTTGGAGCGGAGAAGTAATTTACTGCGTGTTTTCCGAAAAATTATAATGGTGAAAGCAAAATCCTTCTTCGATAAAAAACACAGTGATCTCGCAGAAAAAGATGCTTTTCTTACTAGCACCTGTTGGTTCAATAGGTTTTTAACACGAAATGGACTATCGCTACGTCGAAGAACAACCACATCTCAAAAGGATCCGGCTCACATGATCGATAAGATAGTTTTGTACGTATTAAACGTATGGAAATTACTGGACAAATTTTCATTCGATCCAACGATTATTATTGCTATGGATAAAACCCCTGTGTGGGCAGGCATGGTCTCCAATATAACAATTAGTCAGGCAGGAAAGCGAGATATTCCACTAAAAACAACAGACCATGAGAAGGTACGTGTATCTGTTTGCTTAACAGCTAAAGGAGACGAAAACAAATTAAAACCGTTCATTGTATTTTCTGGTGCTAATAGAGAATGAGAAATGGTTAAGTTAATCTTCAAACGGTTGGATGAATGAGCAGCTAACTATCCGGTGATTTAAATCGGTTGTTGGAATGTTTTCCTTTTCACGGCGATTGCTTGCATGGGATTCTTTTGAAGCCCATATGACCACCGAAGTTCGAGCAACTCTGAAGTCTGGAAACACAGAACATGTTATTGTACCAGGTGGATGCACTAAGTATGTGCAGGCCCCGGATTTAGTGTTGAATAAGCCATTTAAATCTTTTATTGCAAATAACTATAACCAGTGGTTGGCTGCAGGAGTACATGATTACACAGAAGCTGGGAATCTCAAATCTGTTCCGAGAAGAAATACTGTAGAATGGGTTATCAAGTCATGGAATTCTTTACCGAAGGAAATGGTGGCAAATTTTTTCAAATCATGTGCACTTACATTATTGACTGATGGCAGCCAAAACGATTAAATATATTGTTTCAAGAACGGACAGCCATGTGAATTCGGCAGAGGAATGCTCAGGAAACTAATGAATTTGCCGAGAGATCGGTCATTTAACGGCAGCATAAATCCATTTGCGAACATCACGGATTCTAGCGTGGAAGATGCCAATGATCCACAAAATTTGATCAACTCTGACCGTGAAAGTGATGAGGAACTTTGTATAGACTGGTACTACCATCGTGAGTTTTATTTGTTATTCATTGGTTTTGTTATAATAATGTTTGATAAATTGTTGTTTGGTTGTTTTGAGGTTGTTCTATTTTCTCTGTTGTATTTTTGTATTTTTCTGAGATTCTTGGAAGAAATTTAGAGGATAAGGAACACATATTTGCTTTCGGGAATTTTTGAATTAACGCCCGCTTCCTAATTAACTCCCCTTTCTAATTAACGCCCACCCTAAAAACTAAAAAATTAAATTAACGCCCCGGGCGTTAAATAGATCAAATACGGCAAATCAGATTCTAAAGATGGAAAATCGTCCCACATTCTAGTTACGTTCTCAAATCTATCTCAGTCTGCTTTGTTGAAATTCCATCTAGTTAGTGGAGATGTTGGCGTATATTCAATCAAAGCCGGTTGACGAATGATGGTAGGTCGATGTTGAGATTTTGGAAAGTTACCCAAAACAGTGTGTACGGGATGAGACAGAGAGCTGTTGACATCATGTGTGAAGAAAGTAAGATGTGGATTCGTGTGGGTGTCCCATGCACCAGAATCAAACGCTTTGGTTGATTATGATCAAAAGGCAACTTAATATCAAATGTGCAGAAGCAATCATAAAGAACCCCACCCAGATTTCTAGAATATCCCCAAGCTGTATATTGACAGTTGAAACCACCTGAGTATATTGCTGGGTGATCGTTATCGGGCCGTGTTTCGTACGGAGAATTGGGTGATTTGTAATAATTTGTTATTGTAATTACTCCATTGATCGAGATGGTTAGCCTTGGAACTGCACTATCAGCATTCCTTCGGCAGGTTTCAAGAGAAGAAAGGTCGTTACGTGAGAGTGTGGCAATACAATCCTCAGAGTGTTTGACAGAAGCAATGAGAGCGAAACCATATATCTTGATTTTATCATCATTGGTGGATCTGTCGTGTCCTTTGTAGTTTCCTAACGATAGATTGGTCTTTCCAGGCTGGAGCACGAAGAAGGTTGCCAATATCCAGTGCACGTTATTACAAATACCTGGTTTAAATAACCATAAAGCAGACGCTGGAAATGGCAAAGCCAGGGAAAAAACATCGAAAACCAAACTGACTTCATCCTCATATCTGATTGCTTCAAAAACAGTCACCTTGGAGCAGATTGTGACTGCATCCCTGTCCCAGCCGTCCGCAAAATAAAGCTAGAGTGCAGGAAACAAAAGAAAACAGAAAACACTCACCAACTGGAATTTTAAAAACTCTGGAAGGAAAACAGCATTAAAACTAATATGCTATTGCATTAAAAAACTGATTCCCCACCCTAGAAGACAAAACAAACATGATAAAACAGCAAATCTTCAAAGTAACATTGGTGAAACCGGCAAAGGACATCAGTCCTAGAAGACAGAACAAAATAAAATCGAAATGGAGGACTGAAAGAATACTTGAAATGAGGAATGAAGGACAGATTATTGAAGGCAGATAAAGTAATAAATACAAAAATATCAATCAACAAATAAGGACAGATTGTTACAAAGTGAAAGAAGAATGGCTAAATAAAAAAAATGCTAGGAATAGAAAAGGACAAACATACTGACCGAATATCAATATAAAAAAGAATCAGTAACTCTACTAGATCAAATTCATGCTAAATTATTGATGCATCCGATCTAATTGAGGAACTATCATCATGGATAAAGAAAAAGTCATGGTAAGATGGACAGATTACATAAGGGAGCTCCCTCGAGACAACAAAGGAAAAAACTGTAGATACATAAAAGAATGGAAGGACAACGATTATGGAGTCTGGCGATGAAGCTACCATCAAGTAAATGAAGAGCAAGAAACCAAAAAGATCAGATTATATCGTCATCGAAATGATTCAAGCATAACAAGACCTTGGAGTTGGAAAAGTGATAAATCTAGCAAATGAAATATATGACAAAGATGAATTCCAGACGACTTAAGCAAATTGATCTACATAGCATTGCCGAAAAATCCTGGCGCAATAGAGTGTGAGTTACACAGGACAATAAGTATTATGAGTCAAATTACAAAAATCATTCTTCACATATTGATGGTGATAAGGACAGTGAAGCAGACCAGAAACTAGTAAAAATAACTTCTGATTAATGCACAAGTGTGAAGTTAGAAACGCAATAATTATCATCAAGATGGTTTCAAAGCCTGCCATTGAAGTACAAGAAGACCTTTACGTATACTTAATAGATTACACGAAGGCATCCGACAGAGTGGGAGACAAAAGAAAATTATAAATGCTTAATAAGGTTAATATGGATGGAAAAGATCTACTGGGATCAATGAGCTGCCACCAGGATAAATAGAGAACCCGATAATCACAATGAAATCAATAGAGTGGTCAAACAGGAATATGTGCTTTTTCCTGACCTTCTCAAGCGGTACTCGGAAAACATTCTCAGAAAAATTGACGACATTAGTGGAGCAGAGCTAGGAGGAGAAAATATAAACAAAACAGCCCTTGCTGATCACATAGCTTTAACTGATGCAATCCAAGAAAAATTTCAAGAACGGTTAGTTATAGCAGGAACAGTAGTAAATAGTAGTAAAACAGTAGTAAAAGCTAACAGTAGGAAAAGAAAACATAAGCAACATAAAGAAAACTGAGTGCATGGCTGTCAGCAAGAAAAGAACCATACCTATTTTTCAAATCTTTACAAGAAATGAAAAGATCAACCAAGTAAACAAATTCAAATATTTAGACATCATTAATATATCATTAGAAGGAAAATGTGAATTTTAAAAAAAGGGATAGAAAAAGTATTTTTCAGAAAATGAGTAAAATCTTGAAAAACTGCCGTGTGTATGTAAATGTAAAGGAAAGGGTCCTGAATGCTACATAATTCTAATCTTGACATAGGAAAGCTGAAAAATCTCACCCACAATGGAAAATTGGTCCAAGCAACATAAATGTGGTCGTATGTTACGTGATCTGTCCAACTGATGCACAGACAAATACTGTGCAACCGTTGGACAGATGACGTAACAGACAATAAAGTACTGCAACGTGCAGCAACAACTGTAACTCTAATCACTGGGAATATAACAGATAAAAAGGCAAGAGAAAGACAAAGACTGCGCTATCTGAACTGTATAAAGAAAAGGATGAGCACTTGATGGGTCGAAACTAACCGAAAAACATATGACCGAAAGATGAGACCAGTCATAATTGCTAACGTTCTGACAGATCAAGGTACCAAGTAGAAGAAGCCCAGATTTAATATTCAAACACTATTGTAAAAAATGACATCACTGTGTTCAAATTCCATAATGAGCCAGGAATAGCAAGAACTGTTTTCAGTTCGAACGTAGGTAGTTTACTGCTTTTACAACTGGGTTTACTATTTATTTTACATGAAGCACTGCCTTACATAGGTAAATAATACACGAATTAGTTACTTGACTGAAGAACAATCACTTACTTTGTCATTGAACTTTTTGACCACGTCAACATTTTGGTCAGTTAAAAATGGTGCCCAATCTGTTATGATATTGACAATGCTGTTCCAACCCAGCTCGGGTCCGTCAAAGCAGTCATACAGATGATGAAACAAATCTGCTCCAGTTGTTCTGTCTTTAATTAATTCAACTGACAACAATTCTTGATATATTAAAGTCTATGTTGATTCCTTTAATAAAAATAAGCATCTGTACTGTATCCACAGCATCTGTACTTTGATTAAGAGGAATTTAAAAATAATTGAATTTCTTAATTTTGCTTGCCAGTTAACCAGCTAAATGTGTTGAGTGTGCGTGTTTTTCGCTTTGCAGCCTCTATTACTTATAAACAAAATTTCCTCTAATTCTAAAAAGTTTTTTATTCCCCTTTACAATCATGAGCAACCTGTTTATATTTAATAACAACTCCAAACTGACATTGCTTAGTTTTAAGGCGGCATCTCATGCTATTCCAGGGGTTGTGTAATATCAAGCAGGATCTAAGTCATAGCTCCCATTGCAAACAACTCTAAAATCTTCGAGGACGTCAGCAAACAGCAGAATGCCTCACTGATTCAACAAGTCAGTATAGTCTCCAAGTTTCTTTATCCCAAACTCATTCCACACCCCCTACAAATGTTTATAAACTGTATTGCTAATATCTTCACCGCTAGGTTCGGGGTAGAATGCTTCTTTCAGTTAAAGTTAGGTTTCATCTAGTCTTGTAAGTGAATCCATATAGCCCTTGGACTAAACTCCCTTCCTTAATAGTAGATAAAGATGCTTACTCTTAATATTTTTATAAAGCAACTTTTTTCTAGGGCACTTACAAATTTTTCTAGAGTCAAATTTCTTTAAGTTCTTTTTTGTAGCCTTTTTTCTTGTAGTAAAGCAGGCGAGACCCTATGACATATCAGAGACTTCCCATGAGTGCAGCAGTTGTGACACCAAAATGATTTCCTAGGATATTTAATTTTCTGACAAAGTAATGAATAGCTATAGCTTTCTGCTGTTACATCATAGATCCACCAATCAATGCATTTGTATATTACGCTCCTGTGTCAAGATATGTACTCCGAATATTCGGCGCATCTAGAATAAAAGGGACGTTTTCTGATTATTGACATGAAGTCTACAACCACACCACTTTGTAAGTCAATGTTAGAATCAATTGTGCCCTCTACCACTTGAAGAGTACTTTCCAAGGGTTTCAATACTTTATGTTCTCTGGATCTTGCCAGTCTGATTTGATCAAACAACTGGAAGCCTTTTGTCATGTCATTTTTAAAAATTTCTTCCAAAGAAAAACCCTCTTGATAGTTTAATATTATCAGTTGTTCCAACCAGCTTGGATACGCTTCTTCACTTCCTTATCACTCCCTCCATCGCTCTGGATCATTGAGCCCAAGTACTGGAACTGATTAACTTCAGGCACTTCTTCACCAGAGATATTGATTGGTGGTAGATCTGCCTTTTTGTTGATTCACATGTACTCAGTTTTGTTCTGCTGACCTTCAAGCCCCTTCTTTTAAGCTGTTCTCTCTAGTTCTCCAACTCCCTTTCTGCATCAGCCTTTTCTTCATTCACCAATCCCATATCGTCTGCGAATACCATGTTGAGCGGGCACTCCTTCCTCACATCCTCTGTCAGCTTCTCCATGACTAGGGCAAACAGCAGTGGACTCAGTGCTGAGCCTTGGAGCAACCCCACTTTAACCTTGAATGGCTCTGTCTCCCCCACTGAGCTACGGACCACAGTTACTCTGTGTACATCACCTGTACTGCTCTTTCACTATGCATATTTACTCCGCTGCTTCTTATACAGTCCCATAGTTCCTCTCTGGGCACTCTGTCATATGCTTTTTCATGGGCAATAAAGACGCAGTGCAATTCCTCCTGGCCTTCTCTGTATTTCTGTGCTATCGTCCTTAGTACAACTGTACTACTCTTTGACATGAAGCCGAATTGTTGTTCACTTATCTGTACATTTTGCCTTATCCTGCTGTCAATCACCCGTTCCTGGAGCTTCATTGTATGGCTCATAAGCTTGATGCCAAGATAATTTGCACAGTTCTGGATGTCACATTTATTCTTGAAAATTGGCACCAGGGTACTCCTCCACCACACTTCTGGCATTCTGTTGTTGACCAGGATTTCATTGAACAATGATGTGAGAAAATCAAGACCTTTCTCACCCAGCACTTTCCATATCTCAACAGGTATGTTATCCGGCCCGACAGCTTTCCCATTTTTCATCTTCCCAAGCGCCTTTTTCACCTTATCCTTCCTAATTCTTAGCACTTCTTGTTTGTGAGTATGTGCTGGATGCTCCCGCTCTTCCCTGAGGTTTTCCTCACTCATCAGCTTTTTAAAATACTTTTTCCATCGATTTAGGATCTTATCTTCATCTCATAGCACTGTATCATCTTCGTCCTTCATCATTTTAACTTGTTGGATATCCTTGGATACCTTGGATACCTTGTCCATCTGCTTTTCTATTCCAAATACTTTCCTTTGACCATCTACGGTGCCTAATTCACCATACAATTCATCACAAGCCGACTGTTTAGCACTTACAACTGCAGCTTTTGCCTCTCGCTTTGCTCTCAGATACCTGCTCTGCTTGTGTCATTCCTATCTTTGTGCCATACTTTGAAGCTTTTTCTTTTATTTCCAATTGCCTCTTGCACTTCCTCAGACCACCACCAAGTTTCTCTATCCTTCTTCGTTCCACCTGAACTCTTTCTCACTACTGCTTATGCAACACTTCTGATGGCTAGAGCTGTTGTTGCCCAGTCGACAGGCAGATCCTCCCCTAGCTCGTCATGTAGATTTGATAAAAAGTGCGCCTCGAATTCCTTGTCCTTCAGTAATCAGTCTGGGTGGTGGCATTCCCACTACAATATGTCACTTTATGCTGATCTACTTTCTGAAAGAACGTGTTTACGACTGCAAGGTCAAAACTCATAGCCAGGTCTATGATCGTCTCACCTGGTCCGTTTCTTCCTCCATAACCATACCTGCCCATGACTCTCTCATCTCCTTTATTTCCTTTGCCCACATTCCCATTAATGTCTCCTCCTATGAACAATCGGTCCTGTGTTGGGAGTTAGGTGATCGTCTTATCCAGGCTCTGCCAGAACTCCTCCTTCTCTGCTTCTTCACACTCTACCTGTGGGGCATAGGCACTTATAACAGAGATGTGTTTTCCTTCAACTTCAAACCTCATGAGAATCAATCCGTCTGATATTCTCTGCACTTCTACTACTGCCGGTACAAGACTTCCATCTAAAATGATTTCAATTCCATTCCTGGTTGTACTGGTGCCATGATGGTAAACCTTGTAGCCTCCTCCAATTTCTTTAGCTTTTTAACATCTCCATCTAGTCTCTTTTAGGCACAGTACTTTATCTTCTTCCTTTCCATTAGATCTGCAACCTCCCTCGTTCTTCCTGTCAGACTCCCCAAATTCAAAGATCCTATTCTGATTTTATGTTCTTTCCTGTGTTTCTGCTATTTTGCCTGTCTCCCAGCAGCTCTCTTTCCTCCTCTTCGTCTTCGTCGTTTGCTTGTTTAACCAGTAGCACAATTTCCATTATCCCACTGGTTCCCCGAGATAAAGGCGGTCGTTGTTGACCCGGACAGAGACCGATCTGGTAAGAAAATTCTGTTGTTGGACAGTCACGTATTTGGTGATTTGGCAATGTTCTACAGCAGGATGCCCTTCCTGGGGCCAACCACAGTTATCGGAGGCGTGCCTAGGCTTTGGTCGGAGACCCTACTCACAAGGCAGCGAGTGGTCATCCCTGGGCAGTGACCTCATCACGGAGGTTCATACGCCGAAGGAAATACCGTCCCCACTCTTGCAGAACGGGACGACAGGATGAAGATTCCGTAACCCTGGGAGGGGTGGCTAACCGGGTGGTACACCTTGCCAAAGGACGTCCCGGATACTATGCAAGCCAGGGTTGCCTATCCCCTGAGGTTCAAGTTGAATGAACCCGCATACCTAAAAGAACAGACTAACAGAATTAAATCGTTATTGTATTAAAAAGGATAGCCATTATTCGTTACCAAATCCATTTTCAAAGGTCTTGAAGTAATATCATCATCTTCCGAAACTACAGAAGATAACAGTGACATCTTTAAAATATTCATTGGAATTTTTTTAGATTGTGAGAAAGGCCAGTCATTGCAGCAATCGTGTATTTGTAAATTGCAAAGATGAACTAAACAGAGCTCTTTTTTTCTGACTCGGTTTAATAAAAAAACGTTTTCAAAATTCTTTCCCACTAAAGATAACATTCCTGTTGAACAAAGGTCTAATATAATTTATCAGATGTGGTAAGTATGTTGAAAAGACTGATGGCTGCATTTTTGTACGCTTTTTTGACCATGGAACACGTAATGGTCAGTTAATGTTTCACCATCTGTCCAACTGTCAACATTTTCATGATTATGTCAATTTATTTGCTCTACCTACGTCATTTCATACATCACTTGAATTGAATACAAATGAGCACGTTAAGGTTGCTGTGCTCCCATCATTACATCATAGGTTTTAACAGTAATTCTTGTCAGTTATCTTTACTTGAAGCCTTTTATATCAGACGTTAATATTCAACCATCAAAAAAGATTTAAGGCCTCCAGGAAATTGCATTTATTTTCTTGATAATTGAAATCTTTTTATCCTTTAGGCAACAGTCACTACAGAAAGTGCATCTTCTCTGTATATAGTATAATTGCAGTGTTGTGATGACTTTATTATTGGAAATGACAATCCCAAAATATTCATAATCCTGAAGTTCACTTTTTCTTTAAATTTTGAATGCTAGGGTTAAAAATAGCTTACTATTCTAACTAGACTTTATTTTGTGAACTTTTTAGGTCGCAACAATTCTAACTCCAAAAACATGTGTTTGGTGAAGTGACTGTTGCAACCCAAAACATTTGATGTACTTTCCGATAACGTGCTACAAATATTTGGGTGTATGAATACTATCAAGCATTGGTTTCAACTTTCCCAAATGATCTTGTTTCTGTAAAAAGACATCAACGACGATCTTGAATGCCCCTTCGTCACAATAAAGGGGGAGTGCATTTTGTCTGCGTTACCTAACAACTGCTACTAATTCTTAATTAAGCCGGAAAATAGTTAAGTACTCTGTCCCTTGGTCTGGTAGGAAATGTAAAAACACAACATGTATTTTGGGACCATAATGTTTGTCAGAAGCACTCTGACTCCAGTCCAGGAGGCAGTTATACGTTCTCGTTCAGATGTTATACTTTGGGAACAGCTGAAGACAAAGTTACATGTCTCAAACTCATTTTTGAGTTTTGGGTATGAGTACATATCAGTTTTGGCTTGAAATGAATAAAAAAAATGAAATGAATTGAACTGAGTAGGAGCTTTGAAATGACCTAAACAGATAAATGTCTTGACAGGACACTTTGATAATCTTGATAACATAGGTGAGATCAACAGAAATACCCCTCTGTGCATGTGGCTAACCTTGAAACAAAACCCTTCTTGCCTTGTGAGCATGCATTACTCCTGACAAACTGTTTTTGTCAGCATTGTCAAAGTTGTCCACTAATGCTTGAGTAAAATCATTTTTGTTAAAGTGGCTGGAGAGTGATACATGGCAATTTGAACTTTAAAAGGTTTTGTATTTTGGAAAATCTCTTCTCATTTCTTTGATAGCTTTAGAGCTGATACAGATTAGGTGTTTGTTGAACGAAGTGATAAGTTAAGGACTTCTGCATGGTCCATATATAGTGTGAGAATTTATGACATGTATAGAGGGTATTTTGTGTTGCCCTGGTGACATGTTAGTGCAAAATGTAAAATACTGTCTTTGTTCTGCTCATCAACAAGGTCCTTCGTGTACCAAATCATCTCCAAAAATTTCTTCAACAATATCTGATGATATCTCAGTCCTCATCAATTTCGTTGTATTAGCATTAAGCAAAGTTGTAAAGAAAGACAAAAGAGGTTCGGGACTTCGTGTTTCATTCCAAGATTGATTGAGCTGGTGCCCATCGCAAAAGCTATTTTCAAGATCAAAATTCACATCAAGTAATGATTTTCTTATCTAATTTGCAACGGCCTTTAAAATGTTAAGATTTCTCACTGAATTTAACACACCATGCATCTCAATAGATGACGAAAAAGCAAAGGATTCTCTAGGGGTTTTTTTAACCTCGCAGAATGAAATTGAATTTCGAATTCTTCAGTTAAAATGCTCTTGATTTCATTGTTTTTCAGGTCCGCACTATCATCTTGATTGAACATGTCCCTGATATCTGACAAATAAATCCATTATTTTGTGCGTCAATTATTTATTGTATGAAACGAATCTAGGTTTTAAATATCTCTTTTTGTTTCAGAGGCATTTTATGCACATTCTTTCTTGACAAATTTTGATTTTGATGTGGCTCCAGTCAATTAGTCTTTTGCATTTGACGCAATTCTCGTAACAAATATTATGACCGTAAAAATCAGCTATAAATTGATTTTCTGTCCGCTAATGCGATCTTCCAGTTTTTCTATGAAAAAGCCAGACAAAATGAAAGTTTTTGTATTGTTTTTGTATCATTTTTGTATTTATTTGTTTTTTGTCTTTCTCTTGGAACAAGAAAATTCTAATTTTATATAGTTTGTCATTTAACAAATTAATGCAAAACTTGTACATGACGAAAAAAGGGGCTTTCAGTCGAACTACCTTGGTTTACGATGCACATTTCACTGTTGAATGTTGACTGGAAAGGTCTGCAAAGGTTTGCAAGGTCTTTTCAGCAGCAGCACCCATGAAGTAACAGTATTAATCACAAATAGAATGGATATATTAAAAGGCACATCAGTACTAAAAAAAATCATTATATCACAGCATTTTCCCAAAAATTTTTGTAAAATTTGAACGAATTTAGGCATAAATATACAGAACATCGAAATTATTTGGGGAATATTACCAAAATTCAACATGAAAATATCAGTTTAAGTCAGTTATCGTAGAAAAACGCCCTATATTCTTTATCTGTGTCTATTTGGAACTAAATACCTGAATCATTTGTAAGTCTAGTATCCGCCTAAAGACTATATTTGTTTGTAACTTTTTTACGCTCACTATTAGTGGCGGAGCCTGGTAATTTTTATTGGTAGGGTATATCAGAGTAATGACCTCATCGATTATTCATATGTACAGTGTATTGACACCTTCAAATAAAATAAGTAATTAATAATAACATTCTAGTGATTATTTTACTGTTAACACACTTGGATTTTTAAGTATAAATTTTTAGCACATGCTTATTGTTAACCACCTTTTGCCTAAAATTTGAACTAAATGCAATAATTTTGTTCTGACCGTCAGTTTGACGGGAATATCCTTCGACTGATGAGCATCCAGCCTTTTTATTTCAAGCTTTTCCTCTATTTTCAGAGGATGGAAAGGGTGCTTCAGAAGATGATCAATGTTAGTCATATTGATCGATGAAAACGTTTATAAACTTGACAAAACTAAATTCCTAATATACTCGATTAAATGTTTCACCTGGCGAAAACTGTGTAAATGAACGAGTGGGGTACTTTAAAACTTACCCAGCTCATGAATTTTAAGAACAAATAGCCATCCAATCACATGGAGCCTTGACTTGAAAATGGGGACTGTCAAAACAGTTGTTGTTTCAACTGATTCAATGAAATTACATTGAAAATTCTACTAAACAAACTGAAGCCAGTATGAAGAAAAATCTAGTTGAATTTTTTTTCGGGTATGGGTCCACCTCCAACACTTGACGCGCCCTCATTGTTGTCAACGCAAAAAAAATCATCACTTGTGTCGGTGTCATTTGATGCCGGCTGTTGCCTTATTTCCCTTGCAAATGTTGGTTTTTACTGGAATGTAGAAGGAAAATGATCTTTTTTCACTAAACCTTTGCAGGTTCTTTTCACAATCAAGACATGACTGAATTTTATGGGGACAACCAGAGTACGTACACTTGGAGGTTTCAAGCGTTTGTCCCCAGTAGTAGCTAGCTCGTTAAAAACACGATTAACTTTGCCTTTCTCTTCATTTCACAATGTTTCAACGTGCTTAGAAGATTTTAGGTGGGGCTTTCATATCTTATTGCTTTTCAGAGCATAAACCAACTTTCATTCTATCAATTCGGTTCACAACAAAAAACATAATTACATCATGAATCACAGTCACTTCTTATGAACGCAAACAATATCATGTGTCTTTCTGTTGTGGTAACAAAGTCTAAAGAGCCCCCCACTTAAATATAATATAAATGTTTCTACCTTTTGGACCAATGCAACTACTTTATTATAAACAACTTTCGAACTAACATTTTTTCTCTTTCTGCAAATGGAATTACAATGTTGATGATATAATAACATGCAAAATCTTCGTTACTTTAGTGTTTGTCTGAATGGATCCCATCAAGCCCTTCTAAATTATCATTCCATTTCCAGTGGTACCTGTTGGACACAAAAGTGAAAGGAGACGACGACGTGAAAGAGAACAGTATCGGGAAGAATGGACATGGAGTTATGAACAATAATGAAAAAATGACTGTGTGGCTTTTGTGAAGAAAATATCTTTACTGTAGCATACTTTTCCAACACAAGAGCGTGTCAGGAAAACCCCGCGCCATTTGCAATTGCGTTGTAATTTTATAATTAGTACGTAGTATGATAGCAGATAAGTTTCCTTCATTTTAGAATCATTTTTCGGTAAACTTCATTTATCGTGTTTTTCTTTTGTTTCGTGTCGTTGTGGCTATTAATTACGCAAATGGATCTTGAAGAAGTGTTTAACATCCGGACGGGCTGTGCTGGCGGAGAAATCATTGTGAAGTTATCTTAGTTATTTTCTGTTGGTTTTTTTTTCTTATTGGCTGACATTTTACTGATTGAATTGATGTGTAGTTGTAACTCTTACAAAGAGTTAGTTGACGTTTAAACAAGCGTGTGCTTACATGATGTAGCAAGTTGTAAAATTGGAATGATACGTTGAAAACCACGTTGGTCGTCTTTTCACGTTGTATTGTGTAATTTCGATTTTTGTATCTTGAACTAGCGAAAAGGCGGGTTGATTTCGCCACAGAGCATTCACAAAACTACATGGACATTATCAGACATAGCAACTAAGAGCCAGATAGGCCACTTCGTTTTGAATAGAAATTGAAGGACCTCGCTGAGGAATGAGATAGTCTGCAAAGATGCATACAAAACCAGTAACAATGAACTAGTTGTCATAGAAATAAGCCTTAAGATAAGGAAGGCCAGAAAAGATCTACAGAGACCTAACTCAATAAAATTAGAGATGAGGCTACAAGGAAAGCTATCTGTCTCGAGGTTAGAAACCGCTACAAAATGCTTGGAGAGGAATAAGAGCTGGACATAAATAGGCTAAATTAAAAGCATAGCATTGGAATAAAAAAGGAAACTGAAAAAAACAATTCTGTTCGTGGCTTGCCCAAAAGATTACGAAGCAATGATGGAGCCGAATTTAAGAAATACGCAAATTTGTTTTGTAAAGCAAATCAGATTAAAATGGTTGGTTGTCAGACATATTCACAGCGACAAAAAAAACTCGAGCAATTACATCTTATCTTACAAGAACAAATCTATGACGCATGATGACAAAACGAAGGCATGTTAACTAAGCTAAAGAAATACAATCAAATGGTAATGTTTAAACAATGAGACGAGAGAGGAGCTGGAATATATAAGTCCCTGAAGGGTTACTTTGGAAGAAAATTAAATGAAACTGGCAACTCAAGCATGAATATAGATGGTGACATTATTAGGGAGAGCACATAGCAGCAGAAAGATGTAGATTTATTATCTCATCGAAAAACAAACTAAATCATTGAGAATAAGAGCATCAAAAGTATCTGAAATGATGTATACAAAAACGTCCCACGTGATGTTGTACTTTGGTGCTTTAGATAAAGAAGGATGACGGAAAAAATGGTAAAAGTAGTCGCCAGCGTCTACAGCAACATCCAGGCCAAAGTAATTTGCACAGCCGGATAATCGGAAAACTTCTATATCAGAGTCGGATTACATCAGGGATCTTCACTTAGCCCCTTCCTGTTTGCTCTGGTAGTGGACACTATAACGAAGGACATAAGGAGAGGACTACCAGAGGAGCTGTTGTATCAGACGACCTGGCCTATAACAGCAGACAATAGAGAAGAGCTCGAATTGAATATTCATAGGTGGGAGGAAGAGATGGAAATAAGAGGTTTAAAAATGAGTAGCAGGAAGACAGAAACAATGGCATCATCAAAGAATGATCAAATAACTATTAATATTGGGGATAGACATGGGAAGAGATTAAGCAAGTGAAATCGTTTTGCTATTTAGGAACAACCATTGAACGACAAAGGCGATGTCAAGAAGAAGTTAAGACAAGAGATAGAAGAGCTTGGGCGAAGTTGCGAGAAGTGAGTGTCATAGTATGCGACACGAGAATACCAATAAAACTGAAGACGAAGGTCTTTACATCAGTACTACTACCAGTATTACTATATGCTCTAGACGTCGTACATTTAAAAAGGACATAGGAAAGAATGCTAGAAGCGGCGGAGATGAGAATGCTAAGATGGCCAGTCCGAATTTCCATGCACGAACATAGGATGAATGATGACATAAAAAGACTTTGGAAGGTGAGAAAAATAACAGAGAAAGCAAGGGAAGCAAGTTGAGATGGCATGGGCATGTAATGAGCAGAGAAAATGACAATATTTTGAAGGCAGTGTGGCAGGCACCAGTGACCGGAAGGAGGAGTAGAGGACGATAAAAGCTTAGACGGAGGGACGTCACAGAACGAGATGTGAGAGAAGTGAGAGCGAGAGAAGGAGAAGACCGAGTCAAGTGGGGAAAAGGATGAAACCTGAAGAAAAAGAAGAGAAGAGGAACAGATAAGGACTAAATATAAACTAACAATACGAAATAAAATTGGCATACCAGTGTAAGCAATATTCATCTCAGCTTCCACATAAATAAAAAACCCACAACTATTGAATAATAAGAATAAAAGCTACCTCTTTTTCTTGTGCACTTGCGCTTAAAACAAAGTGATTTAATTAATGACAATCTTAACTTATTTACTCACGAATTCTCTCTGCATATAAAGGTAGGAGGACCATGACCAGATGTATCATAAAATACGTAAGAGCATCCAAAACCATCTTAATTTGAGATTTTGCACCAGCGTAGCGTAAGCAGAACATCGAGCCGCTCACAAAACCCAAACAAAAGTGGACTGAGTCATCTTGAGTGAGTTGGATCTCGCTCTTGAAACTGGGGTTTAGATTTATCTATTCCTTGATGTTATATCAGACTGTCCTATGGGCTTTGCAGTCATTTTCCATGACCTGCATTCTGATGCTTTGACGCTTTGGCTATTCAACAAAGTACTTTCATTTTCTTTAAGAGTCTAAATCTGTTTTCCGTATTCCTTTTAAAACTGATTTTCTAAAATCAAGTGATTGTACTGATAATCTACATTTTCACAATATTAGTAACGATTTTAACATAAATAAATCTCCATTCTGTGATTGAATTAATCTGGTTCCTTCCATAAAGGATGTCACCAGATAAAGCAAAACAGATGACATCCCTGATAGAATTATTAATTATTATTATTATTATTAATTATTTATTTAATCAGTTATAATAATAATTATTATTATGTTTTGATTTCTTTTCTTTATATTGTGCAAAGTTTTAGAACTACTAATCACTGGGCTATTACTCATAGCCTAAGGTATTTGGTCGTTCGTGTATGCTTCTATTTTTTTAATTTTATTTTATAACATGCATTCCTTTCTACTACGTTTTAAAGGGAGATTGTTCTTCCAAGATTATGCGCCGTATTATTTAAAACTATCTTCTGAATTTCTGGCAGCTATATGTTTCCCGGTATCTGTTTGATATACTTATCTGTCCCTTTCTTCACCATACGCAGAGCGCCTATAATAATTGGGATTGTCTTCGCTTTTATGTTCCACATTCGGCCAACTTCGATCTCTATGTCTTTGTATTTAGTGAGCTTTTCAAACTGTTTAGACGAAATGTTACTATCGGACGGGACACTAATATCAATCAGCCGGCATTGTTTACTCAACTTATCCTTTACGACAATATCTGGTCTGTTGGCTTAAATTGTTCGGTCTGTCCTTATTGAGAAATCCCAAAGAATGGTCACCTCTGACGAATCGATTACTGGGAGTGGTTTGTGTTCGTACCAATTTCTATGTCAAAATTTACAAACTTTCCAATGAATATATTGACCAACGTGGTTGTGTCTATTTATGTACTCATTAGGGGCAAAAATATGGCAACCAGATATAAGGTAATCAATTGTCTCAGTATTTTCCACATATTCTGCACTTCGAGTCTGCCCCATTCCGTAACACATTTGCCTCGTAGTTTCTTGTACGTAGACTTTGGTCTTGTGCTGCCATGATAAACCCCTCTGTTTCCGCTTTGAGACCGGCACTACTTAGCCACCTATTGGTATCAGATAAATTTTCATCAGGTTTTAGGCTACCTTGAGCATACTTTCCATGAAGCGGTTTATTTTTCCAGGCCTCGCTGATTGCTTTCTTTCCGTTCGTTTTAGCTAAAGCTTTCAACTTTTGTACGTTTTCTGTTACTTTTTCTCCCTCTCTTTTCCCCTCACCTTCAATTGACAAGTCTATTTCCAATTCTCTCGCAAACTTTCTTCCTTCCT
>RDPX01000014.1:4875877-4915923 GCA_003991215.1 Morbakka virulenta | reverse complement strand
AACAACAAACAGTAGGAGGACTGTTTACATGTGTTTAACAATTTAAGAAGTTTAACATTTATTGAAACGTAAATTTTCATGGCATTACCATTCCTACCATTTACATGTGTTGTATATCTATATAGATGGATAGATAAAATTTTGTAAAGATAGATAGACAGAAAGATAGATAGATAAATAGATAGATAGATAGATAGATAGATAGATAGATAGATAGATAGATAGATAGATAGATAGATAGATAGATAGATAGATAGATAGATAGATAGATAGATAGATAGATTGATGGATAGATAAAATGCTGAACAGATTGCCACCTCAGCTGCACCTGCATTTGGCAAAGGAGTCCATACAGGGATTGAGTAGAAATGATGTAATTCCAACCCACAAGCTGAATAAATAGTTTACAGATCAGGGCTTAACTGCAGTGAAAAAGAGTAATAGAAACGTGGTCTGTGAGTTGATGGTTATGGAAATTCACTGTCAGAACAGGCTTAAGCCAGTGCCTGATTTTTTATGGAAAAAACATATCAATGAAAAGTACAAAGAAATCTGCTTCCTCAGTCCAGATGATCTGAAAAGGAAAGGGTACTATAATCACTCCAATGAACACAAGAAATGAGAGAAACTTAACAATATCAATTTTGACACATAGAATATTAGAACTGTGTTGAAAAATCTAGAATTTAAGATAGAGATGTTGACTTAAAGTTGTAGCAAATTGAAAAAAAAACACAGCTTCCATGTTCAGAAAGTTATGATCCTTGCCCAAATGCTTTCACATCGAAAATTATAAAGAACCTGAAATGGTAAAGGCCTTTCAGATGTGTTTTGGAAGACATTTTGAACTCCTACTTAATATAGAGGACAATGTCAATATTGATACTCGGTATAGTGTGCTAGTTATTTTGTTGTTGCCATCACAAAATATATTTATGCATATGATCAACAAACAGAAAATGCCAAATATCTAAGACATGTCACTTAGCCACAAACGGAAGCCCTCATCAACTGTTTTGATATCACCTCGGATACCTATCATTTGGTAAATCAATATGTGTTGATGGGATTGAATTTCACCACAACAACAAAATGGATTACCCCAATTCTATACATGAAACTGGAATATCCAGATCGTAATTGAATTAAGAGCACCCATTGTTCACTCTTCAGGTCATGTCCTGGAGGTTTCATTGTAAGTTCAGGAATAAATTGGGAAAGCTGGTTGTCTGTATTTCTCCATCGCTGTTTCTACACATCAGCAGCCCAAGATTTGACAGATACTGTATCGTTCATGGTGGAAGCTAAAAGGAGCATGCAATTCGAAAGTGGAACTCTGCTCTTCAACCTATTGTTTGTAAGTGGATATGCAACCAATTTTGCAGCAATGTGCCCTTCCTCTGATAGCACATGATTATGTAAATTCATTATATTTTGTCTCTTCATAATTTGGCAGGTTCAATACCACAAAGAATAGGAAGAACATCAGTTGAAGTCGATTTCATACAACCACTCACTACTCTCAAGCATTCATTAAGTGCAACATCAACTTTATTGCAGTGATGGCTTTGGCTTCAAACAGGAGAACAATATTCAGCAGCAGAGTAACATAAGGCCAAAAAAGATGATCTCAAAGTCGAGAAATCAGTACCCACTGATTGCCAGCAACATGTCTTAGTAGGTTACATTGCTTGGCAGCTTTAGAGGAGAGTACGGTCTAGCGTGACACCAAGGTACTTGGGAGTTTTCTCAAAAGGTAACCTCATACCAGATATTGAGACATTGAGTTCATGATCAGTTCTTCAATTTACAAGATGGAACACATTGGAAACAGTTTTTGTGATATTCAGTTTGAGTCTCCAATTTTTGAAGTATTTGCTGATAATACCCATATCTCGTGATAATATTCTTTCAATTACATCAAACTTCGTATGACAAGTCTTAAGGGCTATATCGTCAGCATAGATATAATTTTTACTGATAGTTGGGGCTATATTCTGTGTGTACAGGTTGAAAAGAAGTGGAGCAATGACTGAACCTTCTGGAACACCAGTAGTTAGGATAAGGCAGCGTGATTTCTTTGCACCCACATGTACATAAAAGGGCCGCTGTGATATCATGGTCATAATGACACGAACCATTTCCTTGTATGGTATCGTTCTCAACAATTTCAATGTAAGCCCACGGTGCCACACATTGTCATAGGGGGCAGAAAGGTCAAGAAATATAACTCCTGTCTTAAGTTTCTTGTCAAAAGTATATTCAATATCCTCTGTAAGTAATACAACTTGATCCTGGGAAGATCGACCTGGCTGGAAACCTGCTTGTTCCTTGGGTAAGATCGTTTCAGCGATTGGTTGTATAAGATTGTAAAGTAATCTTTCGTAAAGCTTATAAGGAACACAAAGCAGACTTACTGGTCTGTAACTACTAGCATCATTTGGTGGTTTCTTGGGTTTAAGCACAGCAACCACTTTCGCAAGTTTCCATATTTTGGGTACTTCGTTTGTATGCATACAGACATTGAAGAAAGATCGTAGCCATTGAATACAGTTCTCGTTGATATGAAAAAAGAACTCCGAGTGTAGGTTGTCTGCGCCAGTGGCTTTACCGGCCTTTAGTGATTTAATGGCAGATATTATTTCATCATCTGAAAACTCACCGCAAAGGTTTTGATCTACTGATGGGGAATTCCATTCTTCTTTTAATTGTCGATTTACTTCTCTTGTAAATTGGCGATTAGGGTTTTTGTACTTATCGTTGTTTAGAAGACATGAAGCAATTGTATTTGGGCTAATCCAATTCGGATTTGGGGTGACGTTTTTTCAACCAGTGGCTTTGTTAACAGTTGACCATGCTTTTCAACTGGGCCGTTTCATATTAATGCCCTTATCACTGGAAGTCCATTGTTCTTTTCGTTTAGTATTAAGACGATTTGCTGAAGACAACTTTTCCTCATGAAACTGACCTTTTTCATGCTGAGAAGCAAGTTCATTGCATTTGGTATCCCATTTAGGAATGTGGATCTTTAGCTATTTTCAAGAGTTTCTTCTGGAATGCTGTGTAACACAAATTTAAATCAGATTTTAAAGATGGAAGATCATCACACATATTTCTAGTTGCATTCTCAAATCTATCCAAGTCTGCTTTGTTGAAATTCCATCTGGGTAGTGACGATGTCGGCGTGTATTTGATCAAAGCCGGGTGATGGATGATTGTAGGTCGATGCTGAGATTTTGGAGAGCTACCCAAAACAGCGTGTACGGGATGAGGCAGAGAGCTGTTGACATCATGTGTGAAGAAAGTAAGTTGTGGATTCGTGTAGGTGTTCCATGCACCAGAATCAAACGTCTTTGGTTGATTATAATGGAAAAACAACTTAATATGAAATGTGCAGGAGCAATCGTAAAGAGCATCCCAATTCGGATTATTTCTAGAATATCCCCAAGCTGTATATTGACAGTTAAAACCACCTGAGTTTATTGCTGGGTGATCGTAATGGGGCGGTGGTTCAAACGGAGAATTGGGTGATTTGTAATAGTTTGTTATTGTAATTACTCCATTGATCGAGATGGTTAGCCATTCAACTGCACTATCAGCATTACTGCGGCCAATTTCAACAGAAGGAAGGCTGTTACGTACAAGAGTGGCAATACCTTGCTTAGAGTGTTTGAATGGACCAATGAGAACGAAGCCATAGATCTTGATTTTAGCATCATTGGTGGCATGTGTTACTTGTAGTAGAATAACTGAAATTGAATTGTCCATGGCGATTTATTGAATGACTTCACATTTTGGTCGTGTACGGCCTTTCTACATTTAATTGAAGGATAGCTGGACCAGATGGTTCGTGTATCTTTGACATATCGTTAGGTTGTCTAGTTTGTCTCTGTTGTTCAGGTATTGGCATTAGTATCCCAAAGTTAGATTGGCACTTGCAGGCTGGACTACGTGGAGGTTGCCAAAATCCAGCCCGCCGTCACGATGAGCACAACTGAAGCAACTTCACGAGATTTCTTTTCTTGGATGCATCAATAATGTCGGTTGACTTAATAAACAACGTGTATAGGAAATAATGCTTGAAAAAGAGATTTTTGGATTGGCGCCATTTGTGCAATCCATAAAGGTCTCAATGCATATCATGTTTGAAGAAGTGCTTCACACACCCAGAAATCTAAAAGCAATGGTTGGTAAAATATATTTTGCCAGTTTCGGTTGCCTCATCGACTTTTTCCCATTTCGCATTTTTGTTTTCTTCTTATCTCTGCTTTCATTTTTATTCCCTAGTGGATTTATTTTTGGTCGTTCATGTCCAATGTATGTTTTATTTGCACTTTCTTTACGACTTTATTTAAATTAGGGTCGTGCTAACACCATTTTTATTTCTTTCATCATAATTTTATTTTAAAAAAATTAATTACATTGTTATTACCGTCCGTGTTCTCTACATATATTTAAAAATACTCATTTCATTTCATTTGCCTGAGGAAGTCACCCTCAAACAATCCAAAATTGGTTAGATAAACAATTTTTATCCATGAAGACAGACATTGTTGTTTAATTTTGCTATCCCGTGTTATTTTGACTTATAACTTTTTCTCGGCATTTTCTACTCATTCCACAAGATTTGATTTCTTGTGATTTCGTGTTCTCACGATATATCCAGTTATTACCTCCGTCTAAGTCTTGACTTATAACTCTGATTTTCAGAAGAAAAAACGAAAGAGATACTTTGCAGGTTGCAAAATGTAAGTATTCAATTACAGTATCATTATTTTGCACATACATTGATTTGGTGATGATTTCTGCTGATAATTACAATGATTTTTTTAAAAAGTGAATGAAGAATGTTTAGAGTTAAGATATTAAGTGATTGTAAGAAAGTATCTTGTTTTTCTTAAAGTCACCAATACTTAGTAATGTCTATAACTCCTCTCGAATTTTTCTATGCAATTTGATGTTTATTATAGTTTCCATTTTTCCATTGCTACACTTAATGTTTACTCCACTTTACTATTATTTTTACATGATTGAAAACGTGCTTTGTCTGTCATGAATGTAAATTTCCTTTTTTCACGGTTGTAGCCACAGCAAAATAACAAATCGAGCCAAGCCTTCCTCCTCCACCTCCTTCCTTTCCTCGCCCTCCTTCCTCTCTCCCCCTTCTTCCTCCCTATGATACCGATAGCTTTAAGTCCTTCTTTGCTTTCGGAGTCTTGCAGCATTTGACAAGGAACGAACCGTATAATTTAAAAGCAATTTTCCCAATCGCACTTCCTTTTTTTTTCACCCCTACCCCTCCTCCATCCAAATGTTGCAGCACTATTATATCAAACCACTGCAGATACCTAATGTTTATTGCATTTATGAATTGCTCCTGGAAAATATATCTCGAGGGCAGATTTTGATGTTAGGTCTTTAATTGTGTAGTATTAAAAGCATATTACCAACAACCCATATTACCATAGCCTTACACCAGTCTTGCCATTTATAATAAAATCATGTTAACTTGCTTGGGTAGGGTTTTGGTACCTATTTAATGCATTTTCTTGGATTCCATCTTGACCATTTCTAGGCTTCAGTATCCGTTTATTGCTATTTCAGATGAAGTGTCACAATTTTCCTTATTTCTCAGTTTACTGCTTACTTTACTAACTTTTTTCTCCTTAAATCATGTCTATGGTTTTTTTTCCTCACAATATGTTACACTCTACATGAAAAGGCCAAAAAATTTCCTGGTTTATCGAGAACATGCTGGACTCACAGGGAAAACTGTCTCCAGATGAGATGTCTCAGCTGATTGAACGGTGAGATTTTGTTTCGTATTCGAAGTATGTGTTTAATATTTGCTGAATTTGTTTGTAGACTGCATACTTTTTGTGTGTACTTTTTTGTTCTTTGAACGTCATTTTCNTACATTTAATTGAAGGATAGCTGGACCAGATGGTTCGTGTATCTTTGACATATCGTTAGGTTGTCTAGTTTGTCTCTGTTGTTCAGGTATTGGCATTAGTATCCCAAAGTTAGATTGGCACTTGCAGGCTGGACTACGTGGAGGTTGCCAAAATCCAGCCCGCCGTCACGATGAGCACAACTGAAGCAACTTCACGAGATTTCTTTTCTTGGATGCATCAATAATGTCGGTTGACTTAATAAACAACGTGTATAGGAAATAATGCTTGAAAAAGAGATTTTTGGATTGGCGCCATTTGTGCAATCCATAAAGGTCTCAATGCATATCATGTTTGAAGAAGTGCTTCACACACCCAGAAATCTAAAAGCAATGGTTGGTAAAATATATTTTGCCAGTTTCGGTTGCCTCATCGACTTTTTCCCATTTCGCATTTTTGTTTTCTTCTTATCTCTGCTTTCATTTTTATTCCCTAGTGGATTTATTTTTGGTCGTTCATGTCCAATGTATGTTTTATTTGCACTTTCTTTACGACTTTATTTAAATTAGGGTCGTGCTAACACCATTTTTATTTCTTTCATCATAATTTTATTTTAAAAAAATTAATTACATTGTTATTACCGTCCGTGTTCTCTACATATATTTAAAAATACTCATTTCATTTCATTTGCCTGAGGAAGTCACCCTCAAACAATCCAAAATTGGTTAGATAAACAATTTTTATCCATGAAGACAGACATTGTTGTTTAATTTTGCTATCCCGTGTTATTTTGACTTATAACTTTTTCTCGGCATTTTCTACTCATTCCACAAGATTTGATTTCTTGTGATTTCGTGTTCTCACGATATATCCAGTTATTACCTCCGTCTAAGTCTTGACTTATAACTCTGATTTTCAGAAGAAAAAACGAAAGAGATACTTTGCAGGTTGCAAAATGTAAGTATTCAATTACAGTATCATTATTTTGCACATACATTGATTTGGTGATGATTTCTGCTGATAATTACAATGATTTTTTTAAAAAGTGAATGAAGAATGTTTAGAGTTAAGATATTAAGTGATTGTAAGAAAGTATCTTGTTTTTCTTAAAGTCACCAATACTTAGTAATGTCTATAACTCCTCTCGAATTTTTCTATGCAATTTGATGTTTATTATAGTTTCCATTTTTCCATTGCTACACTTAATGTTTACTCCACTTTACTATTATTTTTACATGATTGAAAACGTACTTTGTTTGTCATGAATGTAAATTTCCTTTTTTCACGGTTGTAGTCACAGCAAAATAACAAATCGAGCCAAGCCTTCCTCCTCCACCTCCTTCCTTTCCTCGCCCTCCTTCCTCTCTCCCCCTTCTTCCTCCCTATGATACCGATAGCTTTAAGTCCTTCTTTGCTTTCGGAGTCTTGCAGCATTTGACAAGGAACGAACCGTATAATTTAAAAGCAATTTTCCCAATCGCACTTCCTTTTTTTTTCACCCCTACCCCTCCTCCATCCAAATGTTGCAGCACTATTATATCAAACCACTGCAGATACCTAATGTTTATTGCATTTATGAATTGCTCCTGGAAAATATATCTCGAGGGCAGATTTTGATGTTAGGTCTTTAATTGTGTAGTATTAAAAGCATATTACCAACAACCCATATTACCATAGCCTTACACCAGTCTTGCCATTTATAATAAAATCATGTTAACTTGCTTGGGTAGGGTTTTGGTACCTATTTAATGCATTTTCTTGGATTCCATCTTGACCATTTCTAGGCTTCAGTATCCGTTTATTGCTATTTCAGATGAAGTGTCACAATTTTCCTTATTTCTCAGTTTACTGCTTACTTTACTAACTTTTTTCTCCTTAAATCATGTCTATGGTTTTTTTTCCTCACAATATGTTACACTCTACATGAAAAGGCCAAAAAATTTCCTGGTTTATCGAGAACATGCTGGACTCACAGGGAAAACTGTCTCCAGATGAGATGTCTCAGCTGATTGAACGGTGAGATTTTGTTTCGTATTCGAAGTATGTGTTTAATATTTGCTGAATTTGTTTGTAGACTGCATACTTTTTGTGTGTACTTTTTTGTTCTTTGAACGTCATTTTCCCTCAGTTGTAAGGGCTCCCGGCCACCAATGGCTATTCTTTTGTAAAGTTCTAAAGTCACCCCCCCCCCCCGTGGAATCGAACCCGGAACCTCTTGGCTACTGTGCAGTTCCACTAACCATTAAGCTGCGTAATCTTGCTAATGTACATTCAATACCCCACCAAATAACCATTTAAACGAGTTTTTATAGATATGTTATATTTGGTAATTGTGAAAATCATAAAAACATAATGGCTTGTCGAGGGTAACATTGAAAATGTTTCGTGCAATACGATAAACTAGAAGTGACACTTGTAGAATATTTTTCGGAGCAAGATTTATATCTGGTCAGTTATTAATCAGACATTCATCAAAAGATGTATTTTGATGTATAGTTTAATGAGAAAAATAATTTGTACGGTTTTGAGCATTGTGTTTTTTTGGTAGAGTTTTTTCACCTTAGTAGTCAACCATAGTAACCATAATCACAGAAATGTACTTCTTACACATTATTTTATTATTTCTTATTATTACTCTTACCCTCTTTACCATACAAAATTAATATGATTCATATAAAGACATTAATGTAAAATTTCAACAAATGATATTTTAACATCATACTGATTCAAAAAAGCAACTAATGAGACCGAAACAATATGGTTTAATTGACCTAGAATTACGATATCCCTCATCAGCATGTTGTTGTGACCATCGAGAATTTTTTTTTAATTAGTAGCCATAAGCTAAGTATCCCATGTGGNCATAGTAACCATAATCACAGAAATGTACTTCTTACACATTATTTTATTATTTCTTATTATTACTCTTACCCTCTTTACCATA
This sequence comes from Morbakka virulenta, assembly GCA_003991215.1. Taxonomy (NCBI): domain Eukaryota; kingdom Metazoa; phylum Cnidaria; class Cubozoa; order Carybdeida; family Carukiidae; genus Morbakka; species Morbakka virulenta. The sequence continues at coordinate 4,907,088 of RDPX01000014.1, read as the reverse complement.
CAAAATTAATATGATTCATATAAAGACATTAATGTAAAATTTCAACAAATGATATTTTAACATCATACTGATTCAAAAAAGCAACTAATGAGACCGAAACAATATGGTTTAATTGACCTAGAATTACGATATCCCTCATCAGCATGTTGTTGTGACCATCGAGAATTTTTTTTTAATTAGTAGCCATAAGCTAAGTATCCCATGTGGTCTAGTGGCTAGAATTCGGCGCTCTCACCGCCGCAGCCGGGGTTCGTTTCCCCCTATTGTAAGACTACTTTTGAGGAGCCGTAGCTTAATGGTCAGTGCAACTGCACAGTAACCAAGAGCTTCGGGTTCAATTCCCCGAGCTTTCGAGGAGAATTAGGAACTTTGCAAAAGAAAAAGCCATTGGTTGGCGTCTTGAAGGGCATCCAGCCAAGAAATTCCTCACTGCCAAATCAAAGTCCCTCTGAAGGGCATCGTCTGAGCCCCAATTGCTGGGGGAAAATGCCATTAAAACTAAAAAAAAATGCCATAAGCTATGGTTTAAATGAACGTGCAAAAACATTAACTACTTCTGAACACACGTAAGTACTTGGTTGGGCTATGTTCTTAGTTTTTAATAAAAAGGAACTGTGAGGCTGAGGGAACATCTGTTACGAATGAATAATATTTTTACGGACTGCTTAAGAAGAGGAAATGGTTTTTCTGTAAATTTGGACTTTTGATACCTAGAATTACCCCAGCAGAAGTGGCTGAGAAAAGTGGCGGCGGAAAACTTTCGTCGGGCATTTTAGATATCATATGCCATAAGATTTGGGTTATAATTTATGCGACCCAAAATCTCAGTCTAATTTTGAAAATCCTATGGGTTTGTCAAAGCAGATTTCCCGTTATGCTATCATAACACTTGCGATTTCCTACACACTTTGAAAATTAATGCCTTTGTTTTTTCCTTTTAACGGTCGATGAGTGATGAGAAAACATTGCGTATTGTAATCACGAAAAAGGTGAGGCGACAGTTTTGAAGGATAAAAATGGTAATGGTAACTGTGATGTTTTCCTCAGAGTTTATTTGGATGACACATTGCTGATAATCTTTTGTCAGAGTCTACTTTTTCTTACAGCCGCTTTTTTATTCTTTTGATTAAAATATGTTTTTTTTATTTAGGCTCTAACTGAGGCATAGTGATAACATCAAACATTTTTCTCCATCAGATATCTTGAAAGATTTGACGAAAAGTTGGTTAGCCTTAAAGAACAGATTTTATTTTCGAAACACAAAAGCCAGTTACCACAGTGTCGGCAACAGGAGAAATTGAATACAGTTCTCGATCATGAAAAGCACTTATATGATATTGGAGCGTTTGGTACTACCTAATAGTTTTTCTCATTTTCAGTTTTCATATTAAACTACTAGTATGTTGAAATATATCATTCCGTCAGTCTGTCTATCCATCCATCTACCCATCTATCTATCTGTCTATCTATCCATATATCTGTCTATCTATCTATCTATCTATCTATCTATCTATCTATCTATATATATATACCTAACTATATCTATCTATCTATTTATATATCTATCTATTTATATATCTATCTATCTATCTCTATCTATTTATCTATCTATCTATCTATCTATCTATCTATCTATCTATCTATCTATTTACCCATCTATCTATCTATTTATCTATCTATCTATCTATCTATCTATCTATCTATCCATCTATCTTTTTATTTGTCTATCCTTCAATCAATCTATCTATTCGTTCTTCTATGTATCTATCTATCTATATCTTTATCTATTTCTCTATGTATAATGACATGTTTGTGCAGTTATCTGAACAACAGCATTACTTTCTTAAACGATAATATTCTCAACCATGGCTTTTTCCGTTGTTTTTTTTAGCCTTTAATTTTTTTATCCAAAAGACAAGAGAAAAGTGTAGTGTTTATATGCCACCTCGAAGTAAGGAAGCCTCCAGCCAGTTGATTTCGTGGCATTTTCACAGGCCGCATCTGTAGATACAATATTACTCAAAAAAGGTAAAATTCAGCCGAGCTAGATAATAGCTAACTACGGTATTTGTTTAAACCAGCAGAAGACAAAAAGCAGCAAGGAAGAAAACAAAATTTTTAGTGTTTTGCACTATCCCTTTTGAGCGGCAAAATCCCTTTAGGATACAAAGCTGTTCTAATGTATACCCAGGGTTTAAAAAACACCTAAGAGATTTTGTAACATATATTCAGTATTAATAGCTATGGGGATTTAACAGTAAAAATCTATGTATGTATATATATATATATATATATATATTGGCATTTATATTATAATAAAGTATATTATAGTGTAGTATAGTATAGTGTCGTTTTAGCACAATGCCTATTGGGGAGAATTTTTATGATAACAGCAAGGGTGTTGCAAATATAATATGATCACCAAAAACCACAACAAATTAGAGATAAAACTGAAGCAATGTTTTTGTAATATATGAGTCCACGGTATTCACCTTGTCACAAATGCAGAAAATGGTCAGGTCTAATTGAGAATGTTTTAAATTAATAATTAACAAGAGTCAGATATTTCATAATTGTTTACTGTTTGGACGAATGAACCCGTAGAGCGGAATAAAAAAGCCCTTCATTTGGTTGAAATTTAGGTTATGCAAAAGTTTCTTATGTTCTTAGTTTCTATTGAAACGATGAGAATAGGATTTGGCAAGAAAAAAATACCGCTATTCCAGGGATAAGATAATTTATTAGTTTTAATTAAATTATATAAAAATCATACATATCTTCATTTATTAAGAAATCGATTATACCGGCTACCCTTCACCCTACCCTCCCCCATCGTCTCTAATAAAGCAATGTAGTAGGGTATAGATGCAGCATAGTACTCATTATCAGCTTCCTTCCTTTTGTTTTTCTTATCCATGCCATCTTTAAAGACTGCAAGAAAACGGTATGCCTAAGATGAACTTGTGTCGTCGTTCCTCTTATGGAGGCACCCATTATCACTCAAGCGGTCTCGGAGGCTCACCTTTCCAGACATCATATACAGGGACACCGCCATTGCTAAGGAAGACCTTCTAACAGCTATGACCGATAGGGTATACTGGAAAGATGTTGTGAATTCTATCTCGGCTGCAAGGTAATGATGATGAGTGTGGGAATAAGCACCAGTATTTCCCTTAAAGAACTTTCAATAACAAGAAGGAGGTTATAGAACTCATTTCAATTACTGCCCTGTTCGTCATTGGATATATCACCCTTTGCTACAATTTTGTATCGTGCTGTCCAATACACCATTTCTTTTATTTGAAAAAAACATTGCAGTTTGTTTTTTTTGGAGAGGGGGGGAGCGGGGTTGTGAGAATCAACTTATTTTCCCTTAGGATTGAAACTCGTGGAAAGGGAAGACGTCAACAAAAGCTTTAATCACTTTTAGCACGACTTTTGTAGGGTTTGTAGTCTTGGAGGAGCCTATAACGTTCGGGTCCATTGGCTGAAGTTGAGAAGTTCTGCTCTTTTTGGCAGAAGCAACAGCCAGATGAGTCATCAATTTTTCAGCTGATGATAGTGTGGCCAGTTATCAAATAGCAATTTTTTTAGATTTTGCTTTGACATCTTCCTTTCAATCTTTCGCATCCACTCGCCAACCAAATCCGAAGTGATTCAACTTTTGACAAGCCCTTAGTATCGGCATGGAAGAATTTTAACTCACTTAAGCATGTCGGAGATTTTGATTTACCTATCTTAATCATTGGAGTTTTTTTCACCTGTTGCATTTTTGTCTCTAGTCTCGAATTTTACTGTGTTTTCCGTAAACTTATTTTCACTTTTGAGGTGCAATTAATGGCCCGGAAGAGCTTGAAAATAAGTCCGAACACGTCAGCATTGTAAATATCTTCGACACGACAGGATTTTGTCATTTGTAGCACCCATTTTTTTGGAAAAGAAACTTTGAATGAGAATTCGAAATTAAATATGAACTCTTATGGAAGGTGTGATAAAATAATTTCATTGCATTTATTTTTTGCAATTTTTATAAGAAAGTGCACCTGTTTATAATTAAAGATAGATTTTTTGGCAAATACAAAAGCAGGCGTCTCTTTACCAGTCGTAGAAATCAGTTCATATTATGAGATACGAAGAATACGTTAATATTGGGTATACCTGAAAAATGAAATTTTATGGGTAAAGTTTCAGTTGATGTAATAACAGAGATGTCCAGTGTCAGTCAGTTAATATCAAGGCACAAGTAGAAAATTAAGGAAACTATTTTTCTCGCTGATTGCAAAAACAAATGATCTGTTAAATCTACTTGAAACGTAAAATTCTTTACGATGAAAAAGGGTTACATATCACCTCTTAGTTAAAGGAAGAACTGGATTCTCGTTTTTTTATTTAATTTTTCCTCCCAGTAATTAGAGCTCAGACGGTGCCCTTCAGAGGGACCTTTGTTTTGGAAGTGAGGAATTTCTTGGCTGGATACCCCTCCCATCGCCAACCAATGGCTTTTTCTGTTGTGAAGTTCCATTTTTTTTTCACCCGCTCGGCGAATGGAACACGGAACCTCTTGGTTACGGTGCAACTTTACTAACCATTAAGCCACGGCTCATCTATTCATTCAAGTTTCGATTCATGCAAGTTTTACAAGAGGGAATCGGGAAGTTTGTAAATATATATATATATATTGACGAACCATGCAGAAAACGGTTTTATGTAGGGAAGGAATCAACACTTGTTATTTACAAAATTTTTCGAGTTTACACTCATCATCAGGTAATTTGAAACAAGCCGCAAAACACTTATAAGATTCAAATTACACAAAAGACATAGTGTACAGAGATTAACAACTAACAGCTAATTGTACTGCATCTGCAATAGAAACATGATGATTAGGAGTCAAGAACTTGACTACAACTTAATCTTAACGGCTTTAATTGATAGGTTGTGTGTGGGGTTTTTATCATCGGCCCAAGCAGGGATGAGATGCATGAGAGGAATCAAGACATTCGAATTTTGAGACGTAGAAAAAGTTGTTTTCTTCTAATACACTTGGTGCCACTGGTAGATTTAATGCGCTCCCATTCATCAACCACGTAAAACATGGTTGTATCAGATTTTCTTTTTTACATAGAGAATAGACACGTGAAAGTAAGCGTGAATTATTACCACTAGAATGTACGTGCAGGAATTATGATTGATTCAAAAAATACAACAAAAGTAACAGTAGGTTTAAATAAATTTAAATTATACATTTTTCACAAACCAGCGGCTGCTATTATAAAAAGCAAGTACTTGCCTGCAGTCCTCAAAAACTGAAAATAATGTCGATAAAGTATATTCATAAGGCAACATGTGTCGCAGAAAGTACAGCTTTCTTTCTGATGCGACACGTTGCTTTAATCAGCTGCTGAAAGAAAAATAGATTCTGATAACATGTTTGGTAATAAAGTTAAACTGCACGTTGTAGCCATTATAAAGAACATTTATCTGCAGTATTACTTTGTTTTTTGTTCAACACAAACTTGATGTATAACAAAGGTTTACCCAAGAACTGAATCAGTATTCACATGTGCACACAAACGCTGTATCAAATGCTCTGAGGAGAGATGTTTAAATGTTTAAAACTGCGATTTAATTCCATGTCTTTTGTTGAAAGCACTCTTTCATATCACCCTGCCATAAATCTTTTGTTATGTTCAAGATTTTCATTACCTTTTGGTAATTAAAATCTTGTTTTTTGTAACACTATTTTTTGCCAACTTTACCACAGGATAATATATTTTTATATCCTCAACCACTTTTTATTTTCCAGTATGGAAAATAAAGTGACCTTCCACCTAGTTCTCAGAAGGAATGCCATTTCAAAGCACGCTCTGTAGCTTTTTAACACAAGAAGAAACACATGTGTATGCAGGGGCTTGTTTTCTCCTCTTTTTATTTGGAAAATTGATTAAAAAGCAGGTTTTAATTTATCGATAATCAGAGTGCAAAAACTTCGTTTTTCACTTATGCTAAGGACAACCTTGTTTTAGTTTATGAAGCCGTTGATTAGATATACTCCTCCAGGATTTCACATAAGCAATGTATTTTGTGTATGAAGTCAAAAACTTTAAGGGGAATGGATAAACTGTTCCACTTAGCAAAAGTTTCAGTGTATTGTAATACGCCCCGCTGTATTAATTTGAGTTATGGTATAGGCAAAATGTGCAAATGTCACAGAATTTAAGACGTTAATGTCATGCACTGTAAATCTACGGTATATTTAACAAAACTTAACACCGAAGTTATGAATATCGACAACATATACACAACGAATGAATACATTTAGCATAAAATGGATACATCTAACATAGGTAAGTATAAAAACACACAAATATATATATAATAATATATCAAGAACCATAACAATATAGTATGCAGTAAGCTCTCACTATAAAATAGGATAAAGTTATGTTCTTAAGTTACTTATCAAAGTGATTTTTCCGAAAACAAACTAATTTTTGACGGCTTGGCTTCAAAGCAGGGTTGACTATGCCTTGCCTTCCATTAATACAACACAATGAAATAAACTTTAGTATAGAGATATTTTACTAACACGGAATGCCCATATACGCCCACACTTTCGCTTACTATTATCCATTCACTTGTATAGTTCGCCTGAAATAAATCCCTCACAAAGTGAAACGTTTCTTGCTTTTCAGAATAATTCGAATATTGTGAAAGTACAGAATTGGCAAGGAGAATGTTACTGCCTCATGCTGTTGTTCGCACAATAAGACATTTCGGACATCGTTTTGTTGAACATTAATTAGAGTTTGATTGTTTCTTCGCTGCCACTTCTGATGTTTACCATTTTCTCCATTTAGACCTCAGGGCTACCATTTGTGTGAAGAATATATTTTAGGTATTGTCATCATCATCATCATCATCAGCTTGCGTCCTTAGCCGAGATAGAATTCACAACACCTTTCCAACATACACTATCGGTCATAGCTGTGAGAAGGTCTTCCTTGGCGATGGCAGTATCCCAGCATATGATGTCTGGAAAGGTGAGCTTCAGAGACCACTTGAGTGATGATGAGTGCCTCCATGAGAGAAACAACGACACAAGTTTATCTGAGGCAGTGCACAGTGTCCAGCAAACTAGACGCGTCTTCTTTTGACTAAGGATATCCTAGGTAGGTCACCGAATATCATTTCAAGAGTTGGATGTTTTTTCCATGAAAGATTTAATACTGTTCTGATAAGACAGTTATAGCATCCATCTAGGCGGCGGTGTTGTTTAGCGGTTGTGTCATTTTTAAAGGAAAGAAATCCTTTCAATATTGTATTCTAATGTGCTTTCCGTATTCCGCTTTTTAGAAGCACCAGATCTAACATGTAACAAAAATGTGAAGTTTTTGAGGTAAAGTAGATAGTGATTTATGTATATCAGTTTGTATAAATTTAGTTATGCCTTTTTTCTTGGTTACTTGTACGTTAACTTGCGCATTGGCCAGTGGTATCTATCATTGAATATACCTGCCTACCCATAATCCTGCTGTCTTACTATGGAGTCCATTGTTAGCTAATATAATGTGACTTGGCAGTGTACACATGCATAAATAAAGGATGGCAGCTTTGCAAAACAGTTTTAGAAATGCATTGCAAAATTAGGGTAGTAAAGTATTTTGATCGATACTCGACATAGAACAAGATTTCTGCCCCGTTATGTTGTTGAGGTTTTTTGCGGCGGGAGGGATGTTACTTTTATTTTCTCCACATCGTACGTGGATGTGGCGAAAAACCTTTTTTTTTTTGCTCTGCCCTTATTTTCGTGGTATTTTATGTTTCAGGGCATTTTTTATGCACCTCGCCCATATCGAACTACACTGACTTAATGTTTTCAGTCCCTTGCTCATTCTTATTCTTATTCTTCGGCCTTCATCAGACGTTTGTCAGGTCTGCCAATCGACACCTTTTTCTCCACTTGACTCGGTCTTCCCAATCTCCTCTGGCTCCCACTTCTTTCATGTTTCGTTCTTTGACGTTCCTCAGTCTAAGCTTCTGTCGTCCTCTACTCCTCCTTCCTGTCACTGGTACCTGCCATACTGCCTCCAGAATATTGCTCATTGCATGTTTTAATTTCTTTTAAATGCTAAAAATTTATTAATTACAATTTGAATTAAATGGACACACATTTACTAATAATAATATTTTTTTTCAAAAAAGACACCCCCAATTATAGTGGCAGGGATAGGATTAAAATTGACCTGATTTCCATAATGGTCGCGTTGTAGAAAATTGGCTTCCCAGAATCTCGTCAGCAGACATTATATTAATTTACGTTTTGCGGACACGGCTGAGCTGGTTTTTCTTGCCCCTGCCAGAAGACGTTTTACTGAGTCCAACTTGTCATTCCTTGATCTTGTTTTGAACGTTATTAAAAAATTTAAAGATTTTTATGCAAATAGTTGCTTTACCACAAGAGCTGGTGTGGGATTTTCTGTGTACAACTTGTTTTCCTTCCACTTGTGATATACATAGTTTAAGGAGATCGTAAACTAAAAATTCTGAACTAATTAGTACGACTGACTGCCTCCTGCCATTCGCTTGTACTCTCACTCACAGTAACTTCATAGCTAGAAATGGGTCTTTTTGTATTGTGTGCAGTGAAAAAAAATGCAAATAAATTTTCGAGGAGAATACCATAGACAAAGCATTCTGGTCCACACAGTGGTCATAGATGCAGCTGCGATGAAATCCATGCCCTAAACTGGGCAGAGTATGGATAATTGTTTCCAGCACATTCTTTCAACTTCGGAACACGCATGTATCCTCCTGGTATGAAAAAATGACATCGACTTTAGTTTAATGGACTGTAAATCAGATTCCATGTGGAATAGGATAACAAACTTGCGAGCCATTTTGAGTGCGTTCTTAAAGGCACACCACAGGCCATGGGTCCTGAGCTGTTACCTGACAGAAAGAGACAAGATCTACTATGAAGACGCTCTCTCCCTAAGGCAGCTACCAGGACCGCTTGAATCTACTATCTTGGAGGTTAAGGTGATGAAAACACAAAAGTCTATCTAAAAGCAAAGCAAGGTTATACATTGGAATAACAAATGGAACACCCATCGCCTGCGATGGTACTTAAATCCTGTGGCTTATAATCTGTAATAAAGCTGGGGAAAAAAACGAGGAGTTTTTGGAGATGAGCAAAACGCAAAAGTGGTACCAACATGGAAAGGAAAGACATCAATGAAGACTGTAGCACATCGAGAGGTGTATCACTACACAGGTTTTTGAGGAAAAAGTATGCTGAAATCCTAGAATATACTTGATCACAAGCAGAATATTGACTTAGTTTGGCATCAAGACTGGCAAATAGTATCAGGATTGCCATGTCGTTTTTCTTGATTTGCCAGAGTCAAGCAAGGAAAGCTGCGGAAGGCCTTTTAACAGTGTAAGTATCACGGGGCAACTGCTGATTAACATCTGAGCAGGGTCGCCTTAGAGAGAAATTCGAAAGGTACTTAAATTAGCTTAAAGAATTTTTTGTCATGTGCCATGCTTTCGCATCCATACAAGAGAATTTGTGAGACAAGTGTGACTTAGTTTTATAACAGTGCTGAATGAAGTTTTCGAATCAAAAATAGTTTTGATTCAAAGTAAAATTTGGTATCTTCATCCTTCTCCCTTCTTTTTTATACGTGACTTTGTTATTCTTCTAAGATAATTTAAGTGCTTTTGACTTTTTGGCGGTTTTATTTGCTTACCTTCATATACGAGAATACGCTTAATTTCTCTTTTTTGTAGCACTTCAACTAAAGAGCTATTGGAAAATTTATACAGATTATTAGGGTACATACCACTAAAGATTCGATATTTATCTTTAGTTATATGAAGGTTTATATTTCAATTTTCATTTTGTTGTAGGGAGTGGAATGGCAAAAAAGAATCTTTGCATAACATTAAAATGAGCAGATTTGGGCGACTGAAATAAAGGCCAAGAATCTCCTGATAAATGACGCCAGGACAGCTTCAACCAGATGGAGCTGTTTATTGTCATTTGCCACAAAGCATAAAGGCCAGTTTTTACAATTTAGCACAAGGCAACAGCGGCACCCATTTTGTTTTAGTGACCGTTTTCCCACTGTTTTTCAGCGGGTCTTGAACTGTGCTCTCATAAGAGAATTAACTGGAGTGTTAAGTGATGTCTTGATTAGATGGCTGCCCCGAAACAAACCGGTGCCGTTTTTGTGGGTCATCAAAACTGCATGTACCTCTTGAATTGGCCCTATGCCCTCCTGGGTTCAATACAGCGGTACAATTAGTCGCAGATACCCACAGGAACCCTCTTTCCAAAAGTATTTCGGTAATTAATGGAAGGGGAAAATATGTGAATACCCAGTAAAGGCTGTTTACAATGCAAAATGTGTGCTTTCTCGTACTTGAAATGACTCTTTTTTTATATGTGCAGAAATCCAAGCATGTACATTTTATATGAAATTGATTCTTCGTTCTTCAGCTATTTCGTATTGTGGACGTAAGATAAAGTAAAGAATTTTGAGTAATTTCTCAATCCATTTAACTCGTCATTCCTTGTGAAATTTTTGGTTAACTGTCGTCGAGATACTGTGTAAAGCAATTCTTACCACTGTATAACTTGGTAGCTAGCCCAATGTTGAAGGTTGCTGTAAACACCAGTAGGAAATTATCATATATATATCGTGCAAGACCTTTAATATTCAACACCCCCCCCCCCCCCCGCTTTATCATTTTAAATCTGTCACAGGAATATTATCGCCCCTTTTTGTACCCCTAAAAATGATTTAATGTGGATCTATCCAAAATGTTTTATACTATTTCGTAAGTTATATTACTCTTTAATTGTGCATTTTTGAATTATTGCAAACATGGCCCACTTATGTTTACTGGGAAACTCTGGACAGATCAAGTCAGAACGAAATAGAATAAATGGATTAAATCGGCCCAGGATTGGGTTTTTTATCGTTACATTAATTTTGTTGGCTGCCAAGCCCAAAGGCTTTAAAGCCTTGAGTGAATTACAGAAAACTGTCATAGCGAATGAAATGTAAATTTTGACTCCCCTTACGAGTAATGCCAACAGTGTACTGTTATATGTAGAGTTCTGGTGGTAATTGGAGTCAAAAGAATACGCATATGTACTAAAATACCTAAAAGATAAGAGATTGTAGTTTTGTTCCAGTATCTTGGAAGTGGAGCCTTAAGCAATATATTAGAATATAATAGTATATATTAGTCTTAAGCCTCCACTTCCATGTGATAGCGATTATTCACTACTCAAAAAAATCAATATTGCAGTTGTTAATTCTGTTATTGCTTTTATTTTAATAACTGTTAGTGGTTACAGTGTACACTTTGAAGTAGTAGTAGTAGTAGTAGTAGTAGTAGTAGTAGTAGTAGTAGTAGTAGTAGTAGTAGTAGTAGTAGTAGTAGTAGTAGTAGTAGTAGTAGTAGGAGGAGGAGGAGGAGGAGGAGGAGTAATAGTAGGAGTAACAGGAGTAGTAGGAATAGTAGTATTGGTGGTGGCAGGAGGCTTTAACGAGGGGAGAACGGTCTTGAGTTTACTCAAGTTCAGAGACGGGGGCTTTTACCTTGTCGAGAGCACTGTGTAATCCTCTGTGCATTTCATTCATTTCAAGTTTATCAGATACTCGTCTTTAATCCATCTTATCGTAACTGACTCCGACGTTTGTCCCAACAGTGTGACTCTCGAGACCCTCTCCCCTGCCCCGGTTTTGAGAATCGCATTTGACAACCATGTATGTTTCAGGTGAAAAGTTTATTTCTTTTTTTAATTGTTGTTTTAGTTGAAAATTTGTTGTAGCAAGCCAAAACTGTACTGATTGTGTAATGATCAAACAATTAATGTTTTCTAGGTGAGAGTACTGTATATAAATGGAATATGATGTAGGAGAGAGAGGCTAGTAAAATACAAGAAATGAAATGTTAAGGGCTGGAAAATTGTCATTTGAACACGGTAGTGAAATATGATAGAGGTAAGTGCAATCCCTTTCTAGCAGGCTAGTGTAACAGACGTATAACCACCGAGCAGAGGGAGGGTGTAGAACTCTGAAAAGAAGATTTAGAAAATTTAAGAGTTTCAGTTGAAACATGATACACAAAAATGACTTTTCACGGAAACGATACACCAAGTGGATGCTGTACAATACTCCCCATCCTCTTCCCCCAACACACATTTTGATCGAAAGAGGATAGCGCTTTTCAACACCAGCCGATAAAGTGGTTTTGCCAATGAGCTTGACCATTTTTTAAATTTTTATTATCTGAAAAATAAACGGGAAGTGAAATATGTGATTACACAAGTCGTCAACGAAAAGCCTGTTTAAACAAAACAATTTTATATAACCTTTTTTAACATGTACAAATATAGCATGGTTCGGTACGACAGCGGCAAATACGTATTCCATCAAAACAAGCTAGAAAAACCTTCCCAAGGAACCTAGGGGTTTTTCAAATGCTTCGAATGAGAATCGTAACCTTGATTCGTATATTCTATTTTTAAACGCAAACATTACTTTTCTGAGGCTTGACGTAACTGACTTCTTATCAAAACCAGTCTGTCTCAAGTAAATGGAAGAAAAACAAGGGACAGAAGTCCTTTCTCCAAATCACCTCCATAATACAATTTACTTGTTCAACACAATTAAGGAAGATCAAATAAAAGAGATTGTTTGAATACTTCTATTGGCTACATTACGACCAATCAAATGTCGCCAGATTTTGCCTTATTTTTATTGTCGTATGAGAAGGCGCAGTTTCCCCGCCAAAATCTATGTTCTATCCTGTGCCAGGTGGTGGATGTTTATTCAGCAACAAAATTTGATTCACGACCTATTTTTTCAAAATATTCAAATTAAATTTGGCAAGGAGATCTAACAGTGAAATGCTCTTCCTGCGTATTAATGACAGTATCACAATCCCAAAAGAATCTGTTAAAGAAAGTTAGTTAGAGGTGGAATTGTGGGAGGGGTTGGTTCAGATACTGCCAAAACAAATCATAGCATAAACAGTATCACATTTCCAGCATAAAAATGCTTAAAGTTGAAAAAATTAAGAGGTGGAAATGTGGGAGGTGGTGGGTCAGATACTGCCAAAATAACTTTCAATTCCACCATACGGTATATTAAGTGTGTGTAAAGTTGTTTGCCCACAGATTCTTTGTTTTATAGTGAACACAGCTTTTGGAAACTTACAAACCAATTTGGTGCCCAGCTGGGTCTGTGAGCGAGGCAGCAGGACACTACCCTCCTCATAATATCATGCCCACCATAATTTTGACAATATTAGTAGGAGGGTCGTCTATTCCTAGTGATTGTTTTAGGGAAGGATAGAATTTAATTGAGCGAAGGTGGAAAAGTAAATGCCTAGACTGGCTATCGTAACTGCAAAAGGGGTTTGAGAGAAGTAAGAGGGTTTTCGAAACATTATTATGGTGACGCTCAAAGAAAAGCTACCGAACCTTTGATAACTCTTTCATTAACTTGTAAAGATTTGGTGGAACTGCTCAATGCAACCCGTATTTCAAGACGAATATCCAGTTAACAAAATTTCATTAGCTACTATAACTATATAGAAAACGATAAAGATTCGTCGTGTAGATGGAAGAAAAAAATTTAGATTTCCCTAAAATAGAAAACGCAACTCGAGGTTATGGCGTTGCAATTTATACATGGCATTGAAAAAAATACAACTAACGGTCATTTTTTTTATGTCAGTGGATAAAAGAAGCGTTGTGTAGAACACCAAATAGTTGGTAATGGTATTTGATGGTTTGGCAACAGTCTGCAGCCACATGAATAACAATCCTCCACAAATTTCAAAAAAGATTTTGCCACTTGAACAGCAGATACATTTTCTGGGTAATTTTGATGAGCTGATTCCGAATCTGCGTGTAAAAAAAAATTCTACAGTTTAGTTTTTATTTTGTGGTGATGTAGTTTTTTTCATGAGGTAGGCTATTATTGTGTATAGTCATGTGATCATGCTTTCCCATCCACTAGCTTCAGGACTGTCATATGTGTCTATGCAAACTGCTTTCAGCATTATTCCTAACTAATAACTATATTTTGGAAAACAAATGAATCTTTCCTCAAAATTATATTATAAAAACAAGAAAAATTCAGAAGAAAATACAGCGAAAATTTGAAAGTATTCAACTGTTATGAAGGCATAAATATGTAAAGTACTCTAGTCCCCTTTATGTACAACAAATCAATATAACTTAAATAATCGATCATGAAATAGAATTACAAAACTCATTGTCACTAAGCATTTAATAGCTCCAATAAGAGAATTTCAATTAATAGAGTTCACAAAACGTGCAGGACTTTCGGCGATGAGCACTTCTTGTCTCCCTTTGCAGAAGCCAGCAATAGTCTTCCATCATCGCAGGGTTCCAGCGACCTTGATGGCCGTGCTCAATGGTCGCAATGGTCTGATGGAGATGTTCCCCGCGTTCATCACTGACTGAACCAAGGTTTTCTGGGAAGAAGTCCAGATGAGAGTGCAGGTAGTGCATCTTGAGTGGCATTCGGTAGCCCATGCTTCGAAAGTCGTCCAAACGGTTTTCCACAATCTGCTTGTAGTCTTCTGACTTTCTTTTACCAAGAAAGTTAAGGACTACAGCCTGGATAGATTTCCAAGCACTCTGCTCCTTTTCGGAGAGGAGTTGTGAGAATTCGGGGTCATTCAAAAGGTCCCTAATTTGGAGTCCGATGAACAGCCAAGCCTTCAACTTTCCCTCGCTGACCTTGGTGAACGTCTCCTGAAGGAATTTAAAACCTGAGCTTTATTTATCCATGGCCTCCACAAACTGCTTGATAAGCCCCAGTTTGATATGCAATGGAGGAAGGAGGATATTTTCAGGTTTTACAAGTGGGAGAAATTTCACATTTTCTTTTCCGGGCTGAAATTTCTTGCGTTTTGGCCAGCTTTTTCGTTTGTAGTGTTCATCGTCAGCACGGCTATCCCCAAACACAATAACCAGCTATGTTTAATATAGCCGCTTTGTAGACCTAGTAACAGCCCAATGACCTTGTCTCCACAATTCTCCACAAATAGCCCATTCATGTTCAGTATACTTGATGAGGCCTAATACCTTTTGCATTTGTATGATATGTTTCTAGTAAGCCAACAGCATGTGCAATGGGTATGCATGGATTTTTATTTCCATTGTGGAATAGAACTGCTTTTAGGCTAGCTACTGAGGAATCTATGAATAGTCTCCATCCACTACTGGTATATATTGGTATACGTTCACATCACTCATTACACCAACAACATCGGTGTAGTGACATATAGAGTCTGTCATTAAGAAAAACTTTGTCTTCTCTACATTTCGTGTACGGAATGCTGTTATTTTTGTGGATGAGTGAAGCATGTTCCATTCCTTCAACCTGGAATATAAGATTTCCGAGCGCTGCTTTGACACCGTTAAATACCTTGCGAGGTCATTAAGTTCAGGCTGTTTGATGAGGTACACATCAGAGCTTGAACCTGAAAGCTCTGCTTCGTGATCTGAAGCTTTTGGCGAGTCACCAACTTCACTAAATTATTGTGATTCTTCTTTTAGCTGAGAGGTGCTGGGCACTGGTAGATCATCATCATTGTGTGGTACTGGTTGAAAAACTGACCTGAAACAAAATGAGAATCGACTGCCATGATGTTCACATTCTCCAAATGCTAAAAAGGAATTTACAAACATTGTAATTTTATACAAAGATTAAATTCTGAAATGAAAGAAACCTAAGCTTATATATAGGCTTATCCAGAAAATTTTCTATTAAAATCACACAAAAATGTTTAGCTTGCCTGACGACAGCATATTTGGTGACACGCCTCGCATCACCAACTCCACGATTGAATTCTGTCAAACAAATATAGCAGTCAGAAATGTGATTTGTTGGTTCACGCCAAATCATGGAAGTCACGAACTTTATCTTCTTTCGATGTCCACTCTTCCAGTGATGTAATTCAGTGGAACAAGTAGTACAGAAATATTGTACAGCCCATGTTTTATCCAGGTGTGCTTTAGAATCGAAATAACTTTCGTATCTTCTAACTAAGGAATTTGTAAATTTCTTGCGTTGAGGCACTGCAGTATATTTTCCACAAATATTACAGAAGTTATCTGGATGCTCGTACATACATTCTTGTAATTAATTCTCGTACAGCAAAATGATAACAAAGTTCTATCAAGTAGGCAGATTTAGGCGACATTTGTAAGTGTGATGATCCTTAGAACCTTTGTATTTGACGGAGAACAAAGGAAACTCCGGGAAAATCAGGCAGTAAATAAACATCCTTATTAATAAACTCGTTACATATTTTTGTCAACCTCAAGCTGCCTATGTAAACATTTCAGGTTGAAATTCAAAAAGTGTAAATATGATCCATCCACACGTATCTTTGTGGATAAGGCTACACGTTCTATCATATTGTGAATCAGACTATTACTGTGCTTCTGTAAAAATTCCACTCAATACAGAGTACCTCGATGGCCCAGAAAATATGAGAGTCAAACCAGATCCTTAGTGCCTAGGCCTACACGTAGTTCTTTTAACTTCGTCGGATATTTAATGAAAAATAATGGAGGAAATCACTGAATGAATCAACCTGCTATTTACATATTGGAGAGGTGCATTCATCCTGTGCAAATATATAAAAAGATTAGGAGATTTAACAAATACATCACCCAGCACGATTGCTTAAAATTATGCAAATTTCCATCTATAAAAACTTCAAAGTTCTGTGAAAAAACTCCTTACAGCAGAATACTTTTTTATTATCACNTTCTTTGAAACTTGACATGACATCAAAAATAAAATATTGAACCCTGGAGAATCAAAATAGTTGCTTTTTGGTCTCTGTAAGAAAGAGAATTGCAGTGTACAGTGTACTATTGTATTAACTCATTCAATAAACTGGGACTGAAAAGTGTGATAAATATGTTAAAGCCAATATGGAAAAATTCTTAAAAATTCTTGATGGGGAACAGGTCCATCTGCCTCACTTAAAGTCTCGGAACTGGCTTCAACAAAACACTGCTTAACCAAAGAGGAATAAATCAGAAAGTGATTCTGAGACTGTGTTTATACAGTCTCAGAATTGTGTGAAAGTGCTTTATACTGCAGCAGATAGACTATATACAGAGAAATGCCGAAATCTTTTATCGTAGTTGTCATCAAAATAGGGCCTGCTAAGCCTTTTTCAATCTGCCGGCCAACCGGCATTGTCCAGTTTGCAATGCAACAAGCCTCAGTTTGCCGAGTATGTTGATTATTTTCCCTGTAACTGATAAAATCAAAATGATAGTAAAGCAGCTACTAGTTCAGTTTCTTTGAGTTACCTTCGATAAATTTGCTTTCCTCTGGTTTGGAGTAAACTTGTGTGTCTTGTGTGTTGAATTTTAGCAGAGAATTGTTTCAATAAATATTTTCTTGTAATATTTTTAATCTGTCAATATTCAGGAGAATAGGGTCAAGTAAAAAAACGAAAAATTTTACTTTGAATGTGAAAAGTTTGAAGAGTGATGGAAAAAATGTATTTTTTTAGTCGAAGCCCTAGACCCTGTGCTTAGCATGCCCTGAGATAGTTGCTGTTGTTAGAAAATTTAATATGAAGATATATTGTGAATCTGAACACAATAGATATATTCGTCTTTCAGAGAGCAATCAAATAAAGAAAATTACTGTGCTTTGCGAGAGCCTTCAGAAACAAAAAACGATGATAAGTCGAACGTGTCTCTTTCAAGACCAGACGACCAATGTCAGTTTAGTAGTTGCTTTAAAACTAGCAAAATAGAAGTCATTTTCGGATGGGGAACTTATAAAATAGTAAAAGGATGCATCGGCGAAAATTATTTGCCCAGAAGATGAAATGCTGTTGAAGGTTGCTTTCTTGTTCAGGAGAACCACAGTGTTGATTCTATCTCAACAAATTTAGCAGATCAATTGGGAAATCAAATTTAAAAAATTCGATAATGTTTCGTTTGTCATGATGAAAGTACAGATGTTGTGTGACGCAAAGTCATTTGTTGTAAACTCTCTCTTGCTAATTATGTTCGTTTTTAGCACAATGCTAATTAAAAATAAAAGTCCAATATCCAATGATTAAATGATGAATTATGATAAATCTTCGTTGACTACAACCTCTCTGATATCCTCGAAAACTAAAAACCAAAACTGCATAAAACAAGTAAGTCCTAAATAGAGTAAATTTACAAGTTTCCACCAATCAAAATTAGGGTCTACTGTCCGCGTTAGAAATTCTTCATTACCGAATCGTTCATAAAATAAAAAAATCACATGCAGGAGTTAGGTCATCTGTCCGATCTTACAGTTGAACCAATTAGCGCTATCGTCTTTACGTGAGGTTACATAGGGTTCAAATGCTAAATGAGTGACTACGTTTCCACGGTCACATTCACACATGCACTTAGTCGCTAAATGTGGATACAGTAAAAATGCTAATTTTTATTAGAGTTATGAGCAAAGACTTCAACGTGACTGAGGGATTGCTATCAAGGGCATCACGGAAGGGTAACAACTGAAGCAGATTTTTTTCATCACCTGTTTGACTACTTTGATCCACACAAGTTGGACTAGTGAAAAATTTCCAACATCACAAGAAACTGGACCCTATTTTCAACTGCAAAAAATGTTGGTTTGCCAAAAAAATTCAATGAGAAAGTGAGTGCTTTGTATCCGGACAATAAAATAGTTTGTCCGCACTGTATTATTAAAGAGCAGTGGCTTTAAAGGTTAGTGCAACTGCACCGTAACCAAAAGGTACCGGATTCAATTTTCCGAACAGGCGACCTTTTACTATGAATGACTTCATAGCATTATTCATTTAATGAGCAGACACATTTTGTAATTTGAAGAGTCACATTTAACTGAATTATCTTCTTGAGAAGATTTAATGGAAATCCAAACTGGAAAACCCTTTAACTCACTAGTGACCATTAATCCTCTAAAGTTAAAACTAGCCCCCGTTGCCAAGAAAACAAAATTGTCTTCTTTTGGATCACACAACCTTTTCAATATTCTTCTCAGACCTTACCAACAAACACAATTGTAAAAATGGCATTGCGGTGCTCAGATTCCATAATATATATATATATATATATATATATATATATATATATATATATATATATATATATATATATATGCGTGGGAGCTAAAATGTACAAGTGTTCTATCATTATCAAAAAAATCATATTATAATGTAAAGTTTGTAAATTGCAGCCACTGTCGAATCTCTTGGTTCACAGTTTGCACGTCCCCTTGAAGGCTAATGGCTCTGCAGTGTAGCACGTGCTCTGGTGTTTGCCTTTCCCCACATAATCACTGGTTGCTCTGTGCAGCCCGATTCTGTACATGAAGTCTGCATACCTTCCGTGGCCTGACCTCAGTCTGTTAACCAAAACCCAGGGCGCCCGGGGTAGATCGTGCCCTGGAGGTTCAGTTGACGGCTCTGGTATGTCAGATTCCATAAAACCATAAATGACAAGAACTGTTTCTGGTTCAGTCAAACGTATGTAGTCGACAGCTTTTCACAACTAGATTCACATTGTTTTTTACATAAGCTCTCTTGGTGGATAATACTAGGGAAGGGTAAATCAGTAAGTTCTCAGTGGGACGAGTGGTTTCCGAGGCCAAATTCAGCGCTGAATCTAAAAATAAACGTATTTTTGTTCTTCATGTATGCTTTCGGTCAGAAAAATGCATTTTTTTAAAATGGCGACCGGAAATGACCAGAAAACCAACAAAATGAACCCTCGAGTGAACATGCCCGCTTCCGATATATATATATATATATATATATATATTCATATGGTTTTTCATGAAAACGATCCATTTTTGTAGGTATTTTGGTCGTATCTCCCTCTACTGATGTGTTGTGGGCAAAACNAGCCCATGTTTTATCCAGGTGTGCTTTAGAATCGAAATAACTTTCGTATCTTCTAACTAAGGAATTTGTAAATTTCTTGCGTTGAGGCACTGCAGTATATTTTCCACAAATATTACAGAAGTTATCTGGATGCTCGTACATACATTCTTGTAATTAATTCTCGTACAGCAAAATGATAACAAAGTTCTATCAAGTAGGCAGATTTAGGCGACATTTGTAAGTGTGATGATCCTTAGAACCTTTGTATTTGACGGAGAACAAAGGAAACTCCGGGAAAATCAGGCAGTAAATAAACATCCTTATTAATAAACTCGTTACATATTTTTGTCAACCTCAAGCTGCCTATGTAAACATTTCAGGTTGAAATTCAAAAAGTGTAAATATGATCCATCCACACGTATCTTTGTGGATAAGGCTACACGTTCTATCATATTGTGAATCAGACTATTACTGTGCTTCTGTAAAAATTCCACTCAATACAGAGTACCTCGATGGCCCAGAAAATATGAGAGTCAAACCAGATCCTTAGTGCCTAGGCCTACACGTAGTTCTTTTAACTTCGTCGGATATTTAATGAAAAATAATGGAGGAAATCACTGAATGAATCAACCTGCTATTTACATATTGGAGAGGTGCATTCATCCTGTGCAAATATATAAAAAGATTAGGAGATTTAACAAATACATCACCCAGCACGATTGCTTAAAATTATGCAAATTTCCATCTATAAAAACTTCAAAGTTCTGTGAAAAAACTCCTTACAGCAGAATACTTTTTTATTATCACACCCGTAATCAGCACCCACAAATTGACTAAAATGCACTAATTTGATTGAAGTGATATTTTGAGTGTAGAGAGTGTAATATATTGATTTACATCCACCAGCAAATACAACATATGAACAGATTCCATAAAATCGTTGCAATGAATCTCAAATTAGAGGATGCGTGTTTTCAATGGTACGACGGAGCTAACTCATTGGCTGGCAATAAGTCTGGGATTGTAAACTGATTTGGTCCTTTGAAATGTTTGTATACTCGTTGTTACGGACATCCTTTGAATCATGCTCTTAGTGATCAAGGGAAGAACATCTATTTCTTTTTCGACAGGTTTGGCACCGCATATGAAGTTTGTAAATTAGTTGAAAAGTTGCGGCAACTAGTGTTGGCGTGTGATAAATTTTATTTGTAGGATATGTCAAGATAATTAGAATAATGATGTCATCGATTTTTTTATATGTAAAAAACTTATTGACCAGTCTACAACGGTATATAGTGATAACTTCATATTAATTAGAAAAGAATTTATACAGTGGAGAATACGCATGAAAAAGCTCAAGAGTATATTAAGTCAACTGTAAATGAATTTCATCCCATTTTTCAGCGTTCAAGCATATATGTCGTGCTCTAATATCATTGCCAATGTTATTTAGTCCCTTAAGACCCATTGAAGTCTTTAATAAGTCTCTTTTCGTTGGTGTTGAAAAACATTCCTCTGTTGCAGTGCATAAAAGCAATGTAGTCACTCTTATTGAATTAATCTAAAAGCTTCTGGTTTTGTGAAATGAATGTTATTGTGAAATGAAATGTTTTTGTGAGGTTTTGATTCAAAAGGAATGAATGTAAGTCTGTAACATTAGACATTCTTTGCGGTAAATGTAAATCTCTAGTCTCTCCTTGGTCCAAACTTCGGCTGTAGGGCCCAACCATGCAGGAAAGGTGGTCTCGAGGTGCTTGAGCACTGGGTCAAGACCAACCCAAGAGTAAGGCCTTTTCAGGGAGGGTCCTGTAGAGGCGATCCGTTTTCTTTTATTTTATGGCGCGTGCGTGGTTTCTGCCCAACTTTGTCTTGATTTGTTGCTTCCTTCCGGGTCTTTCACAGATGCGAATCTATGAAAGACAGAAAGGGACCCACTGTTTACCAGGGGCTCATTCAATAAAAGACCCGTTGTGAAAGTTGATGAAAAGTAAAGGGCTTGTCAACTAAAAATCCTCCACGTATTCAGTGTTTTTAAATCGATCACTTAATTGAAAACAAATCATATCCCATGCTTCCTTTACCGCAGAGCTGATCTCTTCAAAGGAAAACACTATACAAAACAGCAAAACACTATACTCAGCAGAATATCAACCCCATCTCTTTTTGCCTGATTATCGTCACTGCTTATGTTGATTGCATCAGAAATTTGTGCAATGTTAGAAACTCTACAGGGAATACTGAAAACAAGAGCTCAATACTAGGAAAGATTTGATGAAATAATTTAGGAAAAACAAAAATTTGGACTTCTCAGGTGACTTGCTACAGATATTGAAGAATTAGCCCAGATATTTCCTGTAATTACAGTAGAATAACAATCACTTAACTCATTTCATGTCAAAAATGTTTATTGGTCTGCTGTAGAAATTCCATCTTCTGTAGAGCATCTTGCTATGCTTTGGGTTGTTATTTGATTTAGGTGAGACATACTTTTTTGTAACTTTGAAAAAATTGAGGACGGAGATAAATTTCAAAAAATTGTTATTGAAGAAATAACACAGATATACAGCCAAAATGTATCTTGAATTAAAAACACTTTTTCTGGGTTGTTTTTCTGCGCTTATTACAAAAATAATGTTTAAATTTTTTTTATTGGCTCCCATTTTCTGAGAATTTTTAATTTTTTAATTGTTTTTTTTAAAAAATGCGTTTTCAAGAAAAAAATAGCAAAGAAAGTTCAGAAGATTGCGTTATCTAACTGAGAAGAAAGTTTTACTTCAAAGTAGTTGTCAGAAAATAAAGAAACCTTAGCAGAGGTCTGGTTATTTGCTCAGCGTGACAAAAGATGCGATTTTGGACTCATTTTCGGTTTTTGTTGCGATAATAACTCCATCTAACCAACTAAATAAACATTGCTTCATGCTTAAAGTCGTTTTGAAACAGAAAGGAGTCAGTTCTGTAATTATATCAAGGCGCTATCATGCCGCGGGAATGTAGAAACAAGCCACACAACTTCTGCTACATTTGTGGTCAGCTTACATTTTTAGCTCAAAGACGCTCGGTAAGCTCGCTTGCAGAGCTTATTATTTATACTTAAGATGTAAGGTTGGTGACAAAGGAAGGATATAGGCACCACAAATGTATGGAAACACATGTGCTGCAAAACTACGTTTGGAGGCCAACGGAATTAGACAATCTATAGGTTTTGCAGTGCCTGTGATTTGGAGGGAACCGAAAAATCATGTTGATGATTGCTACTTCAGTATGCTTCCAGATATCACAAAGGGTATTACGGAAAAAAGGGAAGCCCAGCTAGAATATCCATTTCTACCATCGGCTATTCGACCAATACTTCACAATGATGAGCTTCCTGTTCCTAGGTGTCCAGAAAACTTTGGTGATTATCTTTTACATACAAACCCATTTTTCTAATTTTGATTTGACAAGCAACAACTGAAATTTAGCAACTGAAGACACACTCCTTATTTGAGTTTGTGGTCTAAAGTAAAGTTCCTTGCCTGGCAACTAGATGACTCAATTCAAGGTGGTAACGTATGTTTTTCTTTGTTAAGGGTCGTAATACCCAAATGCCAATTGAAATGCGAGGATGTTGAAAGCTGCTGCCCAGTAGCAAGGCGTTTTTGTGTCAGAGATCCAGTGTAGTTGGCTGTTGCTTGACAAAGCAAGAGGTCATTAAATAGCAAACGAATGTAGTTGCCCTCCAGATTATGCAGCAATAGATTAAGCAGTTTCAAGATAGCTAATCTTCTAACAATCACAATTTCCTTTTCAGATGAGTGCTCGAATCTCACTGACGATGGACTTGTCAGCAGCCAATCATCTGGCTCCGGTGAAATATTGTTCCCTTCGAGTGCTACAGACTCCTCAAAGCCGCATGTTATACGTCAAGCAGAGTTAAATGATCTTGTGATTGGGGCCTACCTAAGCAAAAGGCAGAGCTCTTATGTTCCAGACTACAGCAGTGGAGACTTCTCAGGCCCGATGTTAAAATAAACACCTTTCGCAGCAGACACCAGGATTTGCAAGAGTACTTTGAAGAGTTTGTCATTTTCAATTTGTTCAAATGTGACTGGTCTGATGACAGCCCTCCGAATCGATTATATACCTCAGCAGTGGAAATTCATCGATTCAGCAAAGACCAGTCTAAAAGCTGTCCCTTTGCATAATGGAAATTTCTTACCTTCTATTCCACCAGGACATTCAGCCGAAATGAAGGAAACCTTCTCCTTTTTCAAGAACTTGTTAAGGTTTGTAAAGTATTATGAACATCAGTGCATGATTTGTGGAGACTTTAAGGTTATCGCTTTATTGATGGGAATGCAACTTGGCTTTACAAAGTACTGTTGTTTTCTCTGTGAGTGGGATAGTAGATGTCGTTCATTGCATTACAGAAAGGCAGACTGGCCAATGAGAAAATTAACACCTGGTGAGAAAAATGTTATCAGTGAGCCACACAAAGTGTTAATATCACCTCTTCATGTCGAGCTTGGCTTAATAAAAAACTTTGTGAAGGCTATTGATAAAGAGGAACCTGGATTTTAGTATATCAAAAACAAATTTCCGAACATCTCTGATGCTAAGCTTCGAGAAGGCCTATTTGTTGGTCCTCAAATAACACAACTGCGAGATGATCCTTTTCTACAGCTACTCTGTGCGAAGGAAAAAGTTGCATGGTGTTCTTTCAGGGCTATGGTGAACAACTTTCTAGGAAACCAGTGGTCGACAAACTATGAGGAACTAGTAAGTGATATGCTTAGGCCTTACCAGGAGCTTGGATGCAACATGTCACTAAAGGTTCATTTTATACAATGACATCTAGAGCAGTTTCCTGATAAGTGCGGCGCCTACAAAGATGAGCACGGCGAACGCTTTCACCAAGATATTGCGTCAGTTGAAAAGCGATACCAAGGAAATTGGAGTTGCGCAATGCTCGCTGGCTTTTGCTGGACACTGGTAAGGCATTATCCTGAGACCATCTACAGGAGAAGCGCTAAGAAAAAAACCTCTGAAATATTGTAAAAGTAGCTTTTAACTTGTGTTTTTCATGATAACATCACGGTAAATCTAAGTATTTTTGTCATCGAATTACATTACAAAATTAAAGAAAACCCAACAGACAACTAGTTTTTTCGTGTTTCTGAGATTTGTAGGATACCTGTCCTGGAAAGTTGGGAGCCAACTCAACGTTTTGGCAGCGATATTCGTATTCAGCGTCCCGAATTTAGTAGAAAAATGTTCATCTCGTTCAAGATACAGATAAAAAGTTAAAATTTGTTGACCTCTCTAATTGATGCGTTTTCGTTTTTGCATGATTAGGTTCAGCTGATGTCCATGACAGTGGACCAAAAGACCGTACTTCTCTCTAATCTTGACTTGGAGTTGGACACCTCCGATCCTCATCACAGCATCTCTATCATATGACTGGACAATCCATTTTTCTTTCATTTCACATGCTTCAAGTTCATTGAAGATAATTTTGCGTAACATTCTCGAATAGTATCATGATTGTAAAAATCCATGAAGTATCTCAATAATTTCCCCGTTATTTCTAAATCTAAGAATCAAATCATATTGTGCTACGCTACCAATGCCCGTTGTATTATCAGCTACAATATAAATGAATAGTGTCGCTTGTATATCTTTTTGTTCATTTTATTTGTATACGTCAAGCATACTATGTAATAGTTGATTTTGAATTATATGACTTTTGCCTTAAAAATCCTCACAATTCCAAACGATGAACAGCAAGTTGAGTGTGCAATTCAATGTCTTAAAAACACACTTTGTTCAGGCGAGTTCTTACTTTCGTCGTGCCGCCAAGAGGAAGTTAGTAAGTCCCATAGACTTGATGGAGTTTTTGTTCATTTAAAATTTCTATCCACTTTTTTATGATGTCGCTGGACTGATAAACAATGCCCTTGATTCAGAGACGACCCTCTCCCAGATCTTCGAAATGTCTGGAGTTGCCGATTCAACGTGCTTAGAGATTTTTTTACTTATGTTGACAGTTGACCAACTCTTCTCAAATCGAAATCTTGAATTTAATACATGACTTTTTCCTCAGACGGACTTTTGGATGGGAATTTTCTTCGCATAATGAGCACCAAGCCATTTTGTTTTAAGCTTTAGTCAGACGATGAAAAGAATGCTTTGAAAGGTTATAAACCTTATTTATATTGATTCATACAAGAGTATGGGAACTTGATAAAACTATACTCTCAATATCCTCGATAAAATGTTCCCCTGTTTAACCTGCGAAGATTACGTAAATCAACATGTATAGAACACTAAATCTTGCCCTGGATTCTACGTCATGATTATTTTTATGCATAAATAGCCAGCCAATCACATGGCACCTTGATTAAAAAGAAATCTATTTAAAGGGCTATGACTGTAGCGAACGAATTTTTTCAGTTTAGTGAAATTAAGACAGAATATACCCCGAATGATGACACCATTCATTATGATCAGGCAATTATAAATGGAGACAGAATGAGTGTGGGAAAGAATACCCGTAGATGAATCTGAACACTTAACATCATAAGCCGTTTTCTTTGAAACTTGACATGACATCAAAAATAAAATATTGAACCCTGGAGAATCAAAATAGTTGCTTTTTGGTCTCTGTAAGAAAGAGAATTGCAGTATACAGTGTACTATTGTATTAACTCATTCAATAAACTGGGACTGAAAAGTGTGATAAATATGTTAAAGCCAATATGGAAAAATTCTTAAAAATTCTTGATGGGGAACAGGTCCATCTGCCTCACTTAAAGTCTCGGAACTGGCTTCAACAAAACACTGCTTAACCAAAGAGGAATAAATCAGAAAGTGATTCTGAGACTGTGTTTATACAGTCTCAGAATTGTGTGAAAGTGCTTTATACTGCAGCAGATAGACTATATACAGAGAAATGCCGAAATCTTTTATCGTAGTTGTCATCAAAATAGGGCCTGCTAAGCCTTTTTCAATCTGCCGGCCAACCAGCATTGTCCAGTTTGCAATGCAACAAGCCTCAGTTTGCCGAGTATGTTGATTATTTTCCCTGTAACTGATAAAATCAAAATGATAGTAAAGCAGCTACTAGTTCAGTTTCTTTGAGTTGCCTTCGATAAATTTGCTTTCCTCTGGTTTGGAGTAAACTTGTATGTCTTGTGTGTTGAATTTTAGCAGAGAATTGTTTCAATAAATATTTTCTTGTAATATTTTTAATCTGTCAATATTCAGGAGAATAGGGTCAAGTAAAAAAACGAAAAATTTTACTTTGAATGTGAAAAGTTTGAAGAGTGATGGAAAAAATGTATTTTTTTAGTCGAAGCCCTAGACCCTGTGCTTAGCATGCCCTGGGATAGTTGCTGTTGTTAGAAAATTTAATATGAAGAGATATTGTGAATCTGAACACAATAGATATATTCGTCTTTCAGAGAGCAATCAAATAAAGAAAATTACTGTGCTTTGCGAGAGCCTTCAGAAACAAAAAACGATGATAAGTCGAACGTGTCTCTTTCAAGACCAGACGACCAATGTCAGTTTAGTAGTTCCATTAAAACTAGCAAAATAGAAGTCATTTTCGGATGGGGAACTTATAAAATAGTAAAAGGATGCATCGGCGAAAATTATTTGCCCAGAAGATGAAATGCTGTTGAAGGTTGCTTTCTTGTTCAGGAGAACCACAGTGTTGATTCTATCTCAACAAATTTAGCAGATCAATTGGGAAATCAAATTTAAAAAATTCGATAATGTTTCGTTTGTCATGATGAAAGTACAGATGTTGTGTGACGCAAAGTCATTTGTTGTAAACTCTCTCTTGCTAATTATGTTCGTTTTTAGCACAATGCTAATTAAAAATAAAAGTCCAATATCCAATGATTAAATGATGAATTATGATAAATCTTCGTTGACTACAACCTCTCTGATATCCTCGAAAACTAAAAACCAAAACTGCATAAAACAAGTAAGTCCTAAATAGAGTAAATTTACAAGTTTCCACCAATCAAAATTAGGGTCTACTGTCCGCGTTAGAAATTCTTCATTACCGAATCGTTCATAAAATAAAAAAATCACATGCAGGAGTTAGGTCATCTGTCCGATCTTACAGTTGAACCAATTAGCGCTATCGTCTTTACGTGAGGTTACATAGGGTTCAAATGCTAAATGAGTGACTACGTTTCCACGGTCACATTCACACATGCACTTAGTCGCTAAATGTGGATACAGTAAAAATGCTAATTTTTATTAGAGTTATGAGCAAAGANCGAATGACAAGCATCGCGTACGATATAAGAACAAGTGATTCTGGGTATCAGAGAAAAATGGCGAATATACATGGAATGAAAATGACCGCGGAGGACGAAAGTTTTTATGCTGACAATGGTTAAGGTGCATATGTTGGCACCTGTAACTTGTCTACTGTTTAAAAGAAATGGATGAAAAAGACTAAACATATTTCCAAACGGGAACAATCAGATAAGAAAAAACGTAAAGAGATGTCGGAAGCGGTGAAAAATGAGAATA
The DNA here is from genome assembly GCA_003991215.1 of Morbakka virulenta. Lineage (NCBI taxonomy): Eukaryota > Metazoa > Cnidaria > Cubozoa > Carybdeida > Carukiidae > Morbakka > Morbakka virulenta. The sequence continues at coordinate 4,878,612 of RDPX01000014.1, read as the reverse complement.
TATCACGAAAGCTTCAATACGATGAAGCAGTAAAGGATACCAGTACTAGTGATAGTGTTGAAGATCCTGATTTTATCATTTTATCTGATGTCTGTCAAGTGCATGACAAACCTACCACCCGCTCAAAACCTCCAGAAGCTACTGTATCTTTACCACGGTCCGATTTCCCACAGATTCCCGTTCCGACGAGCCGCAAATGTTTAGATGAACGAATCGTTCGGTGCACTATACAGGCTATATCGCCGGTATTATAGTGAAAACTGCTAATATAATTTTTGGACAACACTGGGTTCTTCATTCTCTTTTGGACTATAATACTCCTGGAAATGAATCATTAGCTATACATGATGATGATTCCACAAGCAGTGAAGAATCATCGCCTTTGACTGTGAAACGTCGACGTTCAGCGGCTGATCTCAGTAATGTTTTCCCTTCCGCCAGAGCCAGAGACAAATATTTAGAGGATTCCTCCTTTCTGAATCTCCAGATGGCAGCGCAATACATCATAGAGAAGAATGAGGTTGACATTGTGACGATCGGTTTAGATGACACCACCAAAGTCGCTGGTCATCGATTATATGATGTAAAAGCTGATCATATTACAGTTTCCGGACCTGACAAACAACGGAATACTCTGACAACGGACTATCTCGAAAATGTGAGCCATGGTGGTGCCGAAGGAGCTGCTGCTTATGAATTCAAACTGAAGAGTTTAGCAGTTCTGGCTGAAACTACAGTGGAGAACATAAAATCCTCTATTGATTTTTAGATGTCTCATCGTGCTGGAGACTGCACTACACTATTGAAAAACCTTCGTGTAGAAGACGAGAAGGTGCTGAAATGCTGTGCCCATATAATCCTCGGTATAGATCATTCTATTGATAAAATACCGAACAAAATATTGGACTGCACAAATTGCTGGACATTTCAGCTTGCCAGAAAGCTTTCCTGTCATCGTCAACCTCCATCCACACTCTGGGCCAAATAGCTATAGCAAAGTTACTGTCTCCCAGTCATGCCAATCACTCCGTACCATTGTACAATGAATACAAGAACTGGTTGTAGCTGCAGCAGATTGACCACACTGGATTCAGGGGATTTACAAGCAATTGATTCGAACGCATAGCGAAATCGCCAAAGAATTCTTTGCACGGCGCCAATCCATCTTAGACTTCTTCGAGGCAATCGTCGATAAAAACTCGAACCAACTAGTTTAGCAGTCTCAACGTTTATTCAGAACGACTGGTTCACCCTTTGCTCGGAAATCTATTCTGACATAGGAGACTGGATCATATCCCTGTTCATCAGATTGCTTGGGATAGATGAGAAACAGTCAATGAAACAAGAAAGCACTGTTGATCAGAGACAGAACTGGATTAGTGTGAGAGATCTTCGCCAAAAAAATACCTGAAATGGGAGATATCAAGGACAAATCTGATAAAGTTTACGGTCTTGGACGTCTGGTCCAGGCTGTGATCGACGAAATACTCGAGACTTTGAATCGCCAACTCAGCGAAATGGATTTTTTCAATCCAGTAACCGGTGGTGAATCGACGCACTCCGAGAACGCCAAATTGAACTATGCTCCTCTCACCAATCTAGGATGTGAGAGCAAATTTGCCAAGCTGGACAACAGACTGAACATTTGTGGGGGCACAACGTCTATTCAAACGATATCCAGGAAAATTGTGGTAACTACAAGTGTGGTAACTACTAGTTCCTGCAAATGTTGGAAACAGAGAAATGGCGNGACGAAATACTCGAGACTTTGAATCGCCAACTCAGCGAAATGGATTTTTTCAATCCAGTAACCGGTGGTGAATCGACGCACTCCGAGAACGCCAAATTGAACTATGCTCCTCTCACCAACCTAGGATGTGAGAGCAAATTTGCCAAGCTGGACAACAGACTGAACATTTGTGGGGGCACAACGTCTATTCAAACGATATCCAGGAAAATTGTGGTAACTACAAGTGTGGTAACTACTAGTTCCTGCAAATGTTGGAAACAGAGAAATGGCGAAAGTGGAAATGGGCAAGGAATTCTGAGAAATTTCGACGTGTCAGGAAAATAGAAGCAGAATTTCTGGCTACTGTGAAACAGTCTCGAAAGCTGGCTCTACTCAAGAAAGCCGAGTTGAAGGGAAAAAAACATACCAAAACATTGGACATGCTCGAAAAATGCGAAGTACACGGCGGACCTATCACACCGAACAATATTACACTACCGGATACTCTCTAGGAAAGGGAATTGCTCCTTGAAATTTCCTATCTCAAGCTAACGATAGCTCCTGATATTCGACAACGGCGGCGCGTGAAGCTGGATGGAAAATACGAAATGGAAAAATTCACTGTAGAAGAACTGAAACATTCAATAAAGAATGCAATGAAACCCGAAAACGAACTCTCATATGATATGGACACGCTCCTAAAATCAGTTCTCACCTAGGTATAATGTTGAATCGTGAAGTACGAGGGATATGGTCATTCCTATGGTAAAAATTATTCAATGACCTTTAGAAACCTTGAGAGGACGCATTAGAAGCTCCGAAAATAATTACTACCTTCAAAAATAGTTATTTTGGCGGCCATTTTTAAAAATGGCGACTTTTCTGACCGAAATCATTATCCAATGTAAATGTTCTCACCGGATTTGATCTCTACGGAAAAAATGGCCTATTAAAACACTCGTCTTTTATTCGTTTTGCGAAAAAATTACTGATTCATCCTACCCTA
>RDPX01000014.1:4820458-4859588 GCA_003991215.1 Morbakka virulenta | reverse complement strand
AGTTTACAGTTTACAGTTTACAGTTTACATATTTACAAAAAAGTATTTACAAATAAATAAATTCTGTTCTACCATTGGGTCCTGTTGATAAAAAGGAAATCTGTACTACGCGTTTAAAAATATTTTAAAATAAATATATCTATCTATATTCAATTAAAATATGTTAAAAACTTGGAGAACAGTTTTGCCTTCTTCCCTTTCCCCCCCCCCCCAGCTAGTGGTGCCAGGTACCTCATTAAAAAAATTTAGTTTCAGTAAAATAGAAACTTCCTTTTGTGTTCTCTAATTTAATCTTAGGTATTCTCAATAAAATATTGTCATTTCTTGTATTGTTATTCACTACTTCAAAATAGTTCTTGAAATTTACACAGACATTCCCATGTAGACATGAGAAGCAAGCTATGCCTTGCTTGTAGAGCTCAATTGATGTAGCGTCTTATTTTTGTGTAATAAGGTGGCTATATCGTAGAATTTTCGAAAATGACAACATTCCATTGTTCCATCTTCTTGCTTTATGTGGAAGTTCATCACGATCGGCTTTTCGTGTTTTTTTGTTGTGGTTTTGTTTGTTTTCTTTAGTTATGGACATGGTTTTCCTTCAATTGTTTTCTTCTTTGCAGGAGCACGAGTATCGATACATTCAATGAGGATCTCTTTTGTCTTTTACCAACTGCCAGCAGTGATTTGAAACAGAGTATCCGTTTTAAGTGTTCGCTGTAGTTTTGATTTGCTTCAGATTATATCTGCTTTTTAAACTATTTGTTTCAAACAATAGATGCTTTATGCCTGTATGAAAACTGCGTATCAAAAGGATTAGTTACGGTTGCATCAACTAGTGTTTCGCTAGTTTCTGTTATACGGAATGCTTTTTAAATCACATTTTTCTAACTTTTAACAATAAATAATCACTAATGTCTGCATGCTCATTATCTTTGAGACAGTCACATTTTATGTGACTCAAAAAGGGTTTTCTGCTTATCTTCCGTATCTAATACGTAGGTCAATGACTCAACAAAATTCTGTTTTGTGTGTTTTGTATGTGGTGGTCGTTACAATACTCCAATGATAAATTCTTTAAAGTTTTTTAAGCTAATTTTGAAGCAATTTATTCCCAAATCTTGTTTTTCTTAGTCAGTTCTCCTAATGTAAGCTAGTCCTTTAATGTAGACACCAGCACCACCTCAGACTCCGTTTGCCGACTTTTTTATTCAAAAGTTTACTCCCGATTTTTTTAAATCAAACAAATCTGTAGTAGATATGAGGGTTTCTTAGACGGAAAAGATATCGATATTTGAGTTATGAAGAAAATGTCAGATTTAAGTCCTTTTTTCTAGGCAAACCTTTAATGTTTTGGTGGAAAACTTCAAATTCTATATCTTTAGAAACGTTAGGAACATCAGGGTGAGATTTTCTGGTCCTGGGATACTCTCAATAACTCCGCATAATGATGATGATAGTAATAAACAAAACAAAGTTTTGAAAATTCTGAACTTTATGGACTCAAAGTAAGCCATAGATATAGGAGCTTTATCATGTCACTAGTCGTAAGCTTTTTCTGAGCTACGTTTCGAGAGATACTTCTCCCATTGTCAGGCCTTACCCCTTGGGCATGAACTCAATAATAAGACAGCCGAGAGGGAAAAAATGAACCGGCATTTAAGGGACCCTGCAAAGACGTTGTGTCTTATCTGGACCTTACATTTTTAATTTTCCCTGGAACATTTGTCTCACATTCATCTTCAAGTAAGGATAAGACAGCTCACCTAACTAGAGCACGCTAAGACTTTGACCTAAATAATAGAAAAATAAGAGATATGAAGATATCTGAAAACCTAATCCAGCTTTGGCTGATGATAAGGTTACCATTAAAGTGGGATCATTTACTTCGATAGCATAGTAATAAGCAGGGAGAAAAAGATGTCTGCCTCAACTGGAATTGGCAGGCATGTCAAAACTCCTCTAGTTCTAAAGTATTGGTTTATTACTACGAAGATATCCTTGTTAAACTTAATTATAAAGACGTGAGATGTCGAAAGCCAATAAAATCACTTAAAAATATCCAATCCGGTGCTTTTGAATAACGCTGCGTAGCTCGTTGCAAGAAAGCATCAGCAAGCATGGACTCCGAGCGACAACAACATAGTGCTTCATCGAAGCGGATATCCTGAGAAGGAGTGAAAATGCCTTGCTCAAAGCTTTCAAAAACCAGCACAAAACATAACTAAGACAGACAAAGATTAATAAAGGAAGAATAAAAGGGAAAGACCAAGAAACACATCTAGGAGAAAACCATTTGTACCGATTTCAAAGACGAGGCAGTTGCGCATAATTTTACAGAACGGGGACAAACAAAAAAGTTGGTCTACATTTTATATCCAATTAAATTATACTTTTTCTTGTTAAATGCAATTGAAAGTTCAATAATTCTAACAATATATGATAGGAGGCATATAAGGTGAGCCTCTATCTATGATAATTTTTACGAACATTCATTTTTATACCAATACACATGCTATGACTTAAATAAATATATAAATGTTTCCTTAAATAATCCCTGTCCTTAGCTACAGAAGAATGGATATTCACGACCAGTGATAACTGAATTCTTACATTTAATTGTTCCCAAATATTTTATTAACGTTAGTAACCGTTACATCGTCAAACAAAATAAATATCTACAATTGAATACATACTGAATTTAATACTTTTTCATAATGCGATGTGAAATAATTTCACTTTTTATCTTAATAATATTGAAATGCAAACTTTTATATACAACACTTATAACCCTTAAGCCTAATGGCTTACTTTTAATCTTAAGGTAGTCCTACAGTAAAGAAACACGTGACAGATGAACTTCCAATTACTTGGTATTCCAAAGGGGCCTGGTATTTTTTCTCTTTTGAGAGATTACCTACGGTTTCCAAGGAAGGTGCCATGCGAAAATAGCCCCAAACAACTCACAAAAGACACAGAATTTAGGACTGACAATAGACTAGATATAACCAGAGGCATCCTTTCGTGGAAGGTCGAACTAGCTTGGTCTAAAGGAGAAGAAAGTATAATACAATGTAATAAAATCAGAAAAACAAATAAAATATAAATGTTGCACCTAACTGGATTTGAGCAAGTGGTTTTTCATGATTTTTTGTTTTATAGAATGGAATATAAATACTACCTTATTAAACAGGCCAATTTTGAAACCTCGGATTTCATTCCCAATTTTTACATATATTATTTAATTCACAAATTTCCTCCTTTAATATTACTTCAACAATAATATTTCTGTTCTCAGAAGAAAACAGAACAAAATATTGTAATGGGTTGAACAATAATCTCTTCAGTTTGTTATGGTCCAGAGTTGACACTGAAGAGGGATCTTATACTTGAGATATCAAATGATATATTTGATGAACAAAGTTTTTAACAAACACATTCTAATGTACTAGGAATTACATGAACCATCTTATTCATAGGATTTGCTATATGGTAAACCAAATCGAACTGCAGTGATGAGGACATCTTACATTGTTTTATGTCGTTTTGTATTATGGTAGGACCTTTAAATACAATGTAAACCAAGAGCAGTATTAATTATTCTGAATTTTATTTTCTGATACTCTATGAAAGTTCTCACCAGTGAGTACCCCTCAGTACGTCCGAATCCCATAGTCTTTCCTAATTACAGCTCCATTTTGTCTTCCATGTGAGAAATACGACGGAATCGTCACCATTTAAGGTCGTTAAATCTCGTAGGAGAAGTGATAATCCTGTTTAAAACAAACCATCTCTAAATTTTGGACATCGTGTCTGTGACCCAGTTTGAGAATATATATATATATATATATATATTATATTATATTATATTATATTATATTATATTATATTATATTATATTATATTATATTATATTATATTATATTATATTATATTATATTATATTATATATACATATATATATATATATTATATCATTTATATTTATATAATATATACTTATGGTACATTCGATTCGATTAACCGTATTAGAGTGCTCGATACATAAATGCAGAGCATATATATACATATATATATGTACGCATTATCCAAAAAATTGATATAACACAAGTCAACACATACACTAAATCGTAAATATAAGTGTTATGANCCATGTGAGAAATACGACGGAATCGTCACCATTTAAGGTCGTTAAATCTCGTAGGAGAAGTGATAATCCTGTTTAAAACAAACCATCTCTAAATTTTGGACATCGTGTCTGTGACCCAGTTTGAGAATATATATATATATATATATATATATATATATATATTTATATATTATATTATATTATATATACATATATATATATCTTATATCATTTATATTTATATAATATATACTTATGGTACATTCGATTCGGTTAACCGTATTAGAGTGCTCGATACATAAATGCAGAGCATATATATACATATATATATGTACGCATTATCCAAAAAATTGATATAACACAAGTCAACACATACACTAAATCGTAAATATAAGTGTTATGAAATATTAAAGCTTTAAATATAGAAAAGTGGTTTTTGAGGTTGTATCTGAGGCACTCTTTTTCATCCTTTTCTTCTCTCTTTGCTTCTTGTATCTATTGGCTCTTTTCCCATTCACTTTTTTACAGGTTTGACGAATAATTTACCTCCATTCAGTTTCGCTCTTTACCTTTGTCTTCCATTGTGAAACTGAATAACCACATTTCAGGGGACTGTTGGGTGTGTTTATGTTTAGCGCCACCAACAGGACTTGTTCATTCAGTTAATTTACCATTTCATATAGATTTCACTGGACGATCATTTTTCATTCGAGACACATGGCTCAGCTAGGGTAATCGCTTTCTTACTAATATTATTTCTCCATCTCCCACACAGGCTCATGCGTGAACCTCTTCGTTGTTGATATAATTGTCCCATTTTATCTTTAGTATTCTCTGTAAATGATGTTGAACAATACGAAGATGCCGAACGTGATGATAGTGTCCTGGCCAAGTTTCATTTCCATACATCCTTGGAAGCATAAGGCATTGGTTGTAGACCTTTACTATGTGAGATAGGTGAGATCATGCAAGTCAAGAAGTCGATGGAACAATCTTTTAAAAGCACTAGATGTTGCTTGGATGCGTATTGTTTATTCTTCCTTTATCGAACAGTCATTAGTTACATAGCTACCAGGATACCTAAAGTTATCGACGTTCTTTCATTTGGTGTGATCAATGAAAATTCAGGTAACTCTTCTAATGCAAAAACTTAGTTATTACGAAATATTATGAGCATTGAAAAATCTATTGATTATGAAAGCCCATAAAAGTTTTCAAAGCACCACAAAACCTTAGGTAAAAATTGGTCCCTAACCTTAAGGAGAAAAGGAAAGCATGTATTATGAATTTAAGTGATAAAAAAGAAAGAAAGCTCGAAGGCTGACCTAAACGTACAGTTTTGACATAAAAAAATTGGAATGTGAAATAACTCCCAGACAATATGAAAAGAAAAAATTGGAAGACTTTGAAATAAAAATATGTTTTTGCTTGAATTATAATGATCTGGACTAGATACTCGAAGTGGAAAAGGCAGACCCAGGAGAATAATGCGGCAGATTTTAGTTTAAGAACTTAATACAGGGAGAATATAAAACAAAGCTACATTAACTAATACAAATACAACCATCCTCGCTAACAGCAAAAAAGGGTTAAAAAATTAAAGAATTCAAAGAGATTCTGAAACAAGGGGCGAGATCTATAAGGGTTTGTTTCTCTCTCTCTCTCTCTCTCTCTCTCTCTCTCTCTCTCTCTCTGTATATATACAAAACTTAGTTTAAAACTGTCAGTTTCATGTTTTCACAATCTTCAGCTAAACATGAAACTGACAGTTCTAAGCTAAGTTTTGTTGATTTTTTTTGTCGTCCACCATATGATAGCTCTAGTATTCTTTTATTATTGAGCACTGTCGATAGCTATTAATTACTTCGATACCGGTATATATATATATATGTTTTGTGTTATTTTTCAAGAAAAGAACCCCTGCTCCATTAAATAGATTTAATGCGAGAAAAACAGTGAAAATCTGAGAAGCCCAATCACCAGTCAGTCGCCTATACGCCTCTGCCTCATTTTTGTATCATTATGGGCAAAATTTATTTTTTTTCTTCAATTTATCAAATAATTTCGAGTTATTATCCCGATTTTTAATAAGACGTTTCTTTGTTTTATTGTCATTGCTCAACGTTATACGTTGTAAACCTTTGACTAACTCTTACAAGTCATAACATTTGACTGATGAAGTTACAAGTGACAACAAAATATTTCATTTAAAAAATCAATCAAAATTTTAATTGTTTCTTTGGGTTTTTTCCCTCAGTGTGTGTATATACAGGAAGGTGCACTGAAGAGTTCATAGGCTGACTAAGAAGATCTCATGCCATTTACTAATAAAAACTTTTTTCTTCTTCGAGATAAATTCACATTCAATTGGGAAATGAGGACTCAGAAAAGTGCTAGAAGAATTAAAAAATCAAATTAACGAAAAGGACCCTGGAAGAGTGCTCCTTCACAAAAGTCTGTGTTTGCAAAGGTTGCTGTGCTCGACTGTGACTTTGAACTTCTTGATCATCTTCTATATTCTTTATTTTATAATATGAGTTTGTACCCTCTAATTTTTTTTATTTCCCATTACGAAAATACACATAGATAGGAAGCTGGATCTACCCGATGATGAGGTCATATCTCATGCTAGAGATTTTTTGAAGGTCAGAATAAGCATTTTAAACTACAGGATTCCAAGCACCCCACAAGTGATAGTAAAATTGTATTGAGTTCAGAAGAGACTATGTCGAAAAACATAACCCATTTTGCTAAACTGGGCCATTGTAGTCAGCTTAATTACTTTTCAGCCCATCTTCGTATATATATATATATATATATATTTATTTATTTATGCATGGTTTATTTTCACAACAAATAAACACATACACAAACAAATACAGTTTTACTCTGTATTTCTCTCATTTTATCTCTTTGTCTTTATCTTCTTCCATCTCCCTCCCCCACCCCATCCCCACCTCTCTCTGTATCTCTCTGTCTCTGTCTGTCTCTGTCTGTCTCTGTCTGTCTCTGTCTCTCTGTCTCTGTCTGTCTCTCTCTGTCTGTCTCTGTCTCTCTCCCTCTGTCTCTGTCTCTCCCTCTGTCTCTGTCTGTCTGTCTGTCTCTCTCTCTCTCTCTTTCTGCCTCTGTACCTCCAAAATATACTCAGTATCTCACTTTATTTAAATCTGATAAATTCCTTTCACTGTGCATGTTTATATTGTTCGTACCCCATGTACAAAGTCTTTAATGTGGCTATTTTAATTAACTACCAATAGCTCAATTGATATGATTTATTATAAGAGAAAGTCAATAATCAATAGCTGTACCTATTTTCAAAGTTCTATCTGAGTGTTTGCCTTAAACGATACAATATCAATATGTTCAGCCGATTTTCACCAAGGATTTGCAGTGCAATTTCCATTGGAATTGATTTCATGTTGTTAAGATAATCTAAAATATTTTAAATGACCAAGATTTAATATATTAAAGAGGCCGTGACTTAGTTTCAGGTTGGAATATTTGCTTTGCGTGTTTAGTAAATCATGCGCGCAATAAAATGATTTTTGTGCAGTCTTTAAATGAATGGGCAGCTGTCCACTACGCCCAGTGATTCTCTAATTTGCAGCTTCAGCTCTGATAGTGACTTTTTGAAATTACTTGTTTGTAGACTTACCACACGCATTAAAAGAAAATGAATACAAAAGTACCAAATATGATCGATATTTTTAGCGTGTCGATCCAAGCTTTTAAATTAGAATTTTTGTACTCGCCTTCTTGCCATTCCCCAGAAAGAGATGTCATATCTCAAATGAGATGTCCTCAAATATCTTCTATGTAAAAATTAGTAGTTGATTAATATCAAGCAAATTTTCATAGTAAGAAGTATAGTTAATTCTTAGTAACGTTTGAAACTTGTCCCAGTTCTTAAAACCAAGTTGCAGACGATGTATACGTGTGCAATCGATTGTATCAAAGCAGTTTTGAATCCTTCTTTCCAAGACTAATCCTTAACCGAAGTTGAGTAATAACTGTGCTCTTCAGTTTACTGATGGCTTTAAAGTTGATTTTCCCTATATAGTTCATTGTTAATGGTAACTGTGGATGACAACCTCTTCATTTAACTTACAACTGAAAAATGTTAGTTGAGGCTGCAAAGAGAAGAAAAAGAGGCAATAAACACCACAATTTGTACTTCAAATCTTGATGGTTGTCTGATAGGGATTTCTCCAGCGGAGATTTATCGAAATGTGTCAGGTCAAATCGACATAAGTTGATAAAGATACTCATGACATCAAATGGCAAAATAAAAGTATAAAATAAGAACTTTTTTACTACTGTGGTGCTTCTCTCTTATAAAAAGCCTTGTGAGATAATTAAAAAACCAGAAAGTAAAAAATTAAGTCTGGTTTCTCACACACCCGGTTTTTAGTAAGGGGCCAGGATCAGTATCTTTCAACGTTGTCTTATCAAACATTTTGTACTTGTACTAAGTCTAAAGGTCATCACAAATCCCTCTGAAGTAGCTTTAACACAATAATACCTATTCTATACGACCATCCCTGATGCAAATCAAGCCAATGAATTTTGATCCTGTTAGAGAGAGGTGGTCGTTTAGAGCAAAAAGTGCCAGAAATGTCCTTTTCTTTAGTATATGCAGCTCTTGTTACATTTTTAGTTGGGGACTTATCATTTCTTACAACAAAAACAATGTATTAACTGTTGGAAATCAAAGTAATATAATCACTGTAATATAAAAACGAATTAAAAATTAATCATCATTCTTTTGCAACAACATTATCTTTGTCTCTTTTTCATTGACCCCTTCATAACGGCAAGAACTTTAACCTAGTTAAAAAATTCGAGTCCAATATGTTGTGGTCGTCTTTCGTTTTTCGCGCTGTGGATCAACCCGTAGCACTGTTTCTTGCTTTATACAACTTGAGGTGCCATAGCAGATAACTAGTCAGCAACAACAACACCAGAAGCTGTATTAGACGACTCTGCTTCTAATACGTATGTGTAACTGCATGCTCAAAGAAACTACAATAATCCACGGAAAAAAGGTTAAGTACTAAAACGTCAACGAAAAAAACCCCTATGAGTAGTGTACCCACAGTTTCTTAGTGAAGTTTAATTTGAAAGTGCAAACTTTTAAAAGCACTTTTGTATTTCCACAGTAGAAACTTCTTCCCTTAAACTAGCTTATCATTAGATGGCATCAAGAAGGATTACCTTTTTAGCTAGTTTGCTGGTATCATTGCATTCACTATGGAGACTGAAAATATGCTTAAAACTTGTACCTACTAGTAGAAGTAGGTAACAAAATTGAAATGGAGACCTTATCTATCAAAAAAATATGAGAATTTAGAACAGTTGCTTCTTTCAGCTATTTATGATAGTCATATCGAAACAGCGATCTCTCCATGGATTATTGTAGTTTCTCAAGACAACCTTGCTGATGTTGTGAAATTGTTAAAATGACGTCGATGTCTAAAGACCAAACCTAAAATTTCAAGGCAAACCACATCAGCAAAAAATCCCGCCATCTCTTTTGGTAAAGTCTATCTGGGCGTTGAAAGTCAGGGTCAAAGGATTTTCATGGTATAGTATTTAATTTAGTGATATAGTAATAGTTACTGTTGAAAAAAAGTAGTAACCGTGGGTCTCATCTTTGAGTCTTGGATAAAATAAACTTCGTCTTTTATCTTCATAATCTCTTGTTAAAGAAAAAAAGTAAGAAGGCACCTATTTTTAACATGTAAATTTTCGGTGAATATTTTTGATAATTTATTATCATTTTCAAAGCTGAAAATTAAAAACAGAAATATTAGTATCAGTCTAATAAACATGCCAGAGACACAAACCAGAAGTCCGAATTTCCAATGTTCTGTAGTCAGGGTAACCTGACAACAACATAAAATCAATACAGTCAGAGTGCGGCTCCTATACTCAACCTTCTTGTTGATGGACGGTTTCTTTTCTGCAATGAATAGAGCCTCATGAATTAGTGGATGCTGTTCTCCTTGAGCTGATGATTTCAGTATTTCAATAGGGTCAAGAGTGAGGTTTCTGTTGCAGTGCTTGAAATACTTGCTGACTGGTTGAGATGGTGCATTTTCACTTACTTTTACATTGTCGCACCTCTCGAAGAAGAATGGAATCTGCTGTATCACAGACCAGATCCATAATTTTAAAGAAAAGTATGTAGAGCAAGAATGATAATCGTTTTGGTTTTGCTTGTAGAATAAAAAAAGGTGGGGAAGATGACTCAGTACTTAATACTTTCAGTTGAAGTGTTGAATGCATACAGAGAAGTTAGATAAGCCTTTCATGCTTGAGTTATATTGATTGTTTAAGTGGAAAATGCGGGAAGAAACTAGATACAAATGCTGATGTCTAGCGAGATAACCTGAAAAATGTAGAAATAGTAAATTTGGTGGCCTGTTTCAACTAAGCGACATTCCAAATTAAGGTCCTTTGAGAGATGAGGTTACTGTCGTACAAAATGGTAAAGTTCTACAAACACTTACAACTGTACAAAGACAGAAAATTTTGTGTAACACAAATAACACTATTTTCAAGGAATTTCAAGAAAGTACTTATTTTAATTGCTCCATAAGCAACAATATATTTTATATCTTTTCGAGGAGCGATTGCCATTTTTACTTCATACCCAGTTTAAAACCACCTAAATATTCAGCATAAAACACATTTCAGTCTGAAGGAAATAAATTCTGTATTTCTGAATAATTGAGAAAAAGCAAAAACAGAAGTGGCATTAGAAATTAAATGTTTTCACTGTGCAATTTTCTAAAAATTCGTACTCGATATTGAAGTTGTTGCTTTAGTTTTTTTCAGGCGCTAAAGTGCGGGGATGGAATTTTGAAATGCCCAAGAATCTAAATGGAAAATAGTCAAATATAAAAATCGAGAGGAAAATTTCAGAAAATAGAACATCCTGTTAGGCACGCATTTGTTCTTTTTTTTATGAAAAATAGTACGGTCACCATTAAGCTGAAACATATTAATGGCGTATTTACCATAAATTTTTTTTTATTCGTAGGAGGGTAAAAATTTTAGAAGAACCTGGCCCAACATTAGAACAGCAGACCGATTACCTTACACCAAGTAATTTAACTACAAGGGGTCGGAAAAACGTGAAAGTGAATGAACAGGACTTCTAGGGTAAGCGACTATTGAAACATTAGCTTTGTTTAGTTTTGGTAATCCACAGAACTGTGGTAAAGGTGAGTCTTTGGGTTTCAATCTGTGGTAGAGGCAATTGTCAAGGAGATGGTTTTTCTGTGAAGGAATTGGTCCTTTGCTGGCTTTGGTCTTGACTGATTTCATTGGGTTGCGCTTAACTGTGGTATATGGTCCATTGTTGAGATGGTCCTGGCACTTTTTGATGTAATCAGCTTTAAGGATGACAGTCACACGCCCTTTTTTGACTGCTAGGATGGATCCATTTTAAGGGAGATTCTTTCAAAACCAAAGTACCCAGTCACACTTGAAGAGAGGAACAACCTAGTTTACAGACTAGGATGTCTCCGACATTGGTGAATCAAAGCGCTCCTTGGGTCAAAGGGGAAAAGAACACAAGAAAGCTGTTCAGAAAGTTGACACCAAGAATCATGAAATAGCCGAACAGGGCTGCACACAAGATCACACTTTTGACTGGGAAAATAAAAGGATTATAGACAGGGAAATCAACACAACAACAAGAAAATAAAAGAAGCAATCCATTCCCCACAGCACAGCAATCACTTCGACAGTATATCCTACACCTTTCCAGAAATATGACTTCCAGCACTAAAGAACAAAACACAACAAACACAACAAGCACAACAAGCATAACGCCACTCCTTGAAACCACTCGATCCCTGCCTACACGTTGGACTGCACTACCAAGGTATAAAATAGTCGTACCCAGTCAGTAGCTTGGCGATGGGAGAAGTATCTCTCGACACGTAGCTCAGGAAAAGCTTACGACTCATGACATGATAAAGCTCTTACATCTATGGCTTCCTTTGAGTCCATAAAGTTCAGAATTTTCAAAAGCAAACTATTGGTTAACAAGAAAACGTTCATGAACTTAAAACATATTTTGATATATATTTTATGTATTATATAATATATATATATATATATTGTAGGTTATATATCCTTGTTACAGGCTTATGCACCTTTATCCTAGGTAGAAGGCTGAAGTTCGGAAAAATATCTACTTAAATAGAAATATTTATGGCAATAGAAAACATCAATAGGCATTACTGTGGGAGGACACTCAAGTTGCAGTGGGAAAATAGCGAAATGGGTGAATAAAAAGAGCTATTTCAAGAAAGTGACTTTTACAGACGTACCTGTAGCCACATCCTGTCAAATCTGGCTGAGATGATTTACCTATAAATTGTCAAGCCAATATCAAGTAATCATTTTTGCATAATTTTTACTATTTTCCATAAAGATAATTTTTTAAAGATAATTTTAAATTTTAAAAATGCCTTATTATAAAGCAACATACGTACCAAAAGAAGAATTTTTAAAATACGTTCTTTAAGAGATAAAACAGTGTTCTATTTGTAACTGAGTAAAAATATGTACAGGTACTTGAATTTTTATGTTTACGTGTACTGTAGTAGTGGCTTAGAGGCTCAAACTCAGTTCCAACTGCGAACCCGGGTTCGTGACCGGGGTTTGAACCCGGTTTTTAACCTCGGCACCCTCCCTGGAAGTACTGCGCGCAGTTTGTTCCTCCGTTATAACGAGCATACTACTGAGTTTGGTCAAATTTTTGGAGATAGAATTGGGAGAGGTAAAAAGTCAATAATATAAAAAAGAGTTTAAAAAAGTACAAAGATAAAAGAAAATCAAATCAAATAACAAAAGTATCTCTCTAAGCGAAAGTGGCTTAGCCCTGCTCAGGGTGAAAGAGATAGAAAAATTTTTATAAACTCCTATTTTTATATTTGGCTCTCTGCATTCAAATGAATATTACCTTCCTATGGAAACCAATACGTTTTTTAATACTTAATCTTATAGCAATGCGTTATGATCTCGAAATAAACGAAACCGTCTTAATCTTACATCTCATAGAATGTTTTATACGGAGATAAAAAATATATGTTATGTATATGTTACGATAAGAATGACTACTTAGGAATTTTAATACATTTCTAGTAAATTACTCACTTCCCTAGCATCTCATTTTGAGGGTACCGAGTTCGTAGAATTGTGAAGAACCCTGACGAGATACAATGGGAGTAGCTAATATCCCAGAGTGTAATTAACGAAGATGATATGGTGATAAGAAAGGAAAGAGGAGCCTAAAAGTGTTGTTTTGTGGAAAAATCTGCGGTGTAAGGTTTTAAGCAGGGTCTTGCATTATGCAGTATTGACAGCTTTAAACGGTATGTAAAGAATCCAGGAAAGGGGAGGAAACCCTGGCAAGGGATAGAGAACGACAAAGAACATATAGGAATATAGCATGGAACCCAAACATAAGTTCTCAGAATGAACTGATTCAAGGCATCCTTATCACTAATTTAATGTTTTATTATACTTTGTTATCAATGTGGTACTGTTATCCTTACCCTCGCCGCCATCAGTTCAATTTAAAAAAAACTTTTATCTTATCCATTATCTTGCTTACGTCTGTCATTATTAGTATCTTTCTTAACATTTTTATACAGTTACTCTCAGCATAGTTATATGTTGCAAATAACTTCTCAAAAATACCATTAAAATTCTTGAAATTTATTTAATTCGGTTCTGAATCAAGTAGACACAAAGATGTCACTTCTGAACTCCATAGACAAAGGTAGATTTCAAGAACCTATTTTGGTCACAGAATGAGAACTGACAAAGGTCCGGAGAAAATAATTTTGCAAGGAAAGATGGAGGGCAACAGAGAACGTAGAAGACCCAGAACGAGATCGTGGGACAACATCATAGCAATAGTAGGCCAATCTCACATAGAAACTATCAGGGCAGTGACAGACAGATCAGCTTGGAGGAAGCTTGTCAACATGGTCACTAAGGGTCGAAATCGACCTGATGGAGATAGATAGATAGATAGATAGATAGATAGATAGATAGATAGATAGATAGATAGAACAAAATGCTTTTTTTCATAGTGTTTCTGTAAAAGAAGTATTATATGTTTTATAAAATATTCATTTATATTACTCACAACTGAGCACTAATACCATTAATACTACTAAAATCACAGACCTGGAGCAAAACTGTGCAGATTAAAACACGAAAATATGTAAAACAAAATAAAATTAGTTCTTCCTTACATCCATGCTAGACATAATATTTAATAATGTTTATATAGTTTCAAAACTGAACGTTAAACATTCTAAATGTTGATAAAGAAATTCTCAATAAAGACTCCGATGTCGTGATTTTCTTTACAGATATCTCATAAATATATTTATTTAAGCACAAAGACTGAATCCTAAAGTCACCCGACAAATAATTAAATTCCCTTCATCTCTTCATAATCTTTACTTCTAAAGACTCAATTTAATGGAGATATCAGCAATCAGTCGAGATTTTTCAAGTAAAAATTGCTTAATGCATGGACTACGTGTGGTATTGTAATCCATACCCTAGATCCAACAGGATCCCTAAGATCCATATTTGTAAAGTGAAAATAACATTGAAGGAGAGAATTTAGAATTACAGAGGAGAGAAATATTATGTGCACCGAATTGGGTTTGAACTAGTCCCTGTGGTTTACATTCCGACATTCTCTACCGATGTCAAACGATAGTGAGTTGGGAAGAGAATAACACATTCAAGTAAAAAAGTTTCCTTAATTGTCTGGAAAATAAAGAAGCGCCCAATAGTTAAAGCAAAGCATGTGCGTACGATAGCCATTGAAATAAATGACATATTCAGGAGTTGTAATATTTACAAAAAATAAACATGAAAAATCCATTGAGTCATTAGCATGCATATAATAGAAAATAAAGGTACAAGAAATGAATGAAGCCTTTAGAATGGGTCATTATAATATTTATAAGGTGAACAAAAAACCTTTAAGACAGAAGTTTTTGTTTCGATACAAAAGGAAATAAAGAATATTACAAGACATTTAAACAAAAACTTGTTCATACTACTTTCAGGAATACTTTACTTTTACAACAGTTGGAGTAAGTTGTGAAGATGTGAAAAGGAATTATGTATGGTCATGATGCATGAATGAATACATGCAGGGACTTTTTTATACCCAGTGACCTTTTGATTGCTCAGAGATTTTGAATCGCCTGACATGTCACTGAACACGCCAAAAAGATGATCGATGTTGACTTCTTATGAGAAGAGATTAACTAGATTAACAGAGAAAAAGCAAAGAAGACTTTTTATTTTATACAAATATGATTTTGAAAAGTAATTTTTTGTTATCTTAAAATTACCCTAGATTGCCTTCAGCACTATTTCCTTTCTTTATAGCTATCCCCATAAATCTTTATCATGTTACAGTTATTATTCATTTATATTAAACTTCTTTCTTCCCTTTCAAAGTACAAAACAATGGCCCTTTCTGGATTGAAGTAAGGTCCTTTCTTCTTATGATCTTTATGTTATGTATGACGTTGACTCCACCAAGAATTTTTCTTTGTTGTTGGTAAGGAAAGATAATCAACGAATGAAGTAATCCATTTGATTTTTTCCACCTTGATCTTGAAGGAAATGAATAACTGTATGCTTATTTGTCGTTCCATTACAAACTATAAATGTAGCATATATTTAATGATGTCAAACAACTGATTATTTTTGTTTGACAATTTTTCAAGTGATACATTTTTCCTAGTCGGAAAACTGAAATGACAGAAAATTCTGGTTTAAGTATACTAAATTTATAATGTACTATTGTTTTGGACACTTGGCGCAATAACAACTATAGGCAGATTATTTCAAGGCTTAGTTCCGCTGTTGCCTTTTCAAAGTTTTCTTTTATTTTCAAATTTGATTACCAAACTGCTGGTTGATGATTGATTTTCAGTAAATCCTTGAGCTTTTTGTGTTACCTGAGGTGCTCACTATACATTTTTAGTATAGCACGTCTTTTCTATTTCCTCATTTCGTATGTTCTTTTAATTAGAATGGACAATAAATGGCACTGGATAAAACTCTGATGGATATGATTTAATTCTAATGGTTTAAGCAGAGATAACAAGTTCATTCTACAGTTTCAAAAACACAACTGAAAGCAACCACTTCACAAAGTGCAAAGTACAAACAAAAGGAGGTTAAATTAAAAAAATTGTTGACGTACAACATCTCTGACAACCATCACGAATGAAAATTACCTTCGGGAAGTTATTTTATGCACTAAGGCTGTATAAATATTTCGTAATGTTATGTAAAATCGGTACCTGTGTTTAAAATAAACCTCTCCTTCTTTTTCTTCTTCTTCTTCTTCTTCTTCTTCTTCTTCTTCAGTTTTCCCATTTTTATATAGAGTCACTGTTCCTTGAGAGTCTCTTCCATTCCTTTCTATTTCTTACTTGGTGTTCATAGAGTTTCTTTTCCTGCATATCTTACTTTAGTCTGTCTTCCCATCTAAATTTTGGTCACCCTCTTCTCCTGTATCCTGGAATTTCCATTGCCATGACTCTTCTTCCAACATAGTCCTCCTCACTTCTCATGACATGACCATACTAATTCAGTCCTCGTTCTTGTATCTTCCAGCTTATTTCACTTACCTTCACTTTTCTTCGTATCATCTCATTCCTGATTTTATCTCTTCTCTTGACTCCACACATCCAGCTTAACATCCTCGTCTCTGCAACATTTATCTTCTTCTTGTGTCTTCTTCACTGCCCAGGTTTTACTGCTGTATAGCATTGTTGGGTACATAGCTAATTTGTACACCTTTCCTTTCAGCCTGGCATTCATCTTCTTGTCGCACAGCACACCTGACAGCTTTCTCCAGGATCAAATGGTTTATCTTCACGTCGAGCTCGCCATCCTCACTCGCATCCATCCCCAGATACTTGAAAGCTGGAATCTTCTTGATAACTTCCTCACCCATCCTCATGTCATCAAGATCTTTTAGGTCGTTAAACTGAAGATATTCAGTTCTAGGTCTACTTGTCTTAAAACCTTTCTCTTTTAAACCTCCCTTTCGCCTTGATAGTTGCCTTTAAAGTATTTGAAATAAACCAATGTCTAAAAAACGCTCATTGCGCAACATAACATTTGAGTACGGCTAATAATCAAGGACTCATCAAAGTCACATTTGATGTAGTTAAAGTAGATAAGCTCTGTCACAATTCCATAAACAGGTAGAGCTTTCTATTTCATAGTAAGTTTGTAAAAGTAATAATTTTAATACACATGTTTTCGAGGCATAAATGTATTTTTAAAATTTAATTATAGTGTAGACATGATTTCCTTTGTGTGTAAAATGTGCCTACTTAACCAGTTTCTTCTTCTCTGACATAGATAATCATAGAGGTTATTTTACGGTTTAAAATTTATTTAAAAGGAGTACAGTTAAAATTAGGATGTTGTTGATTATATATCTAACATTCCAAACTTGATATAGAAAAGGTAAAGTGTCCTTAATAGGTCTCTGGAGACCAGTATTTACATTGGGAGCAGAAGGAAGCGCATTAGAGGTTGCATCCCCTCCAACTTTTTGCCTTTCCGATATATTATCATCAATGAAGCAAAAAGATTTCAGTGTTCAATACCAAAATTTGATTCTGGAAATCCTCTTTTTGGCAGCAATTTCAGGAAGCGAATTCTGTAAAATATGTGCTAGGCGCGAACTGCTGACAATAACAATGATGCTATTTGTACCTCCAAACAAATAACACATACACAAAATAACATCAATATTGCTGCCAGTAGTATTGTTTAAAAAAGCAGACCCCTATACGTTGCTATTTGGCCTTTAAAACATGTTGGATACATGGAAGAATATAAAAAACTGAAACGTTAAAATATACTTTAACCCAATTTAAGATCGCTTAAGATAATATATTTTAGTCTAATGTAATTTTAACGTTATCAAGCAAAAATAGCACTTACGCTATTCTGAAGTTTCTGTATAAAGTCCCTTGCTTTCCATGTCAATACATGTATCTTCCATTTGCTCCAAATGAAACTGTTTCCTATCCCAATTATTAGTTATTCCATTTTGTCGAATTGAAGTGCTTTCTTTTCCTTGAGACTCATTCTCTTCTTCATCTTTGTCCATATCAACAGCCAGTGGCTGAGTTACAGCTGTGACAGCTGTATTGGCCAAACGCACCATTTTACCCATAACAGAGCTGTTCCGCTTGCTTCGATCTCTCCATTTGAAATACACAATCGGATTCAAAATAGAATTGAGCTGCATTAAAACTGTTATGGCCACCCCTTGACCAAATGGTATACGCTTTTGACTCGTAATGTTGCAATGGATTATGGTTACTGGCCACCAGCAAGCAAAAAAACTAACCAATATGCCGGTACATATTCTAAGTAGTTTAAAGTCTTGCTTATTTAATAGGGGGATTTTCTTTTTCATTTTTGAAATTGTCTTCATGCGACGAAGGCTTCCTTTTGTTTTCTTCCAACTAGTGTCTGAAGATTTAGCCAAGTGAAGCCTTTCTTTGTCACTTTCCGAATCATTGTTTTCACTGGTAGCTGATGTCTTCTTTGCCCCCTTTCGGTGATGTTGACGTGGGAACATCTGACGTTGTTTCCGGACAGTAAGAAAAATGATGTAATAGGTTATAACCAAAAAGAGACTGCCAATGATCACACCAAACAGCATTACATGTAGTACAATATTGATTTTAGATAAATGAAATAGAGTGGTGGTAGCTATGGTAGCAGTAAGTGAAAATAGCCACGAAGCAAGAATCATCATTATCGCTCGGGTTTTAGTCATCACTTTCCGATATTCTACAGGCTTACAAACTCCAATCAAACGGTCGATAGTCAAAGTGCATAAATTACAGAGTGAGCTGAGACAAGCAAAGAGGACAACACTCTCAGCTACAAAAAAGATTGCTATAACTTCGTCTTTGCTGATCTTAATATGTTTTCTTGACATTAGATAGTATAATATGTCGGTTATACTCAAACAAACACCGACGACGAGATCTGATGTGCTGAGATTGACCAAAAATAATTTGGAAAAAGTTTTTCCTATCTTCTCTTTTAGGATCATATATACTTCTGCAGCATTTAGAGCTACAATAGTCAGATCAAGGATGAAATACAAGTAGGCCACAAAGGAAGTGTGTGTCAAAGCCATCTCAATTTGAGTTTAAGTCCAAATTATGTCTATCTCAGTGTTCAAATTGCCATTACGATGACGAAATTTTAAAACAAATTTTAAAACAAATGGTGACTTTTTCTAACCTTTTAAGGCTTTACTCTGATTGCAGCTTCGTGATCAATGAACTGAACTGTGTCTTGAGAATATTGTTTGGCAGAGAAAATGAAAAACGACGCTTCTTCAAATGTTAGAAACTGCACAATTTTTATCTCAAATGAAAAATTGCTTTCAAAGTTGAAGTTTTCGTTTGTGTTGAAATGCTAAAATAAAAAGAAAAAAAGTATTATTTCCACTGGGATTTAATTTACTGCATTTATATGTTTTAAAACCAAATATCAACCTATCAAGCAACGAGTGCATTATCACTTGAAGCTGATTTTGAGGTAAATGTCTTTTTACCCACAAAAAAAGTATTAACTTATTTATTTCGGAAGAGAAATGAAAAGCAATTATGGTAAAACTGGATTCCAAGAATAGAAGATAATTTAGTTTACTTCCCCGATATACACTCTCGTATGATAAGATAAAGCATATTAGATGTACAGCGATATTTCACATGGTACATGGCTAATAGACGAAAGCACTAGCTTTCCAGGCAGCAATTTTCTTTCTGCAGCAGTAATCGATCATTAATAGTATTACCTAAAATCTAAGGAGAAACATTATTTTTTGTCCTTTTACAGATTTAGAGGCTTCTTGGATTTTATCGATACAAAACCCATGCAACCCAGGTTCTGTTTTAAAATATTTGACAATTGTTTTGTAAGATTTAGTAACTTTCGTGTTTTCGTGTATTCGAAAACTCTCTTTCAAACCAAAACACTCCAATAAGTGCAAAATTTGAATTGCAGATATAAAAGGTGTAGGGTGTATCAGAATTTTTAAAGGAGCTCTCAAAATTGATTGAAAGATGGAAATGAATTAAAACGTACAACACTGTCGGGGGAACCGACATGCAAGAATACTGGCTCACACTAAAGCGAGGGAGATGCGACGTACAGCTTTTTCCGGTGGTCTCAGGTACAAGGAGTGTTAACAAACCTGAAAATCTCTGGGACAGGATTTAATGTTCATCAGTGGCGATGGGACAGTGCTTGTCTTGCTAATACTTTATTAGTAGCCTTTCTCCCGAATTTATTGTATCAGACAAATTATAACACAAGACTCTTCAATCATTTTTACTCTGCCTTGTTTAACTTCTATGATAACGTACCTTTTCAGTTTTTGGTTGCAGTGATATAAAACTTTTTATGAAATTACAATAACCAACGATTAACGTCTGAATGCCACTTCTTCTGCCTAATCCTGTAAAAAGAACTCCCACCCAAATAAAGCTCTTTTTCGATAGAGATTTCACCCGTTCTCAAGTATGAGCGTGGTTAGTCACGCCTGTAGTCAGCCACTTTAATAGTAAGCAGAGAAAAGAGTGCAAATTGCGTCATATTTGCCTGTTTGTGATGATGTGCCTATGAAAAATGCTAATGACGACGTCGTGCTACTAATCCGTGAAAGTTAGTAGCATGGCGATCAGCCCTTTGTTTTCACTTATGAAGGACTGAAACGAATCATGTCATAGATATGAATCAATCGCGTCAGGTGGAGTCACATGGGGTATTTCCAAAATTTGCTTGTTCTGTTATGTATCTTGGTGGCCGTGTCTAGTCAAAGGAGATGACTTGAAGGTATCAAACGAAATGTACCGTATCGCTGAAGATAGAGTAAAGTCCACTCCCATCGTAAGTATCTATGGTCTAGTTGGAATTGCCCAACCAGACATCTGGCTCAGTGTAGAGAGGATGAAACAGCGCCCGGAAGAGGAGACAATATCAACAGAACGACTGTTACAGTCATTTTATTGATATTGTTTAAACTGATTTTGGCTTGTTTGTTGCACAGCATTGTTGCTAGGGGCTTTTGCTACTTAACAGAAAAAGAAAGCCAGTTTCAATATATTTCTTATTTCACCAATTTATCCGACTCCCTAAATCCGACCTCCCACTAATGGAATTTTCCAGGAAATTCTAGTTCCAGTCTTAACTCCAGCCCTGGCAATTAATCACCCAGGAATAAATGCAATTGACGGGTTTATAAAAGATGCAGCTTGAATAGATAGACTGGTAGCATTTTTCAGGGGCAGGCTCAAATGGACACAAGTCCGGCCGAGCCAGGCAACACAAGGTGGTTGGCTTTCTCGTGACACAGTCATGGTTGCATCTGATTCCTTTTAACGAAATCTTTGACAATATTTGAAATAAATAAATAGATACTAGAACTTTGTCTTACGTTTCTACAATTGGTATAGAAAAGGGTGAAACTCCAGCTACTGCTAGAGGACTTGTTCTCAATATATAAATTGTTGGTTTCATTCGTTTGTTGAAATTGTACAGAAAAATACTTGAAAATTGTATCTCAATCATCGTAATGATGCAAAAATAAAAAATGGATCCAGTTCAGATTCAATTCATAATGAATTATTTTTAAGATGCTACAATTGGATGGAAAAGTACTGCACTAGAAAAGGATAGATCTCAAGAAAAGTGGAAGCATACACTATCAATTACTACAGGGAGTTTCCAGGTATAGATAAATGATTTTTACCCTTGCAATTTTAGTGAAAGTAGAAAGTTCCCTTCAAAGAAATGATATGACAATTCATGAATCTCTACCCATTTGCACTAGATGTCAGTTCAGTGGAAAATTAGCCAGATGTTCTTTAAAAAAATAAAGCTGCTTCACAAATTTGTAAATGAGAGGGATAATAAAATTAAATGATGAATGACTAACCAAATTATAATCGACGAAGCTGAAGCCACTTTGGATGATGAAGTGACAGAAAATGAACCTGGAGGTGAAGAGAGAAATGAAGAGTTTGATGCTGGTTAAGACACTGGGTTTGATAATGAATGTATTAGTGCAGTAGCATTAAGTATCCAATACCTTTTGACTGTGGTACAGATTACATGCCTTGGAGATAGGCTTCTTAAGCAATGGTTCTTTTGGGGATCATGTTCTTGATACCACTGACAAGTGTACATTGTAAAAGGATGTTTACCAGAATGAAAGAGGTGGTCTCCTCATCAAGGTCACGAATACATTAAACTAAAAAGGAACACCTTGTCATGTTGCAATTTGTGCTTGACCTGTTTAGATGGCTGTCAGAAGAGCAGATATTTTACGAAAATATTGAAATAGGATTTAAAGGCTGCAATCAAGTGCTCCTAAAACGATTTTTTAGAAAATAATAATTTCCATAATTTCCAATAGGACATCACACCATTTTTAACTGGATAGTTGAACTAATCTCCCCTAATGTTCCTAATTTTTGTTGTCCTCGAAATTGAAACCTTGGTGTAATTGTTACTTCAAAATCAAAGGGCATACAATTCTAATGATGTGATTTCATTATTTACATTAAACGAATTCATAGTTCTAAATTTACCATTTACTTTGGCTTGCAAAAAGCAGCTCAGAATAAAAGGGTCATGTTTCAATAGATGTTTAAAGACATCGACCTTATAAATTCTTAATATGAAATTTGAAAAAGTTGATGAATTGAAACAATATCAGTTGTAACTTTCTCTTCTTATAACAATCCTCGAGGGAATCTTCTGAGTGTAAAATATACAATCTAAATAAAGTTTAGTGTTTACGTTTATATATTCTGAACAAAATTAGTGGTGACAACTCAGGTGATAGTAGAATATCAGAAACAGAAAGTAATCGTTTTGGCCAAACTGAGCGTTGCCAACAAAATTTTCTCTGTGGTATTAGCAACTAATTTTGTCTCCAAGCCGCCCCTGGTGTTCATGATGTACGCAAGGTATCGCCTGAAAAAGTCAAATTAAACCTGAATAAAATAGGACGGTTTTTTAAAATTCAAGCTGACTAGATCTTGAGCACATTTGCTTTCCTGAAATTGTCATTTGCAGAGAGCAGCAATCACAAAAAGACTGACCAAGTCATGTCACTTGTGCATGTTTCACCAAGGCTCAGTCTTTACATGACATTGAAATACCCCTTCGTAACTATAAATTCCTAATGAGGTGATAATAACTGCAGATCAAATTCCAGCCAAGTATGTACTTACTGCTATTCAGTGCTACAATGGCTGTAAACATTTTAGGTTTAAAATTTAGGTCATTGTCAGAAGGAAGTAGATATCAAAATATGATGGTCATTGCACTTGTACAGCTGTATCAGAGGAAGAAAGTACAACTATTATCGAGAGGGAGAGAAAGAAAAGGCCATATATTTATATATGAGTAAGAAAAACTCTAACTTTACAGCACTCAGAGTTTCTTGTCTTCCACAATCTCCACACCATAACGTGCCTGCAAGAGAAACTGGAAATCCTTACTTCCGGAAATAAAACTGAATTGTTAAACAAACGAACCGAATTTGTTTCCAAATGTCGACATGTGAATAAATACACCCTCGCTAATTACAAATCAAAAGACTGACAATAGACAATGATTTTCTGACGCCGGTTTCCTGTTTTGTTGTTGCACCCTCAATGATTCTTTTGTTATCAATAGAGCTTTTCAGAAGGTCATGTTACACACTTGTTTGTACAACATCTTTGCAGAAAAATTTTTTCAAGTAATTATTTGTGTGCAGCTGAAAGAAAGACGCACGTGACCGACTCAAGTGGAAGAAGTCAATTCGCTGTGGCGACCCCTGAAAAGCGAAACGCCGAAAGAAGAATAATAATAATAATTTGTATACAGCTGAAGATTGTGAAAGACATGAAACTCTGAGTATTGTAAAGTTAGAGTTTTTCTTACTCCTCCGTTTTAATGTGGTAGAGCACTGTTGTTGATGGCATTTCATATTCATTTGCTAATATATATAATCGAACATTTTTTCGAAGTTTCAATTTCTCTTAGATTTTTTAATGAGATGGTTAATTAACGAAACACCCTACTAACAATATGATGTTTTGTAATAAAACGTGGGGGTTCAAATTTCTAGAAGCTAAAAAGCAACTCGTTTTAACATCATTCTTTGATTAAGTGTCTAATGTTCGATGCTGAGAGAAAAATGTCGTAACCTATATCTGAAATATTAGTTAACAGCATGATAACTAGAAAATCACTTTTACCTTTTTAATTATATGAGAGCCACTGCTTAAGCAAGGAATATCTGTCATATACCGGTAATGAATTTTTCAATTAAGCTTTGTGATAATAGGGGCAAAGTTTCGTTCTTTGAAGTGAAATGTTTGGTGCCATTTTCAAAAACAATAACAATCAGTTAGAATTACAGCGTACAAAGGAGAACTTAAATTGAATAATATGGTTATAGCAATGGGGGGTATAGTATTAGTTATTTCTGATTTGTTTAATTCCTACAATTCTTTGGATTTTTTGTAGAATTTGTAAAATTACTTCACTTTCATGAATGCTCTCCCTAAAAATCGATTTCAATTACAGAGACTCCTTAACTTCTTTTCTTAAAGATAAAAGAGATTTAAAAAACATTATTTTGTAAACTTTGTCCAAAATTGAGTGCTGTAGACAAGAAATGAGATGAATCCGCCATTATTCTACGTCAGTCGCCGTTGTTGCGACAGGCTTTGAAAAATGGCTTTGTGTTTTATTTATTTTGTTTGTATATGATTTTTTCCTAACGTTTTGTACTTAACAGTCTGTTTCATATACAGATGATAACTATACGTATTTTTCTCTGTGTTCCCACAAATAGTAAAAATACTTGGAATTACCTGGAGCATTAAGGGCTAATCTATTCCAAGGTCTTAAGGAGTTCTATAATTTTGTCATGACTGCTATGAGCTTGTTTTCAAAACATGAGAGGAAATAAGCATTTAAAGCATATTTATTGTCTCCATACAAAAGCAAATAGCTCACGCGTATAAATATATAAATAAATAAATGTATGTGAATAAATGCGAGTAAATGAGAAATAAATGCTTTAAATCACTCCCAATCGTTTTTGTGATTTAGACCGCATACAGTGTTATACATTAAGTGATGAATAAAAATTAGTTGGTAGAAACCTACGTTGATTGTTTGAATATAACTAAAGCAACAACAACGGCATGATCAAAATAAACATTGGAAAATAAAGAAAGAAATATGTGGGCTCCTTTTCTCGAGATACGGTATAAGTAAAGCAAAAATACGTGTATTATAGGTAGACCCCTTCTAGATTTTTTAGAAAAACTTCCATGAAGTTTCTCCTGTGAATTCTGTACAAAGTCTGGAAGAAACTCCTTGCTTTCCATCTGAAGACACTTCTTCCTATTGCTACGAATCCTGACTTTACATAACATGCTCTAAGCATACTCTCCAATCACAGGCATTGTATAAACAACTCATTTTACTGTGGCAAGCTCTGGATGAGTTGGAGAAGAAAAAAATGCTCTACAAAATGAGTTGCAGGTTCACAATTAACTAATTAAATTTTATCCAAACAAGTAACCACACAGAAACTTTTTTAACAGAAAGAAAATACTTTTAAAAAAGTAGAAAGATATTCATTGCAACATATAACAAAACGAACTAATCGTCCCAAGTGAACTTCATAAGCACATCTGTACAAGGTCTGGGACTAGCCCTCTGCCTTGTCCATTCTAATACTCTTTTAAAAATGTGTTTGCTTGTCTAAAAAATGGCTTTAATGTGATACAATGCCTCTATTATGTATGGTAGTTTGTACCTTTTTTTCTGCCATATTTGTATTTGTAAAAAAAAGTGTTTAGCTGGCTCATGGGCTTTTAACAGAATAATTTGTTCGATTGCAAACAAGGTCTACTCAAAACCATTTCTTTTTAAGTCAACTTTTAGCGCAGCTTACTTTCTTGTATTCTTTGGCAGCTCTTACTGAAGAAATGTTAACTCTATTCCAAAAGCGATGGCTGATGGATACAACGTTGTAACCTCTATTCCTTTGTATCTATTGTAATTCTTATCATAGAAGGGTATATATTATTTTAGCTTAGTTCTCCCTCTACTTTAACCATCACCTTTTATTCATTCTGATCAGCTTGATCTAAATTTTCCTCAGCTTCAATTATGCTCACCATAATGTTTTAATTAAATGCCAGTGTCGTCTCAAAACATAAAGGCCATTTACTAAAATGACGTAGGTGTTTTTTCAAAGGATGCATTCAATTCAGATGTTTATGAAAAAGAAATTGGGGGCTGCCGTTTCTAAAACCGGAAAACATGTTACTGTAAACACTGTAACATTTGCTAAATGTTTCATGAGGTCAGTTCGATTACCAGAGCGGACGAAACGAAATGAAAAAAGCCATTAGTTGGCGTCAGAACTTTGGGACTTTACGAAAGATAAAGCCATAAGTTGGTGTCAGAACTAGCAGTTGGGAATTTCTTTGCATCCTGCCAAGAAATTCCAAACAGTCAAAACAAAGTCCTTCTGAAAGGGCACCGTCTGGGCCTCAATTACTGGGGAAGAATGACGTTAATATTAAAAAAAGAGTTATGATTAGATATTCCTGACTTAGGCAAGTCACTGTTTTCTGGAAATCTCAGCTCTGTGTTTGAATGAATGTTTAAATGAAATGCAAAATGATAGGAACATAGAGAATGGAAAGTGAAAGGTTAGATTGAGAAAATGATCCGGTTAATACCGTAACTCCAATTAAACATTTAAGACAGTGGATCGTCATGCAAACATTTGGGACTGGTTAGATTCTGATTCGATGAAGTAGATATTTTTTTCTTGTTTCTTTTACTTAAATTTTCTAATTTATTTTTCCTGGTGTATTTTTATAATATCCTTTAGGTATTATTCGTATGCGATTATTCAACACTTTAAGTTGACTGCTTTGCTACGCTTTATGAATTCATATATTGGAAGTCATGTAAAATAAATTATTTCATTGAGTCGTTAAATGAAATTGTAGGGCTTCTCTCATGCCTCCTTTATACCATTTACATAATGATAATTACTTTATACTTAATAACTTTATACCGTTTACATAATAATAATTACATAAAGTGGTGTCATAATCAGAACTGAAATGAGGATGAGGTTATTAACTTTGAAGTTACTGATTTTTATAATAAGACATTTCTCAAAAAATAAAACTAGAAAATCAATTTTTTGATAATCTGAATCAACATCTTTGTTTACCAATGTTGCTACTACACCCTCAAATTACTTGAAAATACACACAGATAACCTTTTGGCAAGATCATCACTCAATCTTAACGGTATCTTGTATTTGTTTGACAGGCATCAGAACTACATCTGTAGTTCTGATGCCTGGTTTTGTTGTTTCATCAAATATTCTGGTGTATATTATGTATAACCTCTTTCATACAGGAGCCTATCTTGGCCAGAATGGGAGTCTTGACAATGTAAGAAAGGTGTTTACATGAGGTTTTCCTGTCGTTTATACTACAATAAACCTTAAAATACGGTTCTTCTAGTTATTCAACCAAACTTGATCTTATACAAATGAATTTTTTCACTGCCTTTTAGGCTGATGTATCAACATCTATTTGACGAAGTTTCTTTTATAGCAGATTAAATCTTGTACTTTCGAACAGAAACCTTTCAGGCCTTATTTTTGAAAGTGTGTGTGTGTGGAAGCGGGGGGATAGGGAGTTCCCTTTTTACGAAAAAATCTCTGAATAAAGTAAAAAAAAATATAAAGGTAGAGTAAAACTGGATAAATCAACCACAGCTTGCTTCCATAGGGTTATTTAAGAGCTAAATTTGTACCTTAGCATGCTTGTCTTCGTTTTTTGAATTCAAAACCGGTGTTGCTTAATCTGTTACATCAAATATGGTTTATTGTTTTATTGGTTTTTTACGTGTTGTAACTGCAACAGTACGTATTGAGATAATCCCAACGGCCAAAAATTGGTAAATAGAATCTTAAGAGCAGATGGGTGTGTTCCTATTTGGAAAGGAATAGTTGAATGATCAAAGTACAGCTTTTGAAGTTCGTTAACTTCTTTGTAGCTTTTTTGTATGTATTTATTTTTCTTTTAATGATTTCACAGTTATTACAACTGTACCCAAGAATTTTCTCTCAAAATGCAAAGAAAGCTAAATGATCTAAAAAGGAAAAATCATTTCTAAAAAACAAATTTGGTGAATAATACTGTCTCTATTTGGTGAACTTAATTAGAGTTAATGGCTTGTCTAATACGTACTAAATTTGCATTTGCTTATACTGACCTTTATTTGATTGACTTTTGAGAAAATATTTTTTATTGTATAATAAAAGGCACTGAAAAGCATTAGTTACGGATACCAGTTGCATCAAATGTCCGACGAAGGTTCTATCAATATCAATAAAATTAATTATAATGTTGGTTTTTTATGCTTTTATTTTTACAAGACTATTTCCGTTTCCTGATGGATGATTAATTAATATCCGACAAGTGCTATATTGAAAGTTGGATAAAACGCAAGCTAGAAATTGCAATATTTTATCTAAAAAAGCAAATACGATTGTCGTGATTTTTACCTTAGTTTTATATGACAAAAGAGAGGTGAAATATAATTGTGAGGCATTGTATAGAAATAAAAAGGTACCTTCCTGTGAGTAATTGGTAATTGATGCCATTCCATTGCAAACAAAATCATCATAAAACTCGGTGAAAAAAAATCCTTGAAAATGAAAAAGAACTTTCCTGAAAAGCTTTCAAATACCAACAAAAAATTATTGGTACATTTCATTCAGTAGTTGAGCTTGTCCTCTTCGTACTTTTATTAACATGTGTATTCAAATTGCCATGGAAAAGAATTTCACAAGCAATTATTTGCAATGCTTATATCAAATATGGCAATTTGAATTAATAATCTATGGACTATATTCCGTCAAGATTCGGATATCCAAAGAGCTGGGAGATATTTTCATTGAGAATTGAACAGCTGCAAGGTTGTATATGGATGAAATTGACTAAAGGCGTAGGTCTATGATGAAGTTGCTTTTAAAGTTAAACGTAATTAACTTCCTTACTTGCAAAATCCAAACTTTTCAAATTTTGCTATTAATATTCAAGTAGTTGAAACAGACTTTTAGGAAATCTTTACTATTTAAAAAGGGGTTTCAAGCTTGAGTTACTTCATCAACCTTTTTTAATACCCAGTTAAGATTTATTAAGGTCTTTAAGTAGAGATAGCAAAAATGTTTTCAAATTGATAGAAAATTGAAGAGTTTGTTGGTGATACGTTCTGGAAAACAAAATCGACACCATTGGGTAGATATTTTATCTGAAAACTAGGAAGGAGAAATTGATGCTAACCACGCCCATTACACTGTCTGCAAATGTGTCCTCTTTCGATTCATTTCAATCCAGCCTCTCGATTTTTTCGGTCACCCGAAGAATTTGAGAGGAAAAAGAAGCTAACATTCTTTTCCAGCTCCCTTTGCTAGCCACAATAGTCAGTAATTCTATCAACTTCTTGTTTTACTATTCCATAACGTTGCTGAGCCTGCTCTTAACATTTTTCCTTCGTTTCAATCTGCTCTTAATTTTCTCTTTTTCATTGTGGTCTTTGTAGGGCTGTAATGGTTCTTTCTGTCACTACACCATTAAAAAAATAATTTTTAAAAGGAATGAGGCAAAGCCATATTCGTTTCTTAGACCGCTTCAAGCCTTAAACCCAAAAACTACTGCCCTAAAGAGGAAGGGTGTTTTTCCACACACAACGACTTCACATTATCACACTTAACAAACACAGGCAATCACATGTACATATCCACAGTTCTTACAAATTATGTTTTATGAATAAAAAAAACCTTTTCGAAATGAATTAGATGTTTTTCTACGAGGAAATATGTTGAAATCAAAGACATTTCAACAACTGACCCATGTTAACAAATCAGGAAGTCTCAGCACAATGGAAGTTTTCTGTGACGGTTTTACACCCACAGGCAATTTAAATGCGACTGGCTCTCTCCTTAAAAATACTCTTCTTTCTTTATTTTTTATTGTAAATATGCTAATATTGTAAATAATCCCAAAATAATTCCAGAATCTGACTCTATTCCCAAACAAAGTTTCATTCGCAAAGGCCTCAAATAATACCAATTTTCGGAAATTTGGTGTAAAAGAATTACGGTTTATTGCAATAAGGAAAAAAAAGAACTTAAAACCTCATTCACATTATAAAGAATGGATAGGGTCAGAATGTTTATTCATTCAAGTAGGTACAAAGCCTTGCATCCAATTATAAAGATGCAAATACAACTTTGGTTACAATTTAGTTATTACTCACAGACGATTTACCTCATAATAAATGTGTTGCCTTTAAATAGTAAGGGTGCTGGTTGAAATAAAAAGCCCCACTCTTATTACTACCGCACATACCAGAAACATACAGACACTTTAATAAAATCTTTTTAAAATTGTCTGTCTACTTAGCCTTCACCACGCATTTCAATCCAAAACGGTTCGTATCTTTGAAAACAAAAAGAAAGAGCAAAGTTCAACAGAGATTCAAATCTCTTTTGAAAAGAATTTATAGAACCTAAAACTTATACGCGTCAGTTACCAAGAAAGCCTTGCTGAAATCAAATGTTGCACTTCCAACCTTGCCGCGCAAAAGAAAAAGGTCCAACTATTCGATATCAGTGTATGTCGAAGGTTACAAACAAGATACTCCCGTACACCACCCCAAAACACCCGAAGAGCATTATAGAGAGATTTATAATGAAACCTTCGATTCTATTAGCCAACCCTTGATGACAAGATTTAATCAAGAGAACTACAAAGCGTTTTCAGCTCTTGAGCAGCTCCTTTTGAATGGCATGGAAAGTAAATCGTACGACGCAGAGCTGAACGCATTGAATAAGTTAGAAATTCTGAAAACCATTTCAAAGGGAGAAAGCCCAAGGCATGCAGCTAAAATCTTCGCAATTATGAAAGCAAGACAGAACGAAATGAAGCTCATGCCAAATGTCACCAAAATCGCCAGACTTCTCCTCGTTAACGGTGCAACGACAGCAACACCTGAAAGATCCTTTTCTACCGCACGAAGGTTGAAAATTTGGTTGCGTTCGACCCTGAAACAGAAGAGGTTCAACTCATTGGCAATCCTGAACACCAATAAGAATTTAACTGATAAAATTGATTTTGTCAAAGTAGGAATTTTTTTTGTTGATTCTCAAGAGATGCGATATAATTATTTTGAAAAATTAGTTACGGAAGATCTCTAAAACTTAAAAAAAAAATTAAAAAGTTTCTTTCTTGCTTCATTTCTACTTTTTCTTTCCAAAGAAAAATTCCCGACCGTCGGCGCAAACCATCGTTGCGCCTTCTTAGTCACTACATCGGCTGGTCCCCTCAATTTCAAAATCAAGGCGCGGGGCCTGGGAGTCATTCATGAGGTCCCTATTTTTGGGTCCGATGAACACCCCAGCCTTCAACTTTGCCTCACTGACCTTGGTGAACTTCTCCTGAAGGAAGAAAACCTGAGCTTTGTTTATCCATGGCCTCCACAAACTGTTTGATAAGCCCTAGTTTGATATGCAATGGAGGAAGGAGGATATTTTCTGGCTTTACAAGTTGGAGAAATTTCACATTCTCTTTTCCGGGCTGAAATTTCTTGCGTTTTGGCCAGCTTTTTCGTTGGTAGTGTTCATCGTCAGCACGGCTATCCCTCAAACACAAAAAACAGCTATGTTTAATATAGCCGCTTTGTAGACCTAGTAACAGCCCAATGACCTTGTCTCCACAATTCTCCACAAATAGCCCGTTCATGTTCAGTATACTTGATGAGGCCTAATACCTTTTGCATTGTATGATATGTTTCTAGTAAGCCAACAGCATGTGCAATGTGTATGCATGGATTTTTATTTCCATTGTGGAGTAGAACTGCTTTTAGGCTAGCTACTGAGGAATCTATGAATAGTCTCCATCCACTACTGGTATATATTGGTATACGTTCACATCACTCATTACACTAACAACATCGGTGCAGTGACATATAGAGTCTGTCATTAAGAAAAACTGTCTTTTCTACATTTCGTGTACGGAATGCTGTTATTTTTGTGGATGAGTGAAGCATGTTCCATTCCTTCAACCTGGAATATAAGATTTCCGAGCGCTGCTTTGACACCGTTAAATACCTTGCGAGGTCATTAAGTTCAGGCTGTTTGATGAGGTACACATCAGAGCTTGAACCTGAAAGCTCTGCTTCGTGATCTGAAGCTTTTAGCGAGTCACCAACTTCACTAAATTATTCTGATTCTTCTTTTAGCTGAGAGGTGCTGGGCACTGGTAGATCATCATCATTGTGTGGTACTGGTTGAAAAACTGACCTAAAACAAAATGAGAATCGACTGCCATGATGTTCACATTCTCCAAATGCTAAAAAGGAATTTACAAACATTGTAATTTTATACAAAGATTAAATTTTGAAATGAAAGGAACCTAAGCTTATATGTAGGCTTATCCAGAAAATTTTCTATTAAATCACACAAAAATGTTTAGCTTGCCTGACGACAGCATATTTGGTCTCTTTATCTATTTGGTTTCTTACAAGTACGACTTGTCTTGGCAGACATAATGAATTCTCGTACATTCAATCTTGTAATTCCCGTACAGCAAAGTGATAACAAAGTGCTATCAAGTAGGCAGATTAGAATGGAAGTCAACATTCAGTGAGGACGATTTTACTAATATAAATGCTGATACCCAGAATATGTTTTGAAAGGCGGCGACTGAATAGAGGTGCAGTAATACAAAAGAGCTTCAGGGCTCAAGAATTTCACTGTTTGATTTGACTATAACTTATCTCATTTCTCTCTTCCAAAGAGAAGTGTAGACTCTCTATGATATCAGTAAAGAAAATTTAATCCAATGTAAAGAAACGTTATAAAAATACTATGGATATTTGTTTGACTACAGCCCTATAGTTAAGGAATATTATAAGTACGTTGAAATCTACTTAGGAAAATGATTACCTGCTCGTTAGAACGTATAAATCACACAGGTTACCCAGTTTAGTAGTTTAAGGGTTAAAGTATCTCCGACGTTATACCTCTAGGCCAAGACGCTTAAGAATTAGTCCATGCACCGCTTTGGATAGTATCCGCAGCTGCCTCCTTCTATAAGAAACAAGTCATTTTTAATGTTTCAAATTTCGTTTTTCTAATTCTGCATTCTTGTTAATCTTCCAAATCGAAGTCTCTATAGAAGAATAACTTCGCTATCATAAACTATCAGAAAAGTGTACATTGTTGAACTCATGTGATTCCTTTTGAATCTAAGCTGGCCAAATAGGACTTGTCTGCCCTTCTTTTAGAAATGGAGCATTTAGATTCATTCTCTTTAAACAATTGATTACAGAGTTCCTTCTAATACTTGCTACTGTCCCTGCATTTGCTGTCAGAGTGTGAATGTAAAAGACTGATTATGCGACTGGGTTGTTGGGAGAAGAAACATCATCATGCTTGTGTGTGAGTATCAATAAATAGAAAACAGGTAGCTAAAAATATTTTACTATCCATGGATGTTGAGGCTGGGCTATATTTTTATCTAATTTTTATATTGCAGGTCATCTGTGTCTAGATGTTCTCATCAAATAGATTCAAAGATGGAGGCGTATGCATCGAATGAAAACGAAATTCGGCATGTCTCCTTTGCTAATGATTTGAAGTGATCAAGGTAGCATGCTGTTTGAGGTTAATCCCATGGTAAAAATCATTGAAAAGATTACAGTCGTGCAGAAAATCAGAAGTTCAAGCCATTCCAAATAATCCACACATTATACAGCCTATTCAAGTCCTTAAGTTAGTGTAATCTAATTTAATTCAATTGATTTTCCGAAAGTTTCTAATAATAATAATGCTTTCCAAACTGATCTAATTAGCAATTCCTGAATTCTGTTGGGCGAGTTTTGCTGCATAACCAGAGGCCAACAGTTTCTGTTTTTTTTCAGGTCTCCATGTTTTTCTCTCAATTGATATCGTCCCTCATAAGGCACTCGTGTACATTAATGTTCTCTTTCTTTTTATATCTGCTTTTTCTAATCACTTTCTTATTTCTCAAAAAAACACAACAAACTTTCCTACTACAATTCAAGTGGTAATAACTGTGCTTTTAGCATTTTCCAAACACTCTCTTGATATATATATAACGCTCCCTTACGAAAGTTTGGTTGAGCACTCTATCTGAGATCGGAACCTGTTGTTAAGAACATTGAGTTAAGGATACAATTCACTTTGTATGTAAATCGTTTGGTATTTCAGTTGTCATAGTCTGATATGTTTTACATGGTGTCAGAAGGTTATTTCCGGGTGTCAAAAGTCGCAAATGTCGTACATCTTGAATAATTTTTCGTCCTGGTCTTAGTATTATTTTATACTTCTACTCGTAAGATGGACGGTTGAAAACCTGAGAAAGCTTTGCATTTAGAGAGTACAGCTAATCTTTCTAAGCTGTGGAAGGATTTGAAGAGCAGCTCACTGATATTTCTCTAAGCAACTGAATATTCGGGCAAAAATGGGATATTTAAATCATCTTTTTCAACGAATTATATGTTCCAACACCACCAACGGAAGTGTACGAAAATGTACTTTCGATAAAGGAGATGAAATGACGTACTCTTTTAGAGAAGGTAAACCTGACGAAATATTAAATCAAAGAAAAACTTTACTTTTATTAGATTTACGTTTCTCACAGTAAAACAAGGTAAAACAAAATTTGATGTTTTACACTCGACTATTCAAATTAATAAAAAACTATAATTTGATCATTCTTCGGGATTCAGTAAAACCAGTCATTATTATTATTATCAGACTTTGAGGCAAAAAGGATATTCTTAACTTGAATCCAGCTGAGACAACATCGCGAACGTCAAGAGACAGAAACAACAACAATGAGTGAAAAAACAGCAATAAGCTGTACAAAGTCAAACGGGACTCCACCTTCTCCTCAGACCACTACGAATAAATGCCATGTAATAAACATCTACCGAGATGACAACCTAGAAACCTCATGATATCACTGAGCAAATGCCCAACAATTTGGAAATTGACCCTAACAACAATGGCCCATCAGATTTGTATAAGATCGACAATGTCGCAAAAGTCAGTGTATTTCCAATGCATATGTACCATCACCTCTTAAAACCACCCAGACTTTGGAAGTCCAAAGTTAGCCCCACTGCCTTCCATAAACTTCAATCAAAGTTGCTAGTAAATATACTACCCTTGGATATTTTAAGAGTAATACTACTCTTATTTCATTTGTTATAACCGAATCAAGTTCCATAATTATTCTTGGCTTAAAAACTAGTTTTCTTTCAAAATTAGTAAAATGTGTAAACAAATATGATTCGGACAATGATTATCATTTTGGATTTATGGACTGATATGGAGAATTAGGAAGATTGAAAAAGCAGCACAACATAGTTATTGGCACAGCTGTACCTCAAGTAATAGAAAATTGCCGGAACGTACCAATTCCTCACCGTCCAAACCATGAGATGGAATTCAAACGCATGCAAGATTTGGGTATAAATTGCTTCTATTACTGAGCCGACTGATAATGTTCGTTCACGTCTTACTATAGAAAAAACAAATGGCTCGTTACGTATTGGTCTTTAACTTTAAATGCTCACCAAAGAAATCAAGGTCTTGAACTTTAAATGCTCAACAAAGAAATCAAATGCCTTCATCACAAGTTAGCAACAACAGAGAAAATTATATCGCAGATGGCAGGAGCTAAACACTTTACAAAATTAGAGGTACCAAATGAATTCTGTCAAGTACAACGTTATGAAGAAAACTGCAAACCATTAACTTTTTACATATATAATTTGGATGCTTCGGATTTTTTGCTCAAGATGAGATTATTGTTTGGAGACGATCTTAATTTGAACTCCACCAACGTACTCGTAAGTGTCTAAAGTCTATCAGAAATAGTGGACTTAAACGTATAAAGGACAAATGCCAATTCATGATGGCTGAAATGACAATTTTAGACCACACCATCACCGCTGATGTTGTGGAGCCATATTTTGACATAGTTGATGCTATCGTTTAAATATCAAATTCAACTCCCTTCAATGACCTATAGCCATTCCTCAGCATAGTCACCTATCCTTGAAAATTTATTCCTTATTTATCCGATGAAAACCCCACATTAAGCCACTTAATGGAAAAAGAAGTTATATGACACTTTCAAGCACCCCAGATTAAAGCTGTTGAAAACCTCAAAACAATGGTTATTTCCAGCCCTGTTTTCAAGTAATCTTTCGATACAGTACTTAAACAAATACATGGTAGCGCCTTCAATCCAACCACTCTTGCATTTGGATCCCCTAAACCATCTGAAGGCAACTGCTGTTTGCAAGAAAGGGACACGTTATCTGTTATTTTCGCCTTTGAAAAGTTTCATGATTACATTTAGGGGCAACAAGTCAATGTTTATAACAAACATCAGCCATTGAAATCGATATTCAACATGCCATTTTCTAATGCTCCCACTTGACTCCATCAACTCTTTCTTCTACTTCACCACTACGATTTTACTATGCACTGCCAGCAAGGAAAAGATGCATTTTTCCCCGACACACTGAGCTCAGGCGCACTTTCAGAATAATGCAACTGAAATATCCGACAAAGGATTATTTACTTTTCTTCAGACTGTAGTCACCAGCATTCCAGTTAGTGATAAGCGCGTCCACCAGATTCAACAAGATTTTGATGTATTGATTACGCCAGCTCTACACATCCAAACCGACTGGCCAAACAATCGTTCCAACGTAGATTCATCTACCCGAGTATACTACACCTTTGGAGATAAAATTTCAATCAACAACCAGTTTGTCCTAAAAAGTAACCACATCATCTTACCTACCAGCATGAGAAAAGAGGTTCTTTAATTTTTACAGCAAGGTCATCCCGTCATTGCAAAGATTAAATTACAGTTTGTTCTGCTTTGTACCATTAGCACTTGGAGCTAATGCCAGCAATTTTACAATCAACAAGCAAGTTAACCATTGGTTCACCAGTGCACCATCAATGCCCTGGTATAAAGTTGCTACCGACCTTTTCCTATTCTATTCAACAAACAATACTTCGTGATTATTACCCTTTTAACTGACTACTTACATATCAGCCAACTTACAGCGGCTTAATCAGCACGATCATTCAACATACGAAAACTATTTTTAGAAAATACGGCATGCTAAATCATTCTGCCAATCAATGCAAAACAGTCCACTGCACAAGATTATGCCAATCTCTGTAAACAACGGGATATCAGACATACCCCTAGCAGCCCTAACAGCCCACAATGTAATAAAGTTGTCCAGTGAATAATTCAGAACTTCCACAGAACTCTGAAGAAGGCTGAAAAAGGCAATGAATATGTCCACCCTGGAATTTGTTACTTGAAGACCAGCCCTTCCAGCAACAATAGACCACCTCCAGCTGCTATGGATTGCAACCAGTCGCCTTGTACTATCTTTCCAACAATTTCTACTGAAGTGACACCGCATTATGGGAATTCGTAGCCCATGGAAAGTTGTGTCACTTCAAGAGCACATCAAGTACATTCCTACCACACAAATACCGACCTCGGAAAAACCTTAAGATGTAATCACAATCATCTGTTAGAAACATAAAAAACTTTCATTGCCATTGATTCAAATAGTGATAGTAGTCTTATTATTCCCAGACCTACCAAATCTGTTGACGTCCTTGATCCAGATTTTAATTTTGATGCTACTATTACTAGAGTTTTTGCCACTGCCACTGAATATAAACTGTTTTTGCTTCATGGTCTGACGTCATCTGATGTTTGTCTGATGATCTGTTTCCAAAATATTAGCTTTATTTTAAATAAATATATGCTAAAAATGCAGAATATGTAATTTAAACTTGCATATAAGTGGGTTTTATGTAATCCTTGTTCTACCTACCACTTACTTGCCTAACAGACTAACTGAACATTGGAGCTGGAATATTCGTTTTCCTACAAATGGGATTATTAATCCGTACATTTCTCTGTTTTAGCAATAGCTAGTTACTCACGAATTAGGAAAGGTGATTCCCAACCATGGCTAACATTTGAAAAGTTGCCTGTCCACAAGAACACTCGAATTAAAGTCGAGCTCTAATATTCGTGTGTAAAATTCACATTAATTCATAGTTATGAGTAAAAAGAAAGGGTGCTACGCCAAGAAGAGAAAACAGCTCTCACCGTTATACTTGAATAAATTTTGAAATAGTCATCGTAAATACAAAGAAATGTGAAAACCTCTTTCAGACGTAAATTTATTTGCCTGGCATTATAACAAAGCAGAAGCACAAGAATACGATAAATGTGCAAGCGTTATATGTACCGTAATTATTCAATTTACCGCATCGTATTCGAATAAGTGCACCCCTCGGATAAGCGCAACCTATGGAACCCCAAAATGTTTATAAGCGCACTCCCTAGAAAATCCGCAACCCAGGAATAAGCGCACCCTTTAAAATCCCCAGAATTATTTAAGCGCACGGTGCAGTTAATCGAAAATTTACTGTAAACAAACATTGAATAATTGACATTAAAGCGTCGTCGCCCAACCGAGTTGTCTTCCTTACTATTTTACTTCGTTGCCGACGGCAAGCACCAGGTAATTCATGTTTTTCTTACTGGGAAGTGGAATTCATTGGTCAAGAAAGATATAGAGCAATGACCAAAAATACCAAAATAGCAATGAAGGTTGGTAAAAGAACTTAAACAAAAGAAAGTTATTCAAATGCTGGAATTTTTTTTTTTTTTTAA
>RDPX01000014.1:4727285-4812709 GCA_003991215.1 Morbakka virulenta | reverse complement strand
TATATATATATATATATTTATTCCTTTTATCAAAGAACTGTACACATTTAGTTAACTATAAAGTTCACTTTGTATGTAAATCGTTTGGAATTTCAGTTGTCATTGTCTGATATGTTTTACATGGTGTCAGAAGGTTATTTCCGGGTGTCAAATGTCGCAAATGTCGTACATCTTGAATCATTTTTCGTCCTGGTCTTAGTATTATTTTATACTTCTACTCGTACGATGGACGGTTGAAAACCTGAGAAAGCTTTGGATTTGGACAGTACAGCTAATCTTTGTAAGCTCTGGAAGGATTTGAAGAGCAGCTCCCTGATATTTCTCTAAGCAACTGAATATTGGGGCAAAAATTAGATGTTTAACCCTTTGTCTACCACAGGGGACTGGTGACGCTGTGGTACAGAATGGAAATAAATTTCAGGTTTTCACAAAATTAATTCACCTCTTTCCCATGTGTATTCTTAATCTCTCATAGATAATTACCCGTTGAAACTCAATTTCCTCGTTCAATGTCAATTTAATTTCCTCAACATCCTTGTTAAAAAAAGCTTGGCAAACTTATCTATTTTTAGTTTTGCCCACGCAACAATGTGTCACATATTTTTTGAAAATCAAGACAATGATTTTCTTTTTCAAAGTGTTGTCAGTGTAATTTGAAAACAGGAAGACATGGTTGCTGATTTCAAATATAGATAACAAACGTAAAAAATATCTTGAAATCACAGAAGGGACGTCAAGTGACGAGATCTTTGCTCTCCTCGGTGCCATCGAAATTTACGAAGAAAATGGCATTTCGAAAACTTGATGAATGACTCAGACATCGAGTTCTTTGCTGACAAAGAGGAATCCGCATTTTAAAGACGACATGACTGATATCAGTGAGAACCATAAAGGAACCTCTTCTGTGTCAAAATCCACCAAAAAGTCGATTCGACAAAAATATTCAAACCACATCCCAAGAACGAATGCTCATTGAAAGGTGCAGTAAAAAAGCCTTTCCCAGGGTCGGTCAAACCATTAGAGGTTTATGAACAGGTCATATATTGATGTATTAATTGAACTACTGGTTGCAGAGAGCAATCTTTATGCTCAACAAAAAGGGAGAAATTTCACCACAAATAGCGAGGAAATGAAAGCTTTTTTTGCTATAAATTGCTACATGGGAATCAACCAATTCCCGACCATCCCAATGCATTGGAAGTCTGATGTTTTTAGTGGGAACACTGGGATTCAAAATGTTTTCACCAGAACGCGGTTTCAGGAAA
This sequence comes from Morbakka virulenta, assembly GCA_003991215.1. Lineage (NCBI taxonomy): Eukaryota > Metazoa > Cnidaria > Cubozoa > Carybdeida > Carukiidae > Morbakka > Morbakka virulenta. Next base: position 4,811,444 of record RDPX01000014.1, on the reverse strand, counting down.
TTCTCCAGAACCTTCATTTCACCAATAATACGAGAGCAGATACAAGTGACAAGGGAAATAAAATCAGACCAATAAGTGATCACTTGAACAATTCCTTTCGGGAAATATATTCTGAAGAGCCAGTACAGAGCATAGATGAACACATGTCCAAATTTAAGGGACGTTCTTCCATGAAACAATATAGAAAGTCAAAACCAATCAAATGGGGTTTTAAATGGTGGTTCAGGTGCGCAAGTTCTAATGGCTATATCTATGAATTTCATTTGTACTTGGGGAAAAAGAAGCAGACAAAATGCAATTTGGGGGAGAGCGTCGTATTGAGTCTCTCAGAAAAGTTACAAGGAACGTATTGCATGCTGCATTTTGACAATTTCTTCAGCAGCCCCATCTTGACCAGCAAGCTCGAAAGAAAAATATATGCAATAGGTCCCGTGCAGACCAACCACAAGCAAATGCCGAAAATAAAAGCAGACAAAGAGATGAAACGAGGGGATATTGACATTCATCAGTCAAAGGATATTTTATGTTGCAAGTGGTTTGACAATCGAGGCATAACTTTGTTCGCAACCAATGTTGAAGGGATGAATGGGATTTCAAATGTTCTTCGTCGAATGAAAGGTTCTGGTACCAAAACAGCAGTAACAATTCCTAATATTGTAAAATTATACAATAAAGCTGCCACGTACCGTCTCGATCGAAGAAGTAAGGCGCGTTTTTACCTGCGTCTCTTCTTTAATCTGCTTGATGCGGCTCATGTCAACAGCCACATTGTGTACCAACAGCTGGGAAATGAGCTGTCTATGCTTAATTTTAAGATAGTTGTTGCTAATGGTTTGACTGGACGATATAAGAATCGTCAAAGAGTATACCCCTCAAGCCGTCCAAATAAAAGAAAGTTGCTTGAGCCAAATGTGTTGAAGGATGCACCCAAGCTTTTACCTGTTTACAAAGAATCGAGAAAACGTTGTCATTACTGCAAGGGGGAAGGAAATGACAACAAAACTCTCACATATTGTGAAGTGTGTGGACTGCACTTTTGCTGTATCAAAGATAGAAATTGCTTTTATCTCCACCATTTGTAATTTGCAATTCAATTTTAATGTTTACATGCAGTGGAGTCAGGGATGGGAATGGGTCCAGAACCCTCCCAAGTTTATAAAACCTGTTGTGGAAGGTTGCAACAATGCAACGAAGAATAAGGTAACATGTATAAAATATTACCAAAAAAATCAAAAAGGTTAGAAAAGTAAGTCAGTTCCTTGAGCATATTCGTCTTGTCAAATATATATCCTACAACTGGAATGAATAGTGAAGCGGCTGCTTCATAACTCGACATAATCAAACCGAAAAACCATGGCTCGCCTCCTAAAGACTCTATATATATTGCTAAAGACGGCTGCATTATGGAAAAGTTTACTCCAGTTAAAAACGCCCTAAATATTAGGATCATTATTGTTCTTCGTCTTTCCGAAAGAAAGGTAGGGTTTATAGCCTCTAAATTCGCTATATCCTGCTCCATGGTTGCTTAAAAGTAATAGCAGTTGTAACTGACAGAGAAACATGTCAACAAAAACCTCTTTGTGCATGTGCACAATTATATTGTATTGTATGGCTTATTGATAAGTAACAATAATTCGTTACAAAGTAGAGGATTAGTAATAAAATAGCAGTGTTTTTGTATACTTAACCTCAATTGTTCCACTCGACGAAATCATTGGATACGAGAGATCCTTCTAGCAGGTTTGTCAATACGACAGAACGACAGAACCGAACGACAATCAACAGAAATAATTGTAAGCAAAGCGATCGTTGTGTCAAAAAATCTCTCGGTCAGTCTTTTCTACAATGAATTCCTGGTTGTAGTCCTTTGTATTTTGAAAAATTATATTATGGAGAATTTTTATCTTTGATTATTGATGTCCCTATGACTTAGGCTAATTATGCTAAAATTTCAATGTATAATATATATTTTGTCTATATTAACATCAATCATGCCAAATGTCTGCACCAGAGCTCAACCTTATAATTATAACATATCTGTATCTACTCAGAGATTGTAATATCTGGTTTGATGCAGATAAACAGGAAAGAAGGAAATTTAGGAGTCTGGGCCCTAGATTAAAATTTCAGGAGCATTGTTGTACGGGAGTAAAAAAGAATTGTCGTTTTAATAAAATTCCTCTAATCAAGATATTTGTACCACCCTGAAAAAGACACCAGTGAAAAAAGGTGGTGGAGAGAGGAAAGACTACTGGGTGTTGGACGATAATGGCAGAGGCGGAATAGATGGGTCTCTTATTTTGGAAAACAGGTCCCACAACCAGCAACTGGGGATAAAGTTGGTAAAGAGCAATTAAGTAACAAATATCACGTTGAAGTTGTGTTCAGGTAATTGACTTTAATGGAGTTTACCTTCTTGAAATTGGGCTGGAAGTCATTTGGTATTCTTTCAAATTTTCTATTAAATAAAGCAAGCGGGGTTTCATCAATGGAAGAACATAAATTATAATATATGAAAAAGACTTTCAGTAAAAGTTACTGCAATTTGTAATTTAAAATAATAGTTTGGTTCAATTATCATTATCATTATCAATATCATTATTACTTTTATTATTATTATTACTAATATTATATAAAGGAGACACTTCCAAATATTGTATATTCATATAAACATTTATACAAATCATGTTCTACTGTCAAATCATGCCTTCATACCCTTAGATGCGAGGAATGGGGAAAAGATCCATACGATTTATGTTTAAAAAAAACATAAAATAAATATTTATTTATTTAAACATTACACAGGTATACAGCCAAAATGTATCTTGAATAAAAAACACTTTTCCTGGGTTATTTTTCCGGCTAAGTATTTTTGTCATCATTAGATGACAAAAATACATCACAATATAAAAGAAAACCCAGCAAACAGCTAGTTTTTTCGTGTTTCTGAGATTAGGGGTACCAGTTCTGTAACATTGGGAGCCAATTCAACGTTTTGATAGCGATATTTGTATTCAGTGCCCCGAATTTAGTAGAAAAATGTTCATCTCATTCAAGATTTAGAAAGAGTTCAAATTTGTTGACCTGTGTTGTTAAAACTGCCTTTTAAAATATCTTGAAATCCAGTACAGCGGCAAACTTCACAATTTTCATATTACGGGCCTTGACATCTTATCATCTTGAACTACCCCTAAAATATCCGAAATCAAACTCCCAGTGTACAGACTTTAATAGGTGTGCCTGACCACTTGAATAAATTCTTGCTGTATTTAGAAAACAAAGGCCATTGATGTTGTATTGTTTGTATTCAGTATTCTGCTTCCTTGAGGGAGAGTGAATAAAGCGGATTTCGTTATTGTGGGAAATACTGTGGGAAAAATCTTTACTTTTATTTTGCAACGATGTCTAGCACCGTTATTGTAGCAACCTTTTGTATTATACAGACCTTTACTAGCTTATGGTAGCCATCGGGTTTCTCTGTAGTAACATGGTGTACGTGGCGAGTCTTAATTATCTTTAACTCTTTCCAATATATTATTTGAGATGATGCTCCTTCGGGTTTGTCCTTTGGGAATCCTGCTTTTACACAGACTTTCCTTAAAGACCGGTTTACCAATGTTTCTGTTTTCCATGTTTGCTCTTACAGCATGCATTTGCTTGTCTCCCGAAAGCGATATTACCTCCAAACGACCTGCCCCCTGTAAATCGTGGTCTTTTTAAGTCGTATATCATAACAATGTCTCCTACGTTGGGTTTATGGTTTTCGCTCTGTGAGCAGCTACTTTTAGAATACCGTATAAAAGTCCATTATTTCGTTTTTGTTTACATCCAGGGAATCGTGGTTTGTTCTCTACTTTTTATTCCATAAAAAACCAGGACTTTTCAAGCAACTGTCGCCTACACTGCTATTTCCGCCGGTTGAAAGATCGGCAGGATTTTCTGCTGTGTCTCTGTAGTGTCAACAGGTAGGTTTGGTTGATGTATTTTCAAAAATTTAGTTTGTACAAAAGTTTTGAGTTCATTTGATAATTCGATCCAACTCATAAGATAACGAAAGCCAACGTTTCCAATATATTGTAGACCCTTTCTGGCTCGCGCTACCAGGGACAATTAAAAAATAGGATGATGACAGGGTAATGTTGAAGCCTAGAAGGGGATGTAATTCATTTTCTAGCATCGATAGCAAGAAAAAGAAAATTCTTGGCATAGCTGTTTGTTTTCTTTTACAAGTTGTATTCGTCACATAATGATGGTTGTAATACGATATCTGTCTGAAATACCTAGATTTTGTTATATTTCAATGTGTCAATTAGCATTCAATTTTTAATCAAGAGAATGGAAAGTATTCAAAAATCCCATTTTAGTCAGGTACCATATGTCAAGAGCAAGAGGCAACAACGTGATACATGGATTATATTTTTGAAATCAGAACCATGAAAATCGTATATTTGAGTTACAATGTACCCTGCACTTGATCAGTGTTTTTCCGTTAATCAGTCTAATAAGAATGATTTGTAAATAACAAATAAATTGAGAAAGAAGACACAACGTAAGTTCCAAAGACCCAGGGCCGGATTTAGATTTGATGCTGCTCTAAGGTATTTAAAATAATGGGGCCATTTTTAGGTCCAGCTGTCCTGTGTCAGAGACTTATCGTCGCTATTTTTTGTGTTTAATATGCCGTATGATTTTTGGGACTAAATAGCTATCAGAAGCCATTTGCACTTGATGAAATTTATATTTTATCGAAGTAATTGTTGAATTAAATACAATTTGAAAAATGTATATTAATAGTTGCGGCTCCTACACTATTTACAATATAGGCTCTAAATAACCTATAGTAGTATACAAAACGAAATAAAAAGAATACTTTAAATGGATAAATCTGTTAAGGTTTTCAAAAATTCAAATCTTCTGTCTGCTTTCAATTTAGTTCTGGATCGTATCTAATTTTGTACAACAAAGTGATTTTTCAGTTTTTCTGAGTGAGCTGCAAATGGCACTGGCTTTTTCGTGGGAGTCACGAATTTTTGAAATTAGTTCCGAAAACATTGACAATTTGTCAAGAAGATTTCAACGGTTATGGCTCATTCTATTCCTCAGATAGGTTTTGATACGTTTCAGTGTTGAAAAACAGAAAGTAAGTTAAGTCAATTTTACAAGTTTATGGACCTTAGAAGATGCTTAGTACCACCCTTGTCTGTGCATTTATATGTCTTTATCCCGGGGCAATTGCTACTCATAGTAATAAATCTTGTTATGAATGTAGTTTTTCCCTTCTACGTACCAGATAGGAAAAGAACTCTTTGGCTTAAGAGTACCTTTTTTACGTTTTAGGTCAACTCTTGTCTCTTGGCGTGACCTTCACTTTCATAATCATTTCTTTATAGTAGTATTGTTGTTAGCTCCTGCTGACCATGGAAAATTCTTTATTATAAATTTATGTCATGTTTTCTCTCATTGTAGTCATATAACTGAGTAATTCTATTCTTTTTATGTTTCGGATTGGTCTTGTGATGTGTGAAATACACGAAAGTATTTACTGAATTGTTTGTTTGTCTTTCGACTTCACATGTCTCTATAGCTTTTTTCACTTGGTGGCTTTTGCCTTTTATCATTCTTTATAATTTCATCCGCCTCTTCCCCTCCCGATACACACACACATATTAAAAAAGAAAAGAAAAACAAAGTATTGAGAGTTAAACGTTTTTACAAGATAGTTAGAGACCATCAACAAAGTATAGATACGCCTAGGAAGAAGGAAAGTATTTACTTAAAGGATACAGGTACGACCAGGGGGAGGTGGTATTTAGGTTTATTTGTTTATAGATAATATAACTTTCTACATTGTTTCTACATATACTTCTACATATATTTCTTTCAAATCTTAAAATTGTAGCAATATCTTTAAGCTCAAAAAATATAAAACAGAGCTCTTATTTTCAATGAGTTAGTAATGTATCTTTGTGCTTATTGTGTTTATAATTGCCGTGTATGTAACATATATGGATAAAAATGAACATTTTACAGTTACTTTATCCATTATTCATTTATTTAGAAAAACAAATCCTTGTCGAGGACTTTATGAAAAATCAAAACACTTGATGATAATCCTAAAGAATATCGAGTAGGTATCCAAAGTTTCACATAACTGGTCAAGAATTCTATGCAAAATTGCGGTTACAGAGAGACAAAATCCTGTACTACTATCAAGACAAAAAAACTAACTGTTTCTTGGGCTGTGTGACAGCATCTGTAGACAATCCTGCATCTCTCAAAAAGTGCCACACACTGTTTCAATTTGGCACCCTGAGTCAATATGAGACTTGCCTTAAGGCAAAGAAAAATAGAATGGAAAAGATTAGTTCTCTTTATAAAACTTCATATACCGTCAGTAATACTTGATGCAATGCTATGTACTATCAGACAGACATGCCAAATTAATCGGACACATAATGAGGAAAGGATAAATGGAAAACATCGTCATAACGTGGAAATTGGATGGTAAACGTTCAAGAGGAAGATTGGGACTCACGTTCACAGAAAGCCTTTTCAAATGGTTGGACATCACCGAGAGCCAATTGATCAGGACAACAAGTAATAAAGAACGATAGAGGACCATGATCGCCAACGTCCGCATGGGATAAGGCACCAGAAAGAGGAGGAGGAATACTTGACCCACATATAACTGTTTCTTTGCATGTTGCCATAGAAACAGCTAAATGACTTTTGAATTTTATATCGAACCTTAATGAATATTATCAGAAGACTTGACGATCCTATTGGAAATCTCCTGATATGAGGGTCTTGGGTGTTGTGGATTAAGGATTTAAAATCCGTACATGAACAGCTTATTTCTTTCTAAAAGTTGTGCTTGGCCTCAGGTGATGTTCTAAAGTAAAAGAACAGTACCCACGCACAAAAACTTAAGCAAATGGATAAAAAGGACTATTCCAAGTAAATATAGACCAACAACCTGGCTACCAAGTATGTGAAAACTATAGGCAGGTTTACTTAGGAACAAAGAAAATATAAATCATTAGCTGAAAGAGGAACACACTAATGACATCATTTTTATTAATAAAATGGCTTGAAGGATGCCAAAAGAAGGAGAAAAATCTGGCAGTTTGTTAGATTGGCTATCAAAAAGACTATGACATGGTACCCTATTCCTAGAATGCCTTATTATATTCAAGGTAGCTGGAAATGATCAGGATCTTTTAGGAGAAACTGTCATACTGAAAGGTTGAATTGATCGTGAACAGCCAAAGCTTTGAAAATGTAGAAAGCAAACGAAGTATTTTCCAGGAAGATTCCCTACTACCTCTTCTATTTATGATCGCTCTTACCTCATTAACACTTATATTAAGACAATGTAAAGAGGCATATAAATTCAGTAGCAGTAAAGAGCATATTAACTCATCATCTAAAAGCTGATATAAATAGGCTTTATATCAAGAGAAAAGACGAGAGAAGAGGCCTCATATGCATAATAAACAGTGTAGAGCATACGACAGTAGGACTAAACAACTGTTCAAAATAGTAAGGAGTAGCTTCTTTCTGCTAATTGGAATCCTTAAGGATGCAGGAAATGTGGAAATCCCTTGAACAAATAAAATAAAATAAAAATAAAAAAAATAAAATAATAATAATAATAATAATAATAATAATAAATAATAATAATAATAATAATAATAATAATAATAAATAAGTAGATCACAAGCCTGGAGATAAAGGACATGGAGGGATAAGTATTTTATGGTGAGTTTATTAGAGACACTGATTTCACGATTTCTTTTTAAATGGCTACGGACAGGCCATCTAAAAAGAAAAATTGAATAATTAACCAGTGGTGCACAAGATCATGGTCTCAAAACGAATGTTATCCAAACTAAAATTGATAGCACAGGAGATTATCCATGGTGTCGTATGTGTAAGGCACATTATAAGACAATGACCCATATTATCCGAGAAAGCCTAAAACTCGTCCATAAAGGGTACAAAAATATACATCAGTGGTTGGAAAAGGCTGGTTTTAGGAACATCTTTAATAAGAAAAGTGTTTCAATCAACTAAAAAATGGTATGAACTTGAACCGCTCTCATGCAGTGAAAACGAGTCTTTTAAAATTTAATAGGACTTAAATATTCAGGCTGCAACAATATCAAAGAACGAAGGCCTTACATGAACATTATTGGTATAGCTAGCAAAACAGTAAAATTAGTTAACTTTTTTCTTCACACAGACCACAAATTGGAAAGATTTCCAACAACAACAAATTGAAAAATATCACGATCTCAGACATGAGTTCCAAACGATATACGACATAAAATATAGATTGCACCAATAATTAGTGAAGCACTAGGGACGATCCCTACATCTTTAGAAGGCTATCTAAAGAAGTTAAATGTGCATGCTGACTTCACTCAAATGCAAGCAAGTGTATTACTAAAATGTACAAGGATTACCAGAAGAGTCCTGAATTCCTGAGGAGTCTTGTTTACACTGAGACTTTAGGAAAACTTCCATCGTGAGATAAGCGGTTATAATAATATTATAATAATTGGTATTGTTTGTTTTATTATTTCCCTTGGCGTTAAAATGCAGTAGGAAGATGGACAAAAAATCCTGCAAATACTCCACTACAAATATATATGTCCTTGCAATAAAAAGTCTTTCTTTATTAAAAGAAGATAAACAATTCTTGTTTAACTGCTTTTTCCGCTATGTGTTTGTGTTATAACCATCAGAGATAGCCAAACATGTAATCAATCAATAAACAGTGTACCTGGCTGCATGGAAGTAAGGTCTCAGAATTTCTGTCCATGACATTATTTTCTTGTACAAAATGGCCCAAGGACTGGTTAATAAGTTAAAAACTAAATGTTTCAAATTCTAATAAAACGTGAATATCATTATCCCAACAAGATACTAAATTTGAATAATTAGGAAAAGAAATTCGTGGAATAGGATACTAATAAAAGTTTTCCATCGTGTAAAGTATAAAGTTTGGATGGGTTAAAAATAATTATTATCATTTCAGTGTTGAATACAAAATTTCAGTTACTTGCCATCAATAGGTCTTTAAGCTCCTTTTCAAAATGAACCTTATATTCTGAATTGGAAAATCCATTATTGTCAAGAGCTTGAGCTAATCTAATTCCTGCTCTTCTAGTGTTAAAAATCGTAACTGATTTGGTGTCTGACTCCAACATTGTTTAATTTCCTAATAATAAATACTCTAATATTCATTCCGTTAATAGTCCTACTTTTCTTTAGCCATTACATTTGTTGTAAAATAGTCTGATTAATTTATTACCTAATTGTAAATTGTATGATTGCTTTTTAATTGATGTGCTAGTTTGGTTGAAATAATGAGATTTGGCTTTAGGTGTTAAAGTTGAATTAAACCATTTTGTATGCCTTTTTCATTCTAACCTCTCTACTCTTCAAATTAACGCTTCCTACAAGGTCAGGTATAAGTAAATTCACTTGTACAGACACTTTATTAAATCAATAGTGCATTTCTATATATTATTTTATGTTATTGCTGTTGTTTTGAGACTATTTCTTAGAAATGAATGTCCTGGCAAAAAGAGAATTAGAAGATCTTTGGAACAACTTATGTTTATACCTTTTGGTCATTTAACAGCAAAGGAGACCTCCAATAAGTATAGAACAACACGTCTTTAACTCAGGATGCAGAGTACTTTGCCAGAGTATAGAATTGCCAGAATTCCGATGAGAACTAATGGTAGACTAGAATCTGCTATTGGTCGTCTTTATGAACAAGATTATTAATTACTAAGAATAATAAAAATTATTATTATAAATGTTATATAAGTTTCAAGAAAGACGGGACACACCTAGGAAAAAACTTTGGCAAGTCATTCAGACTTATTCAAGGTTTAGCATTTCATTATACTGAAAAAGAACTAGCAGAAGAAATATTTCTCACGAAAGTATTATACAGAAAAACGACTAGCAGGTTAGAAGCCAACCCTCTAGACTTTTCCATAACAGTTAACTCTGCAGTGATCTAAAAAGACACTGAAATACTTAACCGGTGTAGAGGGGTTTACATTAGTTTTTTATCGTTGTACTACACAGTCCTACAAAATCTTTACATTTTTTGTTTCGCTTACTCTTTTCGATGGATCTTGGTACCACTTTGGATCCTAATTAAAGTTAATCTTTTTACAAAGTTTTCAGTATATGCGCCTCCCGACATTGCCATGTTGTCTTTTGTTCTCCTTTTTTGTCTATACGAAAGAAGAGAGCCAGGACACTTTCTGGAGTATGCAGTTTATTAAGGGTTAAAAATCATTTTGTTTTGGGAATTCTCATTGGATGTACCTAGGTGTATAGAGTGGACAGAGTAATAGAATTAAAGAAATCCATCACGATTGTGGAACTTGGTGTTAACAGTCTAAACGTCATGTTTAGAGGTGAATCTCTATAGATGGGTTGTTACGACGACAAAGGTGAAAAATTCATCATGACTTAGGAATTTTTGACACAGAATTAACTAAACAACAAAGACCAACATGTCAACTTTGAACCGGCAAGAACAATGTAATAAGTTGGCTTTTTACTGGGTTTTTTGATAAAGAAACCTAAGCATGTCATCTGGGTATTTGGGGTGACCCAATGGACAACAATCCACTGACAACAATTAGCTGGTCTCCAGGCAATGGGTCTACTGGTCTCTTGAAGGTAACAAACTCTCATATCTGGCTCCATGTAGCTCTCTCTGTGGGGTAGCGGCCACACAACAGTATACTGCTTCAGCGGGCGGGTTAAACGACGTGAGGGTAACCACTAACTTGTAGTTAGGGATTAAATGCGTGTCTTGCACTATAGCGCAAGACGTCAGGAAGAGGCGGAATTGGAGGAGTCTCTAGTTAGACCAACGGCAATGAAAGCGTAACCTATACTCGCATCACGGTATATTGAGGGCACGAATTAGACTTTATTATGAGTGGCCATCCGCCAGTGGAAGGCAATAGCAAACCACCACTGTATCTTGAAAATTCACAAATTAATGTCTACCGCTAAGAGCGTGAATGACGTTGATGATAATGCACCCATCAACACCTCACTTGTTTGGGGCACTCATGTCTGACAGGTTGGGTCTGATCATCAGCCTGCTACTGTCAGAAATAAAACCATTCTATGGATCGGAACATGGAATGTACGCACTTTGTATCAAGCAGGTAAATTGACAAATGTAAAGATTAAACGACTGAATACTAATATGGTGGGTTTATGGGTGACAAGATGGTGTGGTACAGGATCCTGCAATATAGAAGAATATGACATAGATTCTGGGTGAATACGTATAAAAAAACAGTTGCTATTATTCTGGACAAAGATCTGAGTAGATGTATTTTAGGGTATTGGACCCTTTCAGAAAGAGTTTTTCTGATCAAGCTGAAAGGGAAACCATTTGATATATCTGTCATTCAGGTGTATGCATCAACAGCCGACAGCAATAATGAGGACACTGATATGTTCTCTGAACCGGTTTAGGACGTTATGAAGCACTGTAAATCTCAAGATATTGCCATGGTAATGGGAGACCTGAATGCAAAGGTCGGAAGTCGAAGAGTAGGAAATATAGTAGGAAGGCATGGTCTAAGAATGGAGAGTGAAAGAAAAGAAAGATAAGTAGATATATGCACACCACATAATCAAATAATTATGAGCACATGGTTCAGAAATTATAACAGACGCCTATGGACATGGAAAGACCCTAGAGACAGGTATAAAAATCAGATTTGCTATATGACCATCAACAGTCGTTTCACAAATGATGTTGACCAAGCGAAATCCTGCCCTGCAGAGGAGGGAAGCGGGGAAGATCACAATCCTGTAAAGTGAGACTGAAGCTCCGCCGATTAAAGCGTACAATTTCAGAAGCAAAACTGCAATGAAGTCTTTTGCGTGAAGACCAGGAACGTAGAGCCAGACGTCCATTTGCGGTGCAGAACCAGTTTGAAATACTCGAAAGTAAAAAAGGCAGCAAGTGGGAAGTGCTAAAAGAAGCAATAGTGGAAACAGGGAAAGAATTTGTTTAACCCAGAGGAAAAGATAAAAAGCAAGCGTGTATGAAGGGATAAATTTTGCAAAAGGTGAAAGATAGACAGGAAATTTTAAACGAAGACTCAATCCGATACAAAACCTTGACATAAAAAACGGCTGTAGAAAAGTGCAAAAAGCAAGGAAAAATCACCAATGTTGAGAGATTGAAAGCTGCAAGACCTCGGATTCTAGCTTTATGCACAAAATGATTAAGGCATTGGTAGGGAAGAGGACCTGCTCCTCAAGCGGATACATTGAGGCAAAGGACGGATCTATGATCATGGAGAAGGAAGAGTTGATCCAGCATCATGCTGTAGGAACGAGCCATAGTATTGTAGCGTGCTCTGTAGCGTATGTCATTGGCTATTCAAAGGCATTTGGCAACGTGAAACACGGATTTGTGATAGAGATGCTGCAAGATCGGGGCATAGACGGTAAAGATAGACAATTCATAAGGAATTTATACTTGGAGCATGCAGCGAGTGGGAGAGTGCAAAACGATCGAAGGGTACAACATGGATAATATACGATTTGCTGAAGACACAACTCTTATAGCCGATACTTCAATGAAGTTACAACATTTACTTTACACAGTAATAGAAGAAAGTGGGTCAAGAATCTTAGCATCAATTTTCGAAAGACGTTTTGCATTGCTGTGAGCAAAAAGAATGAAAACTGTAGCTGTACAATAACAATAGCTGGCCAAGATATTCAGCAGTTAAATAAATTTAGTTATTAGTATTAGTAGTAGTATGACTTCACCAGACAGAAGATATTTAGTGGAAATACGGAAATGAATTGCTACCTCAAAAAAGAGGTATTCCAGCGAATGTCCAATATACTGAGGAACCAAAACCTAAACTTGGATACCAGGCTCAGAATTCTCAATGGTTATGTAATTCCAGTGCTTATCTATGGAAGTGATCACACTGACCCCAGCGAAGAAGCCGAAAGCAGCAGAGACGTGGTTTCTTCGCGTAATACTAAGGATTTCTTGAACAAAACACATTAAAAACGAAGATGTTCTGAAGAGGTCAGGATGCAAGAATAAGCTGTTGTCTACCATTTGAAAGAAACAGCTGTCATTCCTGCGGCATACAATGAGAAAGGAGGAGCTAGAAGAGTTGACACTGAAGGAAAAGGTTGATGTAAAACAAGACAAAGGAAGGCCAAGAGCCACATACTGGGGAAACATAGCATCAGGGTGTAAGAAGAGCAAGCTTCAGCTACTGATGGCAGCAAAAGACAGAAATCTGTGGAGAGGCATGATCCTCAACGTTCTGCAAGAACATAGCACCTTAGGATGTGATATGTTCTCTCAGAACAACTGTGGAAAACAATGCAAATATGACTGATCAAAGCTCTGCCTCTGCAGCTTGACGATTTCACAGGTATCCATAAAGCTCGTTTGATAGGTGGCAGATTCAAACTGTTTCTTATGGCACTAGTAATAGTAGGAATGGATTTGGCATAGTCTTACAAAAGAACCTACAAAACCAAATACTTTCAGTCAACAGAAGGTCTGACAGAAAAATGAGAATACAACTAGTATTAGCAAAGAGAAAGGCTAATGTGATATTTGTGTATGCACCTTAAGGAATGCAGAGATGAAAGGATGACATTTTTAGAAGATCTAGTCACTGAGATACAATCTGTTTCTGATGCAAAATATTATATTCTAATGGGCGACTTGAATGAACAGCATGGTAGATTTGCATATAAAGAATGGAACTAGCCTGGAAAATCGATCCTACAATGCGCCCAGATGTACAACCTGGCTATATGGAACACCTACATGGAGAAAAAAGAAAAACATCTCATCACCTATCTCAGTGGAAGCAGGCTATCAATAGTTGATTACATTGTGATACGTAGAAAGAATTTGAGATTTGTGAAAGACGGCAAGGTACTACCAGGGAAATGTGTTACCAGTCAGTATCGCCCATTTGTCTTAGAAATGGAGATGAGAAAATCCGGAAAGAAAGTAAGCATTGGGATCAACAACAAAAAATTCGATGGTGGAACTTGAAGAAAGATGAATTTAAGGTCGACTTCATATCTAGTCTAAATGACCATTGGGATAGCCCAAATTTTCCATTGGAGAAGAAAATCATTAATTTAGCCAAAAATGTGCTAGGTGAATCTAGAGGTGGAAAATATGTCGAAAAAGAGACTTAGTGGGGGGAACCAACAAGTTCGAAATAAATCAAAGATAAAAAGGATTATTTCGAGAAATGGAGAAACACCTGTAGTGAACAACTTAAAGCCCTTTACAGAGAGAATAGAAAGGCTTTAAAACAAGCTGTTACCGTGGCCAAAAATAGGACGTGCAGTACCTAATAAAGCCGTTTTTTGTATTACCCCCAAGTTTACTTTCTCGTCACATTTTTTAAGGAAGCCTATACATTGCTTACTAACTACGCCCAGAGCCTCTATGACCACAGGTATCACCTTGACTTTTTTAAGTTCCCAAAGCCTGGCTATTTCGTCTTTTAACGGCTGATATTTCTCAATTTTTTCGAGTTCTTTCTCTTGTACCCTCGTACCTTCAGGAATGGCTATATTAATTTTTATGACTTCCTTTGCTGTTTTGTTGACTGAGACTATAACTGATTATCTAGCTTGTATATGCTGGTCGCACTTTACCATCATATCCCAGAGTATTTTGTAGTCCTCATTTTATATGCAGCTTTCTGGTTTATGGTTATACCACTACGTTTCTTTTTCTAAACCAACTTTATTGCACAGCCACCAATGCACTTATCATGTCTACATTTATATTCTCTCTGAGCAAGCTTAGAACGTTCACAAGTGATATGGCTTACACTTTCTCCTTTCTGGCCACACATCCTACATAATGGTGATTCAGCCGTCTTATCAATGTAGGACTTCAGGTAATTTGTTCGAAGCGATTGAAGTTGTGCTCAGTTGTGTTTAGTTGTGTTCTTGAGCACTACAAATAAATGCTTCCATCCCCTTCGTATAACCATGACCAGGTTCTATCCCAATCCGCTCCATCGTTCTCATTAAAAAACTGTCCATGCAATCGTTTGTCCTTCCACTCTGTAAATAGCTTAATTTTTTGTTCTCTTTTAAAGGATTTTGGTTCTACACTGTCGTCCGTCTTCAAATGATTATGCAATTTTACTATCTGTAACATCTCCTCCGTGCTATTTTGCACATACCAAGCCAGGCCACTTTCCTCCGAACTAGCGCAACCTTCAACACTGATCAACCCTCTACAACCTTTTTGCCTTTTAACATACAACCTAGCAATATCACTTTTTATTACTATTTTGATTCATTGCACTCATGAGGGGGGTAGTAGTGATAAGGTGTCACAGCCACCGGTATTTTTATCAAAACATCATCTGTAGGAAAGCTGCTAACCAAAGCTGAAGATCCTGACCTGACCACGAGACACAGCTTCAGCCAGCCAGATGTCAACCTGGAATTTACAACTGCGGTTGGTTTATTCTTTGAAGTTTTCCTTCTACTAGGACGGCTGCCGACCGAGGCTGATGACTGTACCCTAGCTAGGTTTATTATTTTGAGCTTTCCTTCTCATTTGAAACATACTTAAACCCGCCGTATGTCAACCCAGTACTTTAAAGTCTCGAGGTAGGCTAACATGTGCTACACTTTGCCAATGGGTGACCTGGAGATAGTTGTGACAAAGGGTAACCTCGTTCTCCAATGTCGAAACTCCACAACCGCGTGCGATTTAACGTCGATACCCAGGACTATTATTATTTTTATTATTATTATTATTATTATTATTATTATTATTATTATTATTATTATTATTATTATTATTATTATTATTATTATTATTATTATTAAGTTCCAACTTCGTAAAGAATTTACAATGAGCATGAACCTTGAAATTGCTGAAAACCAACTAAAAACTGACCTCAGAAATTATGTTGATAACATTCATAGAACATCATTACACCCCAAAAGCAAAATTGATGTCATCGTAAAATATATTTATAGTAACACCCATTGGAGACTTTCAACTTATGATTGCTCTTTTACATGGGTCAAACAAAACCTCGACTCGATTGTGATTGAATATGTAAAAAGGTGGTTAAATCCACATTAAGGTGCAAACACGCGACATCTGTTCCTGCCGACGAATAACCTGGGTATCAGACTCTCGTTGCCATCCGATATTTCAAAAGCATGTCAGCTGGTGAAACTCTCGATATTAAAGTTGTCTAAAAATCAAGAGCTGTTTTCAAGGTCAACTGTGCTGATTTGTAGCAGTCGACAATTGCTGTTAAGGAGAGTACCTTTAAATACACCATTCATAGAAGGATTATCTGCCCATATCTAACTATAACTAGGATACAATCAGATTGAGCAGACAAGTTACTATTAGTCTGGTGTAGCAGTGGTGGAACAACGCGAATTTAAGGAAAGAAATATACGCACTAGACCGTCTCCTTAAGAGAGGTTCAAAGCACATGTGTTTAAGCTTCCTTGCAATAGCAATAACAAGTTAGTAACTATTAAAAAAGATCATTAAATTCACCATTTATTAAGGATATCTAAAATATATCCTTGGAGGAGCCTTGGTGTAGAAATTCGTGGAATAGTAACCAAGAGAATTCTAGTACGAGCAGACAAAACAACTTGGGAACTATGCTAAAGAACAATATGAGCGGAGCCTGGTATTTTATTTTTTTTATTTTATTTTATTACTGAGCAAAGACGTGTCTCTNGCCCTGAACTATTGTCGCTTTATTGATTTTGTTAGTAAAATATTTAAGTTTGATTTTGTTAAATAGGCAAGCCAATGCAAACTACCTTGATTAGTGAGGTTTGTAATTGTATATGTTCAGATGAAAAAATAAAAAGTTTCCATTATTATTAAGTTCCAACTTCGTAAAGAATTTACAATGAGCATGAACCTTGAAATTGCTGAAAACCAACTAAAAACTGACCTCAGAAATTATGTTGATAACATTCATAGAACACCATTACACCCCAAAAGCAAAATTGATGTCATCGTAAAATATATTTATAGTAACACCCATTGGAGACTTTCAACTTATGATTGCTCTTTTACATGGGTCAAACAAAACCTCGACTCGATTGTGATTGAATATGTAAAAAGGTGGTTAAATCCACATTAAGGTGCAAACACGCGACATCTGTTCCTGCCGACGAATAACCTGGGTATCAGACTCTCGTTGCCATCCGATATTTCAAAAGCATGTCAGCTGGTGAAACTCTCGATATTAAAGTTGTCTAAAAATCAAGAGCTGTTTTCAAGGTCAACTGTGCTGATTTGTAGCAGTCGACAATTGCTGTTAAGGAGAGTACCTTTAAATACACCATTCATAGAAGGATTATCTGCCCATATCTAACTATAACTAGGATACAATCAGATTGAGCAGACAAGTTACTATTAGTCTGGTGTAGCAGTGGTGGAACAACGCGAATTTAAGGAAAGAAATATACGCACTAGACCGTCTCCTTAAGAGAGGTTCAAAGCACATGTGTTTAAGCTTCCTTGCAATAGCAATAACAAGTTAGTAACTATTAAAAAAGATCATTCAATTCACCATTTATTAAGGATATCTAAAATATATCCTTGGAGGAGCCTTGGTGTAGAAATTCGTGGAATAGTAACCAAGAGAATTCTAGTACGAGCAGACAAAACAACTTGGGAACTATGCTAAAGAACAATATGAGCGGAGCCTGGTATTTTATTTTTTTTATTTTATTTTATTACTGAGCAAAGACGTGTCTCTTTAAAAAACTCTGAACTTCACTTAATACATGGATGAGTAGCCATTAGGTCCACATTCAACTCAGTTTCCGAATTGACCAACTTATCGTTCTATTACAGAATGCAGCACGGGTACAGGGCACGCATTAAAGACTAGTCTATTATTTTGTAACTTATCTATAACGAAAAGATAAATCGTCCAAGAACAACAACAAGGAAAATACAAAGATCTAGAAGCGCGGCAATACTTGCTCGCGCTTTAAAAGCCATTGATTGTGGTCTGGGAGCCGGTCACGAAATTACACAACAAAAGTCCCTCTGAAGGGCATCTTCTGAAGAAAACTGCTGTTAAAACAAAAAAAAATCTAAAATACGTTATCTCAATTTTCAAGGTTATTTCAAATTTATTTCCTTTCACATATTTAACAAGCAAACTCATAAAAAATACAATTGGCTATTTGGATTTAAAACAGAGCGTCAACCAAGAAGACCGATGAGAATAGTCATAAATTCACTTACCTCTCTCGCGGACTTTAAAAAATAGCAAGCTTATATTGCTTTTATTGAATTTATAGGAATCTCGTTGTTCTTAACAACTGCTTTTTCAAGCAAATTTAATAACTCCAGAAATTCATGGATTATTGTAATATTTCGAAGGAGTAGTCAAGATATCATTAGGATTTTAAAAGTTTTAGAAGTGGGATCAAAATTAAAGCTATTTTTAATCCAGTAAAAAACCGTTATCTTTTCGCTCTTGAGTATACTAGTCAGACCAAGATACCAAAACGCTTCTACATGATTTTGTATAGCGTCTATACCATATCCTAGCATTAACTGATAAGTACACAATATTAAAGGAATTAAGCTTTTAACAACACGAGTGTTAAAGGCTACTGTTATACAGACGTCAGGAATGCATTCTGCTTTTCTGTGAATAAATAAGTTAAAACAAAATCTTTCTGGACTGAAGGAATTGACTTCAAAGAGTCATAAGAACTTTGATCAAACCTGGGGGCCTAAAACAAATAACTCCTTGTGTTGAAAGGAAAAACTCTTCCACGTAGTGTAGTGTGACTAACAATGCAAGAAAACTGTATAATAACGTACGTAAAACGTACGTAAATAATGCTTGGGCAACATTCTTCACTAATTTCATTTTGAATAGCTTTGTTTCGTCTTTGTTTTTTAATTACTAATTTTCCTCACAATATTTGAATGGGAATTGAGTTTTATTTGATAATGTTCCATTAAAATAGAGGAAATGTCAAACAAAATAGGCATCTGAAAAAAAAGGAGCGGGGGAACCTCACCCTCATGAAAAAATTTTGAAGGGGAAATCTGATAGAAACAATAGACTTCGTTGGCAAATTGAGCGTAATTGCCAAATGACAATCTAGTTTCAAAGCCTGATTTTTAGTACGTTTTGTGTAAACAAATTATTTTCCGTAGTTTGAATAACTGCACAACTCAGGTACTAGTGTGACAATAAGGATACAGTTGCTGAAGAGCGGGGGGGAGGGAAGCTTAAGAGACCTTTTTAGTAGCAATCCATCGCATATTTTTTAACTTTTGCTGCCTTACAAGAATTTACAGGAAGTTTTCTAGGTTTTTTGGCTGATCAAATTTTCTCATCAAAAAGTGGGAAATCTTTTCTAAATGTATGTTGCTTGTTTGCTTGTATTTAAAAGCTTTTAAAGCTAATAGATGCACGAAAACTAAATTTGCGTTACAAGGTCTTTTTTATCAGTTATACAGTGTTAATTGACCGACTTCTTTGTTCCTGGTGATAAACACAATTGATGCAACGTTGCATGTAGTACAGAACTCTGCTCGTTTCGTTCAATACTTATTGATCCTCAGTTTTAAAAGCATTTCCTTGTTTGTGAACGAATTTATTCCACCAAAAGGAAAGCAAAGCTGGCATTTATCATAAACTATTTGATGGTGAGTGCAGGAAATCCCACAGTGAACTTTGCCATAAAGAGAAGTTAAAAGCAAAAACAAATGTTTCTTTCAAATACCCAGAAGCCATTTCATTTATATATTAAGAGGGTATATTTGTATGTTAATGAGTCACTTTTTTCACTCCCTTGTCTTTCCCAAATCGCTATTTTATTTCACTCTCGTTTCCTGAAAAGCTTTTACAGGGGTGAAAAAAGAAAACTTTCGAAAAGGGTACTGTTTTTCTCTAAAGTTGACTAAGGATTTATGCACTATCCCTTAAGGTCAGATAGACGCTAGGAGAAATCAGTGCAAAATCGAATTTAATTGAACTACGTCAACAACCTTAGTATCGCATGGCAATTTAAAATCCAAATGAAATTGAAAAGAAGAACAAACAATTCTCCTTTGAAGCAGCTAGACAAAAGGATGAAGAACTTTGGGTTCTCTTTCTAACCTCCTTAGGCTTTTTAGAAAAATATATTTTGCCTTTTTAGGGAAGTATTTACTTTCATTTCTGTGTCTAATAAGAAATGGGATGAGCCCAAGTACGTCCAGAAAAAGGAGGCAAAACAAAACAATTTCCTCAGAAGGTAAATATTTTCTCATCTTATTATTCAACAAGATGAGTAAAAAGGGCTGAACACATTCCCTACTTTGGCAAAGTCCTAAACACAATAAGACTGTTTTTTGAAGCACTGGAATATTTTATGACAGAGGAGCACAGCAAGGAAACAACATGAGATGCTAAAAGTCTCTTAGGCAAGGTTATTTGTTTAAAACTGTGTTACGTACCAATATTTTTCGGCAATTATTTGCCATAACCAGTCCTAAATCACTGTATTTGCAGTCCGACAGAAGTGATATTCTTACTGCTTGGGTGTTGGTTGAAGCAGCTGAAACACAACTGCTTGATCTTGACCAAAAGGCCGAGAAGCGACCCAAACTTTTACTACCCTTCAGAAAGTCTTTGTGACTGTATCCGCTGGCATAAGAAATTACAATCGCAGCTTTTATAAACTAAAGATTATCAAATGTTGTCTTCTCTCCACAGTCGATCATGCTCGTTTTGTTCCTTTGACTGCTATATACAATGAAAACGATCTATTGAATGCAATCACATACAATAATATTACATACTCGTGCACTGCATTGCTCATGATGAGAAAGCTCCTCTTGCTTAACTGAACTTCACGTTTTTAAACCATTATTTTAAGCTCATGTGACTCTACTAAAATTATTGAACATTCTCTTTGTTGTGGCATTTTTCTATTGCTTTTTTGAAAACTGTTATAAATGTAGAGCTTTGTATCACATTGAGTTAAGTTGTCCTGAGCTGTGGAAGGCGTTTAAGTTAAGTGAAATCCCTAGGAAGTTATATACTTGATGCTAAGAATTGGATTAATCAAAACTTTTTCCTACTTTTTGCAATATATAGTCTAATCTAGTAACAAGGACCATCATTACGATCATACATTTCTTGTATTATATATCATAATTTGATCCCATAATAAAAAATCTGGATACTTTTATACAAATTTAAGCTGCATGTTTCATCTTTTCAACACATGCTCTAACTATTTCAAACTTCAAGTGACGAAATGTCACATTTTGGCATCTGATATGGCTTCACAACAAGGCAAGAAGATTTGAATCATACCCAAGTCTTTGAATGTTTTGCAGGTTTTGACAGCTAGTACAACTATCACAAACATAATCACTCAGTAAACGTATAATTCTTAATTTTACAACGTCAGTTAAAAAATTAAGAATGAAGGTATAGTTTTCAAACAAAATAATGATATGATAAAATGGGTTCTGTTTAAGTAATTATGCTTTTAATTGGTAAAATTCCGATCTGCTTGGTATGCCTGCTCTTGACTCTTGAAGTATTTTTCAGAACATTTCCTTTCTTTGATAAATTTGAAATAATAAAGTAACATGTAAGTATCGAATAAACCCTTCATATTTCACAGCATAAATTGGTAAAAAAAAAAAATCCATCTACAATTTTAAGTACAACCGCTATTATCATTTTTCTGTTTTTGAGAAGTAATAATTCGGGGGGGAAAGGCTTTATCTTTACCCCCTCCCTCCTTCGACACATCTAACTCCCACTGCGTTGCAGTCTACTGTGATATAAAGGAGGTAGGATATATATAACGGGGTGGACATTATTAACAATAAAAGCACACATTTTCCGGAATGGAACAACTAGCACAATAAAATTGACGACAAGCCTATCTCTTGTACATGTAACTGAAATATCACCAACACCCTATACTATGAGCATTCCAATTATTTTGATACGTTAAAATTCTTTTGTTTTCCACTTTATCACTACAAGACCACCTGAATATTTACAAAAATTTGTAAATAAAAATGCAAAAGTTAGGGTTTGATATTTTAGACTACAATATACTCAGTTATTATCCGTTCAGAAAATAAACAAGCAATTCCGTACCATCACAGGACATAGATAGCCACACAGCCTTATCTCCAACAAGGCACTATACAAGACCTGCAAATGTGAGCCACCCTCCAAGAGGATAATCCGGCAATGCTGGTCCACACCCTCCGTATGGACAAATAGACACCGGCACTACAAGCTCCAGAGTTTGCAATTGATGGAAGCAAAAAGTACCAGGCTAGGCGTGGCAGACACTGCTCAAACCTACTGGAAACAATCCGTGCAGACATCAAACGAACTGGCCTCGGGACCCTACACATACCCAAACAGCTGAACCGCCTGAGACGCTTGGCCAAAGACAAGGTCTCGTGAAATGCATGTCAAGAAGGACTGGCTGCTGATTCAGAATGTCACTAGATTACTGAACCGGTAGAATAGGATGATGATGATGATGATAATGATGATGATGATGATGAAAATAAACAATTGTTTCTTTGTAAAATTTCTTAAATATATGCCCTCTCAGTAATACTAAAGTTTTATTTAACTTTGGTATTACTAATTTTTAAGCACTTAATACTATGTGTGTATGTGTAATTTTGTCGGTGTGTATCACTATAGTTCCCATTGACTATCGTTATAATAAGTTTCTTGATAAATGGTTGAAAAAGTTCATGATAGCCAATTAAATGATTTTCGAAGTAGGCTTCTTTCTGAATTAAGTCTTTATCACCAATTTCAAGACATCACTTGGTTTCATCAACTTATTCTTTTTGTTACCATAATAATTTTTAAATGGAATTCCGGCTGTACGAGATATTTATTATGAAACGGTTTGACTTATTTTGGGGAAACTGTTTTCCAGAAACAATTTTTAGATGGAAGCTGTTAAGAACCAATATTCCTTTTAAATTTCTGAAGAAAAAAAAACAAATAAAATTGAACCAGAATACAAAAATTACTTTAGCTTTGGCATTTTTATCAGTAAAACAAATTTTATAGAGGTTGAAATTGTTTTAATAACATTCATAAATATTGTTGAGTGTATTTGAGTAAGTACATCTTTGAGCTCATTACCAGCTAGATCAAATTGTGTATCTGTGTACTCATCATGGTGGTGGTGTTTGTGCACCGAGGGAGATGCATTAAATAGTTCTTTTTTTGAAAATTGCTCAAATAATACCATGGCCAGAAAACGACTTGGTTATCAGTATCGCACGCCAAATACTTCAGGGAACAATGCACTATTTTGTTTTTCCTCCATTTACTTAAAAAATAAAGTATTAGCTAATAGACTTGAATTATTAAAGTAAAATTAAGATGATCTATTGCACAAAATATATAAAATATGATATTTCAGTATATATTAAATATTATATACAGTATATATGATAGCTCCTACGTTTTAATGTAGTAGAGCACTGTTTCTGATGACATTTTATATTCATTTGAATATATATATATATATATATATATATACGAGTAAGAAAAACTCTAACTTTACAGTACTCAGGGTTTCATGCCTTTCACAATCTTCAGCTGTATACAAATGATCTTGTCTTCTCCAGAGCACTTCAAGAAGTTAAAGAGTTGAGATTTAAAAATTTATTGAAGAGTGCACATTGATATTATAGTATCTTCTGTAAAATCCCACAGTGCAAACAAATTTCTCTCTTTTTACAGTATGAGTACTCTGATAAATAAAAAATCAAGGCTATCTGTCTATCCGTAGTCAAGTGTCAAGTGGGTGTATGTTTTTTGCTTCTGCAATTGACCAAATGTTGATATTTTATCAATATAATTTGCTGAATCTGATTTTGATTTATATTTATTGTATTTATTAGAAATATTGAGGCTTTTTTGCTAAAATCATTTCTTTCAGATGCATTTAAAAGGTGTGCATGTGTGTATGTGTATATGTATGTGTGGTCAGGTGCTAAATCACAGCGAGTATACCCTATGCTAGTGGGTATGACCATTGTTAAAAGAGAACAACAAAAGTTGCGGTTCTGATGCACTAACAATCGCTACTAGAGCTTTTTATTTATTGATACTTCAAGTACTAATTTTTTCAAAAAGATATTTATCTACAAAGCATTGTATATAGGAATGAAGAAACCGTGAAATTGGTACTTCATGGTCGTCGTTTATATCCTAAGATAGATGACGGTGTTTCTACTATTCAAATATATAATCCACTTATTTTTTAAAAGCATAGCAAGTTTCTTTTACCGATAAAGCTGCATATTTCAGCTCTCTAATATACTGGCAAAGTGTTTAAATAGGGAATGCAATAGATTAGTAACTCAGGCACTTTTACAGTAGCTAAGAGGTTATGGGTTTGATTACTGGAGCGAAAAGCTTTGGAATCTCGCAATTAGCGACTCACGTGCATACAAGCATATATATATATTTATATATATATATAAATTTATGCTTGTGTCTATTCCATTGCAAAATTTTAAATGTTTTTGCATAGATTCTTTAGTCTCGGTTATCTACCGTTTTTCTCTATGACGTCAGGGGTTTTTTTCTATGGGGCACCACCAATTTGATGAAAACAACCTTTTCGGCAAAATCTCCCAAAATTGGAATAATCATAATGAAAGTATTGTCTATAACAGAGCAAGTACTTCTTCAACCCTATTAAAGCACTCAAGTAAAAACACGCAGACATTATTCTGAATGCAAATAATATAATTCAGCAAACACTGCAAAGTACTTCTAATCTAACGTGTAGATGAACACTCCATGTATGAATGCAATACAAAGTACATCACAAGTGTACATGTATAACAAATGTAAGCGTGTTTTCGGTATTTACAAGTGCAATGTAGGTCAGTGAATAAATACATTCCGAAGAATTCAGTCACTGCATAAGGTCAAGATCCCTCGGGTTCACAACTCAAAAAGCCTTCTTGCTGCTCTGTTATGGACGGTAGTAGTGTCTCGCTTCAGGAACCAGCAATAGTCTCCAAGCATAGCTACATCCCAGCTCCCTTGATTACGATGTTCCAGCGTTGTGTCTCTCTGGTGGAAGTGCTCTCCGTGCTCGTCGCTGACAGCCCAGAGATTATTGGGAAATAGGTCCAGATGGGAGTGAAGATAGCGCAGCTTGATTGACATTCTGCATCCCATTTGGCGGTAGTGGCGCAGGAGGTCAGCAATCAGCTTCTTGTAGTTAGTGACTCGCTTGTTGCCGAGATAGTTTTCGACTACAGCCTTGAAAGCTTTCTATGCCAGAAGCTCCACCCTACTCATCATGCATGCAAAATCAGAATCGCTTAGAAGCTCTCGGATTTGAGGACCAACAAAAATCCCCGCCTTTAGCTTAGCTTCACTGATGCGAGGAAACCTCTGCTGCAGAAAGAGGAAAGCTGCTCCATCCTTGTCCAGCACCCGTATACACTGCTTTATTAGTCCAAGTTTGATGTGCAGAGGAAGAAGTAGGACATCTCCTTGTTCAACGAGAGGAGAGTGTTGCACTTTGTGCTTCCCTGGCACGAGACTGGAGCGCTTAGGCCACTACTTCTGTTTGTAGTGTTTCTCATCTGCTCTGCTGTCCCACAAGCAGAAGAAACAGAAGTGCTTGGTGTATCCACTTTGGAGGCCCAACACTAGACCTACAACCTTAAGGTCACCACAGATCTTTCATTTATGTTCCGAGTACTTGATGGCGCAAAGCAGCTCTTTCATTGTTTCGTATGTTTCTTTCATTCCAACGGCATGAGCAACTGGTATCGGTGGGTGTAAGTTGCCATTGTGTAACAGTACAGCTTTTAGACTCACCACAGATGAGTCTATGAACAACCTCCATTCTGTCGAGTTATGCCCAAGTCGAAGAGCATACAGCAACCCTTGTACATCGGTGCAGCGGCACAGTGGACCGGTCTTTGTGAAAAACTGGGAAAATTCCCGATCACGATAACGAAATGCGGAAACCTTAGCATTTGGATCCAGTAGGTTCCACTCTCGCAATAGGGAAGCGAACACTTCAGCACGTTGCTTCGACAGAGCTAAATTCCTTGGTAAGTCATTCAGCTCCAGCTGTGTGTGACAAGATGAGGCTCAGATTGTATTCCTGGTGCAATGGATGAATCGCTGCTGGCACTGATAGCAGTGTCGCTACTTTCAGATAAGCTGACCCTCTTCTGGGTTAAGAATGGAACCGGCAGGTCAACGTTGTGAAGCACTGGACGTTGAACGCAACGCACATCGGGATACTGCACGGTCAGCTTTTACTTCCTTGAAAAGCCCGATATCTCCGTGAGACAGAAGTAGCAGTCTGTCACATGATCCCTTGGCTCTCGCCAGACTGCAGGCACTTCGAATGACATTTGCCTATTCTTACCACTGTGCCAGCTTATCAATGTCGAATAACAAGAGATACATCAGCTGTAAGGAGCTTAAGGTTTGTCTTGATCGCCTACAGCATAATCAAAGTAGTTCTTGTACGCATTGCAGAGAGCTGTAGTATGTGACCTTTGCTGCGATTCAGGAATATATTTTCCATAAACATTACAAAAGTTATCAGGTTTGTTTTTTCATCCTCACCGAGGGGGGATCCTGGTAAATTATGAAGCTCATACTACTTACAAGGTGCTCAAAATACTATAACGTCAATCAAAAGTGTATGCACCCAAGCAGACGCTAATGGTGGCCTTGCATCTAAAATAATCTACCTTTAGGTTCGCATCTTGGTGTTATCTCTCAGGGAATATGTTTACCTGAATTCATGGATGCATTGCCTTTGTGTCCTAACTAAGTGTTACATAATATGTAAATAATTAATCTTTGCCAGTGCCGAAAGCATAAGCAACCGTTCCCTTGTTCTATGATGTCTAAACTAAGCTTTATGCTGCTTTGACTTTTGTGTGTGCCACAGCTCCCCTCACTCCTTGGAACATGAACAGCGTGCTTACATGTTAGGAGATTATTGTTCAAGGCGTCGAATTGCGTAATAATTGCACCATGTTGTAAGTGCACAGGAACGCTAACTCGGAATCCAGAATCTCCTGTCACTGACGCAATGCAGATGTCGCTACTCTATTGACATTTTAGCATCTGTGAAACTCTTTTTGAACAGATACTTTTGTTAGTCAAAAGGCCGAAAATTAGTTAAAAATTGTTTAAAAATTAATTAAAATTCAATTTTAAAAAAATTTCTGAGGTGATGGGAAAAATTGAAATGCAGATTCATGCTCAACATCCCAGAACTGACCAGAAAATGTACAAGAATCTCATATTACAAAAATGCTGTTGACCAGTGCTATATACTAAAAGAGTAAGTAAAAGGGTTTGTGTTCGATTTCCAAACTAGAAAACCCCTCAAATCTCGCAAAAAGCCATTAGTGGGTGCTAGAAAGTGTACCCTACCAAATACCTTCTCACAGTTCTATTAAAGTCCTTTAAAAAGGCAAAGTATGAGCTAAAAATGGAACTTTGGGGCGGGGGAGGGCAACTGTGAATCAAAATCATGTGTCAATTTAGTATTTTCTGCTTCCAAATGACAGTTCAATTGAACCATGTTACATTTTACTTGAGACCTTACATGAGACCCCAGGTCAGTTGAACTATGTTAACTTTTATTTAACACCTTAACTGAGACCTCAGGTCAGTTGAACTATGTCAACCTTTACTTGAGACCTTACAAGAGACCTCCGTTCAATGGAGCCATGTCAGCTTTTACTTGAGACCTTACATGAGACGTTAGTTCAATGGAACCATGTCAACTTTTACTCAAGACCATATTTGAGACATCAGTTCAATAAAACTATGTCAGATTTTACTCAAGACCTTATTTGAGACCTCCGTTCCATGGAACCATGTCAACCTTTATTTGAGACCTTGCATGAGACCTCAGGTCAGTTGAACCATGTCAACTTTTACTTGAGACCTTACATGAGACCTTAGTTCAATGGGACCATGTCAACTTATACCTGAGACCATATTTGAGACCTCAGTTCAATCGGAGCATGTTAACTTTTACCTGAGACCTTAATTTAGACTTCAGTTCTATGCAACAATGTCAACGCTTACTTGAGACCTTAGACAATTAGATAGTTAATATTTGTAGAATCACGTCTTACTGAACAACATTACAACACTGCATATTTTAAAAGTTAAAGATAAGTGGACATATTTCCTAGACCTATCTTAATTTTTAATCAAAGGATTTTTCTGAGTAAAAAGGAAAAACTGAGCATTCAACACGAATACTATTAAATTGAGAAATGAAACAGGAAACACATTCAAGATAATTTTCTTTCAGTTAAAAAAAGAAAAAAAACTGTTAACTAGTTAATAATTTCCCCCATTCATATTGAAAAAAAATAATTTTTTTATTTAACTTTATTCACATAAAATATTGTTCTACAAAAGTTCCTAATCACTTTTTATCCTTAGCATATGTTTTGGTACAATCTCAGTTTTATTATTTATGAAACAGGTATTTCAGAAAACGTTTTTATGTTAGAAGTTCTCTTCTTTCACATGATTATTATAGAAACCACTGTAAAATATCAGAAGAACAATAATTCACAATATCAATTTCACCACCATTGAAAAAATAAACATGCTGTGCTTGATATTTGGTTTCCGAAAATCCGTGAGTTATGATAACAAGAAATTAGCATTCTTCCCCTAATGAAGCCAAAATATATGTCTTCTTATGTTCTTTTCACAACTATATCAATTAAAAACTGTAACAAAACGTTAATTTGGTTCCATTGTTTTTGCCCCTTTTTCTCATAAACAGCCCAATTTATTTTCTAGTATAAATAACAACTTGGAATGTTTATTTCTTGAAATAACTGTTGCACCTCAAATGTTAGCAACTGCATAATATGCCAATATATTTCTTCATACTTATCAATGCCTTTTATTAGAATCCTGAAACGTACAGTAAAGTAAGGAATCAAGATTAAAGAAAGCAAATTTTCTACCCTAATATGTTGCAAAAACAATCCGACCACAAGAAAAAAACTGTCCTTTTCCAAAGAAGACTTTGTTATCTGGTCATTAATTAAATATTAGAGTGAATACTCATATCACTGTTAAAAATGGTTCTATTCAAACATTCATATGGCAAAAGTACTCCCTTTTTATGGAGTTTTTCATTTTTACTGTATATGTCGTAACCGCAACACTTCGAAGGATTATTTTGTTTGGAATTAAGTATTTTATTACGCATATAGAAGGATCCGACTATAAAATTTAAATAGATTTCGGTTTAAGTTTGTAGATATTACATTGGCACAAAACTGAAGACAAGAGAAAGAACACTTCAAAAATGTCAAATACAAAATTTCTTACTGCTAAACAGTTCTTATTATCAAGAAAAAAACTAATTTATTGAGTAGAAAACATTTTATGGATCCACTTACTTGTATTTATTACATTGGTTGATTCCGATGTGATGTTTTATTGACTCCAATCTTACTTCAAAGTAAGCAAGTAAACAGATCTCTGTCAAACTATGAAAATGCTCCTAACAGCTGGCTTTGTATACGGGAAAGTAATGAAGACCGCAGGATAATCCTTTATGATGTGGCAATCATACACAATGCCAAATACGTATGAATAGCATCAAAGTTTATTATGAGCTAAAAGTTGTGAAGCGAAAATGGTAATGGACAGAACTTAAAGCAGTACTATGCTTAATGGCTTGAAAATTTGAGACAACTGTCAAATGTCATTTTAATGACGCCTGTTTCAAAGTAGATTTTCTTTAACATCAATATAATCCATTCATAATAAGTACGATACCATATTTTTTTTATCTATTCAAAGGAGCAATTATGTGATTATCCAGCAACAAAAGTTTAGTGCCTAATTCATTTTTAAGGTCATTTTACACAATGAAGTTGATTTTGAACTTAACAAAGTCACATCGAAATTTTAACAAAGCAACTGTTAGTAAGATTACGAGTTGTTAGTCTTTATGACAAAGGTGTTTACAAATTCGCAAGGTCTTCCAGATTTTGGGTAGCATAATGAGCTTCACGGTACTTATGACTTAAGTATTGGCTTATCAAAATTTTGTTTTCATTCGATGCACTTTACATTTCCTGAAAAAGAAAACAAATATTATTAATATTTATGCAGCTTGTCAAAAACTTCCTTTATAAGTCATCAAATTTTATTCATTCACTTGTATCTTTCGTCCCTTTCACAATACGTATCATCATCCACCTGTCCGTCTATCCACCTCATTAATCCTCATCCTCGAGTGGCTTTTAACCTTGATGTGTGGTGACTCACTAGTACATCAAAAAAAGCTTCCAAACTGGGGACAAATTTCGTTGGCATTCCCATGATAAAATGATTTTTCACTGATTAGTCCAAACATCCGTTCTCTATTTCGATTAATTTCAAAAAAGTTAAGTAAGGAAGAATTCAACGTAGAAAGTAATAGACAATTTACTCAGTATCAAGCAACATTTTGATGCTTAAAGAGTCAACAAATTAACATGTTTGTGCTATTTCCTTTTGTAATTTTTGTTTTTATTTAACGTCATGTGTTTCTTAACGAAATTAAGCACTTTACAAGGATACCCATTTTTCATTTGTTTGTTTGTCCTGCATTGATAAAACAAAAATACAAACAGTACCATTGTGCATTCTGCTTATATACAAGTTACCAAAGAAATGCTTAAAAAAAGGAATAAACTTGTCTATATTTCATTTCCTGTGTTGCTCTGTGGTGACGTCATTGCAATAATTTGTAAACTGCTTTCAATATGACAATAAAATATGTCATCCTGCAAGTCGCAACTCTGAAAACTATGGAGGGTGCCGATAGAGCATCTTTCTGGAATGGTTACACTAGAATAAATTTTCATAAGTATCCACTGTATCAGCAACCAGTAATTAGAAATCATTTGAGTAACGTTTATCTCCAAATATCATCAAAAAAAGCAAGTGCATAATTTGCAATTCTTTTTATTCTTGCGTAATTATGTCATTTTCAAAGGTGTAATAACTTTGAAAATGACATAATTACAAAAAATGATAATAATTAATTTTCTGATTCTTACCCAATTCCAAAAATTACTATTTCATCATTACATGTTCTCTGTGACCTAAAACATTGTCTTTATTGCTTCATAGTCCAGTAGAGCATTCTTCTTCAAATTGTTTAGGTAAATGTTTTTGTTGTTTTTAGACAAAAAATAAAAAATACCTTTGTGTACGTAAATTTTAAAAGTAGCTACCTTTTGCTATTTTTGTTCAAATGGTTATTTGGAATATGTAAAAAAGAGAGCTGCTACGAAACCTTGGTAATAATCCGCTTTACCAATTTTCAATATTGAAACCCCACTCTTAGCTGTTAATGATAACGGAATGTATTTGTATTAAGGCCTGACTTTTAGGGATATACCAAAAATATGTATTTCATAAAGTATATGACCTTTTCCGGTCATCGAGTTATTTGGTCCTTGTATTTGACTTCATTCAAATACAAAAAATCCCTAGTAATGGAAAAACAAAATTACAAAAACATGGTGGGCTTAATTTTTATCTCCCTTTATCAAGCATAATCAACTTTATGTTGTTTTGAAGAAAAAACATTATTTTTCAAAATAATATCTTTTTCGTTGATTTCCTTCCATCGGCAGTTGCGGCAACAAGTCAGCTCTTCTCCTTCGTTCGATCTCCTACGTCTCCCTCCTTATTCCACACAGCACCCATAGTTTGTTGGAAGAGGTCCATGTGACCTTTCTTTGACCTTTCTACCTTCGTCTTCCGGGTAGTTTCTTGTGTAGCATCCTAAGATATGCTGTGGACATGGCAGTACATACAGAAAGACGTATAGGTCCCAACAGATCCGATATCGTAATTATGGACAAAACGAATTCAAATTGAATGTTGACAGACATGATTGTATCATACAATTAAAGAAATAGAAAATAGCTAAGTATGTGTATGAGCACTGTATGTGTTTCAGTGTTGGTCACAGTGTCTGGTCGATACTCATACCACTTGTCTGAGATCTTACTCCCTAAATCATTGAAAATATTAAAAAAAACTGCAGCATACTGTCCATATGCTGCAGCTTTGTAGTGTCTTTTGATGTAATCTAACATAACTGATACTTCACAACCTAATTTTATGTGGTCAATTATTTCAGGCTATTTGTAACACATCCTGAACCTCCTATTATCTTTGCCAACTATGTGCTTCTGTTAATTTCGCGTAAAAACGGCTTTGTCTTCCTGTGCTATCAACAATCCTTCTGTTTCTCCTTTGATCTCTAAAGTGAGCTATTGGTTTGTATTTTAAAGATCAACATGTTGTTCCGCAATAAGTGAAGGCTTTTTTCCATGTAGTGGTTTACCACACCATCGATTATATTTCTGCTTCACAAGTTCTTTTTAGATTTTTTGCTACAATACTTATTATTATTATCATTATTATTTGCATTGTTGTTGTTATTATTCACATTGTAATTAACTGGTTTACATACTACCGACAGGCTACATTAGCAGGTAGGTTTCTGCTGTTTAACTAATCTTTTGTTGTTGTTAGCACTTATTCTTTTACTAATGTGTCTGAAACCTTCCTTGGTATTCTTGCTGTTTCCAAGAGGCAGGTCCTTTGCACTACTTCCATATGAACCTAGCACTTCAGGTACTCTAAGTACCCATTGAATCTTTAGGTCACTACGCCTAACGCTCCGATGATAATTGAAATAATGAATACTTTTTGACTTCACCTTCAGAGAATTTGAAGTTCTCGTACTTCAGATTGCAGTTACCATCTTCCCCTTCCATTTCTTTCTTCTCAACTCTTGTGCTGAAAGGACATGCCTCGTCTTTTACATGCTTTTTACTTTTTTCAATGACAACTATATCTGGCCTGTTATATTCTATTTCAGACTCAGTTTTCACAACAAACACCCATAGGAGTTTATCTGATCCTTCTCTAGTACACAATTTGTGCTATATACAAAGTGTTCCTACCTCTATAACCCGCAAGGAAATCTAACCTGCTGGCACAGGCCCCAGTGTATTAAAACACACACTTTGCTACGACCCCATTTCTTATTCTCATTTTGTGCCACTTTTTTACACTTTCATACGACGTGGTTTCATCACTCCCCTCGCACTTTCCTTACTTTGCAGATTCTTGCCTTTTATCTATCATTACCGATAACCAATTTGCTATGGGTGCTTGTGCTTGAGCTGCCATAAGCAACCCTTCTGTCCTCTTTAAAAATTTATGTTTACCTACCACTTCTGATTTAACATCTTTTGTTTTCTTGAAGTAAGCAGAATGTGATAGTTTTCTCCAAACCTTTCTTTTCTGTTTTCGATTATTGTTTTCTTCTTTTCCTAAGGGCTTCCTCTCTCTTTGATGATACTTTCTTTGGAAACTTTTTTAAATGTTGTTGTAGGATATTTGTTCTGTCATGAGTCGTAAGCTTTCTCTGAGGAAGAGAAATACCTTCAAAACGGTTTTCTTATCTCATGGATACCATATTAGGGATGTCCAGAGAGCATTACGAAAAACTAGCAGGCGTAATCATGAACAAGAAAAACAACCTGTAAAACAAATATGTCTTTTCTACGTCACGGGCACCATTGAACAGCTAAGACGAGCTCTCCGACAGCAAAACGTGAAGTGTTCATTTTCACAACATCCAACCTTGAGAAGATAATCTCAATGCCAAAAGATCCAGTTCCACCAGAATTGAGAAAAAATGTAGTGTACGGACTACAATGTAACGACTGTTCTGCCCTCCATATTGGAGAATCCAAGCGTTCCTTATATCAAAGAGAAAAAGAGCATAAGAAAGCTGTTTAAATAGATAACACCAAAAGCCATAAAACAGTAGAGCAGTGGTGGACAAAAGATCACTCCTTTGACTAAGAAAAAAAAATTCTGGACAGGCAAATAAATATTACAACAAGAAACAAATAAAAAATCATCCATCCTCTACAACAAAGCAATCACATCAACAGCATATATTACACTCCAGAAATTTGGCTTCAAGCATTACAGAAAAGAAACAAAACAAGCACAAAACAGATATGGTGCCATTCCTCAAAACAACGTTGTCCCTGTCACCAAGCAAGTCCGCACTATCAAATTACAAAATAGATATGTCAAATTACTTCAGTAGCTTTGGGACAAGTATCTTTTGAAATGTACCTCAAAAAATGCTTACGACTCACGACATGATAATTCTCATATATCATTGGCTTCCAATGAGTCCATAAAATCAAGAACCTAATAGGTTATTTTACTGTTGTTCTTGTTCCATTTTCATATAACATCTAAGGCTATTCTATTCTATAGTAACACAATCCACAATACTAGTTAAGCCCCGAACTCCTTTTTATCTTCCAATACAATCTATTTATGTTTGACTGTTGATCCATGAACAGCTTTTCTATTTTCTTGTCCATTTCCCTTACGTCTTCCTTTGTCCAAATGAAAGTTTATGCGATTTGTCACACTGTTGCTACTCCTAATGAATTAATTGACTCGATGGTATTATTTTCAATCACCTCATCAATTTAACCATACCACACTTTGGATACTAAATTTTATACCGATATCTTCATTATAGTTTCTCATCGTCTGTACATGTATGCCATGCTCTTTTTTATTTTTTGCGTATAGCTTCAGATTATCCATAAGAAGAAGATAATTCATCTTGCCTGGGGCTTTTCCATGCGTATTTCCTTCAATACTGCAGGTTAGGGTATCAGACATAAAACAAACAAGATTGGAGATGAAATGTCTCCCTGAAAAATCCCTCTCCTGATATTCTCTCTCCCCATTCCAACTGTGCTTGATATTAACTCTACCTTTCAAGAATTCATAGAATTTTCTATCAGTCTCTCTAAACTTTCAGCTTTCTTATAAATTGTTGCCAAAGGGTTACATATTTCTCAAGCAAATATACCAGCCATTAACTTCCACATCATGGCAATACAGGTAGGGGGTGGAAATATTGAGACAAGACTCCCTTTTGATACATCTTTCATAATAAAAGCCATTTGTCCAGTTACCATCCAACTTAGTATTTCTCCTGTATCTATTCAGCCTTGGAGATGTTTAAGCAATCTATAGTGTACACAATCAAATGTTTTTAACCAATACGCATGCACTCTGTTCGAAACACGTGCTTCCCATTGTGGTAGCTTTCATAGCTGTTTTTTTTGCTGATCAATTTGAAAGTTCTCTTGTTGTGAAATGTCATCATAATTTCCCTCTAGATCTCTGAACCATTCTGCTTCTTCGTTGTGCTATTTCTCCATGCCAAATGCTACTCCAGAATATTTTACTCTCTTCTGCATCTGGTTTGATTTCGTAATTCCTTCCCTTTTCATCAATTCCCCCAAACAATCTGTTTCTATTTGCTTAAAAGAGCCTATTTTTAGAAACTGATTGCTCCTTTCTTCCTATTCAGTTATCTTAGCTTTCGTAGACTTCACCTTTGTTTACGTTTTTCACTAACCACCCACATCCCCTTCTCTTTGATAAGGTCAATTTTCAGTTAGTACGTTCAGTTATTAATGGTTTTCTGTTACATTGGTCTAACATCCCAATATAATTTTCGTAACTCTCGTATTTTTCATTTTATTCTCTTCTTCCACCAAGGATCTTTATCTCCGGGTGCCTTCTTTATCTTAATATTCACTAGATTAGCAACAGCAATCTCCCCTGCCAATACTACTTTACTCGCCTCTGTGTTCTTCTTTACTTTAATCCTACTGATAAACTATCTGCTATCACTGACATCTCGCAATTTCTTCTTGTTTTCGGCTTCTAATTTTTCTGGATGTTTTAATTTTTCTATCATTTGTGTAGGAAAGCTTTCTTATTTGATGGTGATTTCTTCCTTCTCTAATTCTACTTCTAACTGTATGCTCTCAGGTAATAATGTTTCGTTTATAATTTCAAGGTTTTCTTCCTCATTCTCTCGTTCTTTAATTTTCATGTTACGTAAGCTCTTTTTTACTTCCTCGATTTCAACTTGAAACAGCCATACTTTGTTTTTAATAGCCGAGTCTTGGTCTGCTAGTTTCAGTTTTATAGTTTTTAACACTCCAATTTCATTACATATTACAATTATTCTTTTTTTTAACCTCTCTTCTTGGGATCTCTTCTTGAATAACATTTCATGACTATACTCAATCTGCAGACAGTACCGTTTCGCCCTTTGTGGGCTCATCAGTGCAGCACAGAGCTTCAGAGACATCACTCTGATACATAACTCTCTGGCCATGTTGCCGGAGCAAACACAGTATATATCTGAGTATATGTATATTTATAATGTGGATGATAATGTATTTCATCACTAGTCTGTTCATTTCTTTCGTCCATTGGACTCTCTTTCCAAGATCCGCAGTAGCTTGATGACGATGGAACAGTCTCCAACATCTTCAATGACCTGGGCTTCTTTAATTTTATTACCTTGACTCTTGTGTGTTTTTTTGCCACATTTCATGATTAATAACCCGTATTTTTAAATATCGAACTTTATTCCTATGTCCTTATTTATACCTTTAACAGTTGCTACTAAACTATTGATCTCCTTTCCATTTTTCAAAAATAGCTTGAAATCTTCAATGAACAATAGAAGGTTAACTTTTTCAGTGCCTAATATATACCCCGGTGACATTTTAGTTAGTACCATGCACACCTGCAGCAGTAAACCCTATTTTCTAGCTGATCAATGATCCTTTCATGACGTTCATTATGTTTTGTGAGACATCAATGAACTCTAGGTATTTCAAGGTCCACGATTGTGGGACTTTGTTATTGGCTTTCGTGTAGTCTACCCATTCCATGGCCAGATTTTTGTGTCTAGGTTTACAGCCACTCAGGATTATATCATCGATCAAACGTTGATCCTTTGTCCCTCTATTTTTCCTTCGACACCCTTTTTGCTCATTTAATAGTATTTAAATCTCGTCAAAATATTTGTAGATGTTGTCTAAGATGAATCCCGTTAGTGATTTCTACTTTTATGGCTAACATGAAATTGGCTTAAAATTTCCGACATCATTCCCTTTCTTTACATCTTTGTGACACAACACAGTTTTTCCTTTTGTCATCCATTCTAGGATCTCAACATTGTTGTTAATCATTTGGTTCATTGCAGTCGTGTTACAACTATGGAGTGGGATGATTTTTTTAACCAGTTTCCCTGCACTCTGTCAGGTCCAGACACTTTTCAGTTTGGTAGTTTCTTACACTAATCCTTGACACTTCCCTCGCTAATTTCAATATCTCTTTGTTGTGACCATATTTTTCGTTTCTCTGGTGCTGTAACCATTCTGCATTATTTTTATGAGTTGTTTTCTTAGACCAAATGCTGGACCTCCATGCTCACTCCATACTCACCTCAGCCTCTGGTAGTAGATTTTAGGTCTTCTGTTTTCCAATTATATCATGAAATTAACAATTTTCGTCTTATCATTCTAGCCCGATTCTTCTCTGTTATATCAAACATGACTTTCTCTTACCACTTTCTATGCATATTGTTATCTGTAGTCCCAAGTTGGCCTATTATTCTCATCTACAAGATTACCCAAAGGATAACATTCAATCACAACCACACTAAAATCCTTTATCCACTTTTTTCTACCAGTCGTAGCATGACGACTGGGTCTCCGTTGTTGTGCCGGAGAACACCTGCCAGGCAAGAGACCTTTACAAAAAGTTCCAGTACAATTTACGCTGTTATTTTAATCATTAGTTGAATTAGTAGAATCATTCAGTCTTGGGGAGAGTTAATAGGTTTTACACCTTACTCAAGGGTGGCCTGAAGGTTGTTGTGGCAAAGTACAACATCATTGGTCCACGTCGATTCTCCACAACTGTATTCACTTTGACGTCATTACACAGGACTTATTACCATTATTGTTATTATTATCATCTTTATTATTATTATTATTATTATTATTATTACTTTATTTCTCTTAACTCAATGGATATGTTGGATTAATGTATCTATTAGTTAGTACATCTTTAGTATTTCCTGTGAGGTTTTTCGTAAGTTTCGTAAGACCCATCGTAAGTTTCTGCTGATGTAATATGAGTACTTTTTTCTAACTGATCATGGAATGAATTGTTTCCCAAGTTGTATCCATCTTTTCCTTTGCCATTCCGTTACTGCACTCACACACTAGGAGTGTATGATGAAGAGAAATAATGAGAAAATAATGAACTAGCTATATCGTATTTTGTAATCCTCTCTGCTTCCAACTGTGTGTACTCCACCAGATCAGCTGGCAATGCATTAATCATATTTATCAATTTTCTAGAATTAGGCTCACACTTAGGAAGAAGTTTCAGTCTAGTGAAGTATGGGGGAAAAAAGGCAATTTACCTCATTTTCTTCTTCAAAACAATATCCGTATCACAAACACTAATGAAGAGACTCCAAGAGGAAAGCAAAAACCCTCAAGGCGAGTGAAAACGGGATGACAGATGAGATTCATTTTCAATTCTCTACTTGAGAACGAGGACTTCTTTTTTGACGGGCTAATAAAGAAAGATCTTACTAATCAAGAACAAGAACAACAAAGTGATATGTATACTTTTCGTGGTCATAAATGAAACGGCAGTGTTAAAAATATTTACTTGAAACTTAATTTTAAATAAAAATAATTGGCCTGCTAAATGAAGTATTTCACTGTCGCCTGTTAGGTTATATTCTAGAATGTTACGTTCTTCTTCTTCTTCTTCTTCTTTCAACGTTTCCCTTTTCAGGGGTCGCCACAGCAAATTGAATTCTTCAGCTTGAGTCGGTCATGTGCGTCTTTCTCGGTCAAAATGATAGAATGTTAGAATGTTACCATGGGTAATTAATCACTGTTTTATTAATGGTATTTTGAATTTGTCATTTTCTTCAATTCGCTGCATGCTACAAAAAGTTTTAGCAACATGAAAAGGCTGCTCTAAAATTTCCTGTTGAGTTTCTTTGTCTCAAGTGAGACCAGTTAAGCATGGTCTCTTTTCAGTGATAATGTAAGAACGTTAATTCTACCAGTTAAATATATTCTACTAAAGCTATGTCTTTAGTTTCCTCTAATGACAACTGTTCTCAGGACGATATTATTTCATTTTTATCGTAAAGTCAACTAGGTATACACACCCTTATTTTTTATAATGCCCAATGAATATGCAAATGACGTCACTAAAATAGAATACAGGGAATTAACAATGACGGTGAAATAAGTGCTTTAGGACCTGAAAAAACAATTACTAAGCTATTTATGACGTCAGTAGAACAATTGTTAATTTTTAATTTCCACCACTAGTGCTATAGCGGAAACCTAAAGAATCATCAAATTTATTGGTTTTAACGCATTGTGGCTAGATTGATGTGGTTTGTTCTCCCAACAGTACTAAAAATCTGAATCACAGGATTTCTAAAGCTTTAATTTGTTACTTTGATCTACTTTGTACCTGCAGGATAAAAAATATAACTATGTAAGTAAAGATACACAGAGCTTGATGAAGTTCGACATGTGGTATGTGCCAATGGATTGAAATATGTTATGCTTCTGGCAATGCAAGCATTCTTATAGTTTTTTTATTGTTCTGAAAATAAGCAAAAAAGATTGTACAGCCAGTAGATAATTCCTTCCAACAGTGGATAAGCTTGGGAAATG
The DNA here is from genome assembly GCA_003991215.1 of Morbakka virulenta. Classification (NCBI taxonomy): domain Eukaryota; kingdom Metazoa; phylum Cnidaria; class Cubozoa; order Carybdeida; family Carukiidae; genus Morbakka; species Morbakka virulenta. The sequence goes on along the minus strand of RDPX01000014.1, from coordinate 4,771,630 downwards.
GGCACCTGGAAAACACATCTGCAGTTGATTTCTTTATAGTACATGGATTTCCTAAGTTTTGAGATAAAAGATCCAAGAGTGATTTCAAAAACACTGCGCTTGGTACCCAGTTGCGATTTTGTTTTTTATCTGATCCTTAGAAACTTTGTACAGCTGGAAATCATTGACCTTCGGGTTCCGTTGCTCTATGTGAAACAATTACAATAAAGATGTAAATACGCATTGATGAGAAGAAAAGACTGGAAAGAAATGGCATAACCTGCAGCATTACGGTAACTTCTGCTTAGGTTGTTTTTACAGTGAAAGTAGGATCGTTGTATAACAGAGCACACTTAAGATTCAGTCCTTCTTGGCTCAGTGTAGTTTTTTTAAAGTTCTGGAAACTATAACAGAATTGTCTTTACCTAAACACATACGCAGATAAAAGACCTCTAATAACTTCAGCTTTACATATAACTGTAAAAGATGTTTCAAATAAAATCATAATTCAAATAGAATTCAATTACTTTCTCAAGACATGCAAGCAACATATTTTGAAAATAGAGACCAGCATTTTGTAATATTTATATTAGTTTTATCTGAAGGCAAACCTCAAATAACATTTAAAAACTATACATTAAGAGATGACTAAATTACTATAAAATGCAATTCTTGGAACGTTAGATAAAAAACAAAACCACTATTTTCCAATAAATTTTCCCATAACTTTCTTCGTTTCTTGTTGTTCATACACGTACATTTGTTTTAAAATGGATAATTTCTTGATTACTCATCATCATATTCGGTTTAACGTCCGTTTTACATGCTAGCATGTATTGGACCCTTTCTTGAAATCGACTTCCACGTTATCCTATCCTTTAGTAACTCTTGATAATTTCAGTGAAAACTTTATTCATAGTAAAATACTTATGGTAAATCGCGATTTAATTAACCTTACCTACGTTACCAACTAAGTACCAGTTAAATTTTAAAAAAATAAGATACTGTTTAAAAATTTGTGCAGTGAAAGGTTTGTGGACAACGTTAATCAGAGCTCTTATTGTTAAGCATGAAAAATTGTACTGTACTTGCAAATATTGACTATCTTCAAAAAAGGAGTTAGTTTTAAAATTCAGTAAACAGGAAAAACCAGTCCAAGATCAGTAAAAGATTTTGTCTTGGAGTAAAAGTATAGACGAAGGAAACTCAGAATATAAATCACCCTGCTGGCTTGTAGGGTATGTCTCCTGTAGCAAAGGGTAGGATAAAGCAACTCTGATTTAAAATCCATTCTTTCTGCCTACCCAGCTAACATAAGCCAAAAAGGGTTTCAGTTATGGATAAATAATCTCAACTATTGGCTAAAAAGCTCTAAAGTCCATTGGTCATGTACACTAATGGCCATGCCTACCAAAGCATATTATTGAATATGAAACGAGCTATGACTTCAACAGTAATAAAGACAGAAGCGGATGAAAAAGATGAAAATCAGAAATGACAAAGATTACTGATTTCAAAGCCAGCAGAGGCGTGAGACAAATTGCGGGGCACAATATGACACAAAGTAACTTTTGACCAGTCTCCTCAGAAAGGATTGAAGCCCTGCTGAGTATCAATACCCCTACTACCAAATGATTCATCGACAAATATTAGAGGTGATGAGGATGTAACTGGGTATCTTTCAATAGATTCCCTCAACAGGTAAGAAAAATGGACCTACATAATGCTGTTCTCAACCCAAAGTTTTGGGGACGGTTGAGGACCGATGATTGCAGTTTGAGAGTCAGAGATCAGGTGTTTAAATTAGCGACATGGTCAGAACTTTATATAAAGAATGAAAATTTGAAAACATTTGTCGGAAGATGAAAGAAATAAGGCTTTGTGTTTTACGGATAAATAAAACGACATGGAAAGAAAGTGGCAAAATTAAAGAATATGATGTTTTAGTAGTCATCAGTATGGTGTTGCTGTCATGATGAAGACGAAAGTAGCAAAAGCCGTGTTAGGATATTGACCAATCTCTGATCGTCTCTTTCTGGTAACACTAGCAGGTACACCTTTCAACATTAATGTAGAGCAAGTATATGGCACTACTCAAGATTATTCTGATGATGATCTAGAACAGTTTTATGACCAACTGCAAAATGTTTTGCAGAACATTAGGTCAAATGAAAGAAATATTTTCATGGGAGATTGGAATGCTGACTCTATATTTTAAAGATTGGCTAAGAAGATTAATGCAACAGAATGTGCAGATTTAAGAACGTTACATTTAATGGGTCACGTACTTTAAATAATCTGGAGTGTAATTTTGATGTGTGACAGGAGTGACATTGAAAGACAAGTGAAAGAAACAGAGAATAAATTTATTCGTGTTAATGGTACGAGAGAAGGCATTTTAAACATGAGAAGCATAGGTGAAAGAAATGTAAGTTTAAACAATGTGTTTGCATGGTTCATCGACTACCAAAAGGCTTGATCGAATAAATCATATCAAGATGACAGAATGTCTTGGCAAGCTCGGGGTTAGAGGTAGAGATCTGTTTTTTATCAAGAGTTTTAACAGAGCCAACGTACCTTTGTAAAAGTAAAAAATGAATTTATGGATGGTGTGAAGATCAGAAGAGATATTAGACAAAGGTGTATTCTATCTTCTTGTCTATTTATTTTATACATAGATTTCATTTTCAAACCCAGTGAACATACGCAAGTGCTAAACATCAGTGTACACAATATTTGTAAGCTGACGTATGGCGATGATACGTGAGTCTGGTTTGCAGAAAGTATTAAAAAGGGTGAATAAAACTGGAATTAAAATGAATGTAAAGAAAACATTGGCAATAGTGATATCGAAAACAAGTCAGTCTCCTAGTACAAACTTACATGTAGACGGTGAGACTGTGAAACAGATACAGCAAACTCTATATCTTGGACAACTGATTACTGGAGCCGGAAGGAATGAAAGAGATATCGATAAAATGATTTCTATAGTTAGAATAAGAGTCCTGGTTACTGCTAGAGATACCAACCAAAAGTATCAATACAATAACTCGATTACAACATTTTTCAAGATGAGAAAGTTTCATGCAATTTCAGACTATCAATACATGTACGAAAAAGAATGTTAAATTGTTAAATCTGGTCAACACTGTACGGTGGATAAACTTGGACTTTAACCAAACATTACAAAAGAAAGATCGAAGCCTTCGAAATGAAGACTATTGAAAAATGACGAAAATTATCTAGACTGCTAGGATTACTAACAAAGAAAGTGTTAGCAAGGACGAATTTATGAGGTAACCAGTTACTAAAATGTTTGTTTTTATGCTTTATGCAGCTTTTTCTTGCTTGTATGGAGTTTTTAATTATCCAGTTAAATTCAAAAAAATCTCCTAAAGGACGTTTACTGTACATATCCAATAAAGAAACAACTCTGAATTGTTAAGGTTAGGCTAGAGATAATACCAATAAATTTTCACTTCCAGTCAAAAGACAACACAAGTATTACATATATATATATAATATTATATATTATATTACCTATATGACAATTTTTTAGACAACTAATCATGAAAAGTGGTTTTCTTTGATCTTCTTCTTGTTTCTATTATTTGTAACATATAGCATGACTTTCGTTCTTTTCATTCTGAGGTCTTGGTTAAGAGCAGTGGCTTCAGAAAAAGCTTTCAACCAAAATAAAGATAATTTCAATTAAAATATTCAAAAAATTTACCTCGAAACTTATTCGGAGAATTTGTAAAGGGCTCTTAACATATACACTTATTGTCAACTTTAAGCAATCCAGGGGATGCTAGTATTTCCTTGATTAGATTAACAGGATTTTAAACACTTTCAAAGAAGCCCTCTGTGCTTTATATATACTTTTGAAATGAGACCAAATAGAAACAAACTACATGATATTTTTAACATCATTTAGTAAAAGAGGAACATCAAGACCAAATATATCCATTGACATGACTGAAGCATTTAGAAAGCTATAGGTATGAAAGCATGTGGAAGATGCATAGCCGTTGATTCTGTTTAAGATAGTGTATGGGATATAGATGCAGAGGTATGTAGTATTTTAGGATTTCACTGTTAAATTTATTGTATAAATCTTCCTTTTTCCATCGCATAGATGGGCTTAAATTGAGAATCAAACCCCCTGTCACCTCGATGAGAGCACGAAATTCTACCCAGAGGAACGTGCAGGTTATACTAACTGCTTCTCTTCCTTTAAAAAATTAAGAGAAATTGATTGCCTGATCATAGCCATCTTGAACAGTTTTCACATTTGCCTGAAAAACAGCAACAACAACCACAATAAAAACAACAACAAAAACCAACAAAAAGGAAAAGAACAAGAACAAGAACAAAAATAATCCACTAAAGTGTTGTTCTGCGACGGAAATGACCTGTTAGAATACGTTGCTCATGACATCGATCGAAGACCTTTAATTTAAAAGGCAATGGGTCTGTTACTAACAAAATTAAGAAATTATCTACTTTAGCTTATTCTTGTTTTATTTTGACTGCCAGCAAGTAACCCCTTCATGATTTTTTCTTCTTTCTTTATTGATACCCCTGGTAGATATCACAAATAAGACGTCACCTTTTAAAAATAGGCGTTCTAGACTTCAGAAAAAGATAAGATGATTAATACGTTTCTCAAAATTTTTCAATAAGAGGTTAATATGATTGCCATATTTGAGTTAAATATTAATGAAGACTTAGCTTCCTTGAAAACATATTTAAGCTTTCCACAAAAACTATTAAACAAAAATTTTTTCTTCTTTAGAAACCCTATCTTTATGTTATTAGTTTTTGTCCCTAAATAAAGACATACACGCCCACTTACAGTGAATATATCGAAGTCATATGTTTGTCAGTGTAAATTTGAAAATTGGCTTAAAATAAAAGTATGTTTTTCAGCTGATACCTTGTTGACTTACGAACAACGACGCTGCTTGATATCAGAAAATGATACTAACAATATCAGCCATAAGTAGTCAGAAACACAACATTTTAAATCCAGGATAGCACACAGTTTACACAAATATATAGATAATTTATTGAAAACAGTTTGGCTTGAAATTTATTTCTGATGTGCATCGGAACACTAATTAACGTGGAACGTGTACGTTTAAAGGGAATCGAAACATAGACTGGTGTCCAAAATAGTTTATTTTTGTCAATAAAAAGAAAATAGTTCAAGATAGTACAACGAAAACTAGCCAAATAGAAAGACATATCTACCTTTATAAATACCTTTTATTATGAAAAATTACATATATATGTATATGTGTATATATGTATAAATGTAAAGCTTTCGATTCGGTTATCCGTATTAAAGTGCTCAATACATAAATGCATAAATTTCCTGAAGAGTAAATAAAATCACGAAACAGGCTTGTCGAAATGGACTGTGTAGTTTTTTTATTCTTTCCAACTTATCATATCTTATATGTATAAATGTATATATGTACATATGTGTATGTATGTATGTATACATACATATACGTATATATGCAAATTTGTATACATGTATCTAGGTATACATGAACATATGAATGTATGTATACATGTATTTATGTATGTATGTATACAATTATGTATGTATGTATGTATATATGTATAGCTGTATAGATATTTGTGTATCTGTTTCTATGTGTCTATGTGTCTGCTTATCTACGTGTCGATGTGTCTATATGTCTATGTATCTATGTATCTATGTATCTATGTTGTATGTATATATGTATATATGTATATATGTATATATGTATATATGAGCCTGCTCTGAGAGCCTCCTCTGCCATTCACCCAGCTCGGACCAGGCTCTGATCTGTTTAGCAACTCGTCTAGGAAAAGGATACTCGGAAATAAAACCTGCGGCCAGTATTCTCACTGCCATGTGTCTATCTTTAACATCGGTGGTTCGGGTCTTCTGATGGTAACGGTGCATGTTGCTCCGCACAAACCATTTTCATCTCATTGTGTGCAGGAATTCTCTTGCTGTCTATGTACNTATGCAAATTTGTATACATGTATCTAGGTATACATGAACATATGAATGTATGTATACATGTATTTATGTATGTATGTATACAATTATGTATGTATGTATATATGTATAGCTGTATAGATATTTGTGTATCTGTTTCTATGTGTCTATGTGTCTGCTTATCTACGTGTCGATGTGTCTATATGTCTATGTATCTATGTATCTATGTATCTATGTTGTATGTATATATGTATATATGTATATATGTATATATGAGCCTGCTCTGAGAGCCTCGTCTGCCATTCACCCAGCTCGGACCAGGCTCTGATCTGTTTAGCAACTCGTCTAGGAAAAGGATACTCGGAAATAAAACCTGCGGCCAGTATTCTCACTGCCATGTGTCTATCTTTAACATCGGTGGTTCGGGTCTGCTGATGGAAACGGTGAATGTTGCTCCGCACAAACAATTTTCATCTACTTGTGTGCAGGAAATCTCTTGCTGTCTATGTACGCAACTCATGACCTCTGCATTACCAACACCTTGTTCCAGCAGGCCAACAAGCACAGGACAATCTGGAAGCACCCTAGATCTAAAGACTGGCACCTGCTGGACTATATCATCGTAAGCCAGCGTGACAGGAGGGACGTGAATATCACACGTGCAATGATAGGCAGCGATTGGCTGTCAGACCATCTTCTTCTTAGAAGTAAAATGAATCTGAAGCTTGTGCCACCTGAGAGGAAACAGCGCCAACCTCATCTTGAAAAGATTTACGTCACAAGTTGGGATGGTGGAATCTTCGACATCAGGCGTTTGTGCTCGCACAAAGCTGACTGAAATCCTTGTCAGAGACCTGTTGTTTGCAGATAACTGCGCACTCTCTGCTTACAGTTAGAAGATATCCAAACAATAGTAGATAGGTTCGCAGACGCCGCCAAAAAGTTTGGTTTCACAGTAAGCCTGAAGAAAACAGAAGTAATGTTTCAACCTTGTCCTGGAGTTTTTCATCAAGATCCTGTCGTCGAAATTGAAGGCACTACGCTCACGTCTGTAAAGAACGTTTGCTATCTTGGTAGTGTTATGACACATAACGGCTCGCTAGACGAGGAGATAAATCAGTCATATCAAAAGCCAGCATACCTTTCGTACGTCTCACTAGCAGACTATGGAAGAGTCCCGATGTCAAATTGGGCACAAAATTCAGTGTGTGAAAATCCGCGGTCTTATCCTCTCTGCTGTACTGCTGTGAAACGTGAACCCCCTACAGGAAACATATTCGCCAGCTTCAAGCATTTTACATGCGCTGCCTTCGCCGAATATGCAATATTCGCTGGCAACTCCTAGTCACCAACATAGACGTCTTAGAAAAGTGCGACTTAGCAATTATTGTGGCTATGATAATGAAGTCTCAGCTGAGCTGGTATGGACGCGTACGACTCATGAACGACGACCGAATTCATAAAGCTCTGTTTTATGGATAGCTCAAGGAAGGCTCTCTTCCTAAGGGACTCCCACGTCTAGGTTACGAAGACAACCTGAAGTCCTAAATGAAAACATGCTAAACAAATTCCGCAAGATGGGAAGAAGACTGCCTTCACCGTTCCTCTTGGCGGGGACAGTGCCACTCAGTAGTCCAAAAATTCGAAGACAACCGCATTGCTGATGTCAAGCTGAAGAGACAAGCAAGGAAATTCCGCACTCCGATGACCAACGGAACCTTCGAGTGCACCAAGTGCGGCAAGAAATGTCTTTTCCTGATCGGCCTCAATTCGCATGAAAGTGCACAGCAGCGTTGTGACGCTAATCCGTCGTAGCAACGGGAGACTCCATTATCATCCATCATCATATATGTATATATGTATATATGTATGTATGTATGTATATATGAATGTATGTATATATGTATATACGTATGTATGTATGTATATTATATATATATATATATGTATGTTGTTGAATCTTCGGACACCGTTTTTCGCTGTCTAACAACTTTCAACTTAGGTTCTAACAACTGAAACTTTGTTATGCATGTGCACCTTAAAAACATTAAGACTTTGTGTATAAATATCTAAAAATACACTCAGTGGGTATAAATATACATATACATCAATAAATAAATATATAGTATCAGCAGATGAACAATAAATTTGCAGAGAGCTCAATATTTATTAAAATAGAGCCAATGAAAGTTAAAATTCTATTTCAATATTTCTGATAAAGTGCCTGACTGAGTTTCTTGCTCACGCATTCCTCAGATGCACATTTAAAAAACTGCCAAAAATCTATACACATATAAAAAGTTGAGTAGGTAATTAAAAAGTGATTAAATATTTTAATGGTCTGGTGGGACAGATTTGTAGTTTTTTAAAAGATGTTTGTTGACATGGCGACATTTAGAGATCAGTTCAGATCTCTGGTTTAATAGTTTCAATTTGGACGTAATTATGTGGAAATTTCTCCGTCAGAGAGAAGTTAAACGTTTTGCTGCCATTAACATGCGGATGGGCATGGTCGATCACTTTCAAAATTCAAATTGGTGTGATGTTCTTGTTTTGTAAATTCCAGACATACTTCGAAAGTTCTGTTGAATTAGCTATATGTTCACACTTGAAGGAATTCTTTTGTAGATACCATCTACTGTACTTTAAGCCAATGTAGTTCACACCTTCGTCGCTTTCTGATGATTTGACGGTACATGGGTAGAACATGTGCTTATGACGACAGTTTTCATTCAACGGGCAAGTAAACCTGTTGCGACAATTACACGGATCGATCTTCTTATTTGTTTCTTCAGCTGGTATTTTCTTGTTGTGTGAGGTTATAATGCTGGATACATTTGGTAGGCAGCTCTAACTAGCCTTCAAATTGTTTCTATTAAACAGTTTGGGCAATCTGTGCTTTTTAGGAAAGTATTTATCGAAAAGTTTCAGAAATCTTTTGGCAATATTTGTTTTCAGGTTCAGGCAAAAAGGTGGACTGAACCAAATTATTCTCCTCGATATATATATATATATATATATATATATATCTTATATATGTATATGGATATCTTATAGATAGATATTTATATATATATATATCTTATAGATATAGATATATATAGATATATATTAAAGATCTTGAAAATTGCACCAATAAGATTATGGAGAAGGTAAACAAGAAAATCTAGGTACTAAAGACAAAAATTAAACCACGTCAAGTAAAACCAACCCTGAAGGATCCTGAAGTACTTGCCTATCTAAGTGACCTCCAGTCAAAATTTGTCCTAGTTCTGATCGATAAAGCATCCAATAAGGTTGCTAGATATTCTATATTTTAAGGTTATTGAAAGAAGTTGGTCTCAATACCAACCCTGCAAGTACCTATACACTCAGCAACACTTCTGTTGAAGAAATCGTCAACATTAATCTAGAACTATGCGATTCCTATAACCTGAAAGTGAAACAACAGTTCTTTTCGTTGCCATTCATGTATTGGACTCCTAAAATGCATTATACGCAATCTGGAGCGCGTTTTATCGTTGCTTCTGTGTCCTGCTCTACAAAACCCCAGTCATTTAATTTCGATAATCTTCAAGAAGATATTCCATCAGGTAAAACATTTTCACAGAAAGAGCCTTTTTTACCAGAATTATAACAGATTCTGGGTTATCGAAAACTCTAAACCTTTGCTGGAAAGACTGCACCAGCTGAACAAGAATAACAACGCTATGTCAATATCCACCTTTGACTTCTCTACGTTGTACACAAAACTACCCTATTCAGATCTGATTGAAGTTCTGAATTCATTGATAGATTTTGTATTTAATGGAGGCAGGAAAACAGCAGATGGTTCCAGAAAATTCTTGACTGTAAAGGGAAAATCTTGCTCTTTTACGAGGAAAAGACATAACATTAGCTACACTAAACAACAAGTAAATCTCATGGTAAAGCACTTGATAACTGAATCTTTCTTTAGTATTGGAAACCTTGTTTTTATACAGAGAACTGGCATTCCCATAGGAATAGATCCTGTCCCTTTCTGGGCAAACCTCTATCTCTATCACTACGAACGTTCTTTCATCACTAAACTGTCACGCACTGAACGCTATCGTGGATTCAAATTCAAGCATACCTTTAGATTCATTGATTATGCTTGTAGTATAAATGACCACGATGAATTTGAAAATAGTTACCGCGAAATATACCCGCCGGAACTACACCTTAAATGTGAACACAAAGGTACACACGCAACATTCTTAGAACTGGATATTGCTATTAAAGATGGGATTTTCGTGCACAAACTATTTGATAAAAGAGACAATTTTCTTTTTCACATCGTTAGGATGCCTGATCTTTCTGGAAATATTCCAGAGCATATTCTTTTTGGTTCAATATCATCTGAACTTTTACGGATAGCTCGTGCAACTCTACAGTATGATGACTTTATTCTCAAGAACAAAGAACTTATTGTGAGTATGATAAAACAAGGTGTATCTTGCTCCAAGATTGTCAAAGGATTCGAAAAGATGCATGGAAAACATAGCGATGCATTTACTTCATTCAACAAGAACGTAACTGTATTAAAACATGAATTGATAAGAAATCTTTAACGCTTTGTTTTTGGGGAGTTGTTTTTTGGGTTTTGTTTTTTTTTTTGGTTTTTTTAGTTTTCCCTCTTTCTCAGTTCACCCTCTCGGTATATTTAATTCTTCCTCGTCATTTACTCTTATATATATATATATATATATATATATATCTTTATCTTCTTGTAATATTTTGTTTTTCCTTCTTCGTTCTCTCCATGTGTACTCTTTTTCTCCTTTTTTTATCTTTCGGCTTCATGAATCTTAAATCTTCTTTTTCTTTGATTTCTTCTATTATTCACTTCCATCTCCACTCTTTCCATGGAGGTGGCACCTGATCAGTGCTACTGGGCAGCCATGTCGGTATGTCCATTTCCATTTTAAATGCCTGAAATGGTTGACATGGTAATCGACTGATGATCCATGATATCTACTTTGTTCTTAGTCATTATCATCATCTTAATCATTATTCTTAGTCATCTATCATTTTACATTTTTCATCACGCTTCACCATAGTTCTATCCTTCATACTTCATTATTTTTCTTTCTCTCTGCGGATAGTTCATTCTTATATTGTTTCGTTGTGTTGTCCTTTGTGTTGTGGTGTGGATTGTTCATGAATGGATTGTCCCATTATTGTCATTTTATCAGCCAGTTCCATCTTTGGCTAAAGTGTTCTGAGTGTTTCACTCTAATACTATATATATATATATATTTATTTATTCATTTATTTTATACATACAAGTTAAATTACTTAATCCTCCTCGCATTCTGTAGTGCTAAAGGCCGTCATAAGAGCTCACTACTTTGGCCTGTCTGACGCATATCTTTCAGATAGCCCCATATACATCCCTCTCCCTTCTTCTCTTTTTGGACTACCCTTCTCCAGGTCTCCTTGTGCCATCATCTGTTTCCTCTACAGCCTTGGACTCATTTGAGGGCGACTCTTTTCACGGCATTCAAAGGGTCGTCTTTATGACCCAATCCATTCCAAGAACAAAAAAAAATGGTGTGATGTTGCATCTTTGCTTCACTCCTGACTTAACTACAAAGGCACCAGATAGCTTCTTGTTGAAGATCACTTGTGACACATAGTCTGCACGGCATATCCGCTATGTTCGCCATCTCTTGAGGAACACCATAATGGTAGAATATCTTCCATAAGGTTTCTCTGTGGATACTGTCAAATGCTTTATCTATATCGAAAAAGTTGTCATACATTGGTGCATTCCACTCTTTGCTTTTCTCCAGGATCTTCCTTAGCGTGAAGTTGTTGTCTGAGCAAGACTTCCCAAACGGAAGCCTGCCTGTTCTGTCGCCTTTCGTGGGTAGCTTTAAGATAAGGCCAATTTTCCAGTTCTCAGAGGATGATTCGTTCTCCCATATACGCTTGAAAATTATAGTTACCAATACTGGGGTCTCTTTTCTTTGCGGCTCTCAACAGCTCTTACTTTATCCATCCCGCCTGCCTTTTTGCATTTTTCATTGCCTTGATTGCTGTCTCGACCTCTTAAACAGTTGGCGAATTGATGCTGATATTCCTGTATCAGCATCAATTATGTATGACGTATTCCAATAGGGATGTCAAAGCTCTGTTGCAGAAATACATTGCCAAGCATATGTTTATGTGCGACCGATACAGTTTTTCATGCTAATTTTAAATTTCTAGTCCATTTTTCCATAACAGGTACAGTTTTTAAGATAATTGGATTTATTGATTTTTATTGATCATAGACTTCTGTGAGGTGTTGGGGGGGGGGGGAGAATTGGATTATTAGTTATCTGATGAGATATGAAAGCCTGAGTACATAAGTCCCATCTTTAAAAAATACTCTATGATGTCTCTATAAGCTTCAAGGGTCGGCGGTGGTGCAGTTGTTAATTCTGTTGGTTTACTTGCGATCTTTAGCAACTCACCTTTGACCCAACCCAGAGTGTACTTTCTTTGTTGTTTAGCCTCAGGAAGGGCGTCCGACTTGAAGAAATAAACCCTGCTTTATCACATCAGGGTGGTCATACAAAAAACCCTTTTGACAGAAATGGCTTGACGAAAATGAAATCGATACACAAGTCTTTAACCAATAACAATTTGTCTGATGAAACATCACCAAGGATTTTATCATCTCAGTTTATCCAATCAAAATTTGTCTGATGAAATATTTCATCATCTTGTAGCATGTTCTATGATGAGCATGCAGTGATTTCCTCGTTTGTTTTTGTAATGTTAAAATGTCTCGACAGTGTAGAACTGGTCCTAATTTACTTTGCTATGTCTGCGAAGAATTTAGTGCGAAAGCCCAGAAGCATACATTCACATACATTCACTGAGATCAAGAATCTTTACAAGCTATGCTTTGACTGCCCACTGGGAGACAAGTCATGGGTGCCGCCCATTATCTGCACATCCTGCTAAAGGGGGATACGAGACTGGTAGAATAACCCCATTATTTGGAGAGAGCCAAAAGACCATTTGACAGACTGTTAATTTTGCATAATGTCACAGAATGTTCAGCCAAGAACAAGCAAAAAATCGTGTATCCTACCTTGAATCTGCAATGCAGCCTGTCCCTCACAATGAAAGTCTACCAGTCCTAGCCTCATCTCCAACAGATGATATTGAAGCTTTAAAAGATGATCCTCAAAGTCAAAATAGGGCTGACGAAGATTATGCACCGGATGATGGCAACTTTGAGCCCCACGAGTTGTCTGAGGCTGAGTTGCTGGCATCAAGACAGAATGAGAAGAGTCTCCTGGAGTCAAGTTTGTATAATATACTTTAGGCAAATTAATAAGGTTCTGCAACCCTGTTTTTCTGTCGATGACCTACTCTGCTTTTGCAGTGATATTGATGGACCTTTCAACGATTTATCCTTAAATCATGATCCCGCAGAGTGGCGCTTGTTTATCGATTACTCATAACAAATTCTAAAAGCTGTACTTTTTATGGTGGAAATTCGAAACTATCCATTTCTATTACACATTCAGTTCATCTTCATGAATCCTATGGGAATATGATTCTACTACCTCGTGCTATTAACTTTGACAGATATTCATGGAAAATATGTGGAGATTTAAAGTCATTGGAATATTGATGGGCATACAGTCTGATTTTACAGGCACTTTTGTTTTCTGTGTCACTGGAATAGTCGAGCAACTGATAAACACCACACAGAATCAGGCTGGTTATCCAGAACATCATACACACTGGGCAATCCAGTGTCAAGAATGACAGCTTGTGAATCCCAATAGTGTCCTATTACCTCATCTGCACATAAAGCTTGGACTGATGAAGCAGTTTGTTAAGACTCTTGGCAAAAGAAACTCCAGAGACTTTGAGTACATTGTTAAGAAGTTTCAAAAATTGCACGGTCAAAGTTGAAGGAGGGTATCTTTTTTGGACCTCAAATGAGAGAAGTACTGAAGGACTTTAGCTTCAAAACAACTCTGAATGAGGTTGAACTACCCACCTAGAATGTTTCTGCTGGATCTGCAAGAATTTCTTGGGAAAGGAGAAGGAAATGTACTAAGAAGGTATAAAAACTCCTTTGAAAAGCTAATCAGCATTGGGATGTCGCATGTCACTAAAAGTTTATTTCCTGGATTTTCATCTTCATTTTTTTCAGGCGAACCTTGCATCAGTATCAGGTGAACATGGTGAGCGATTTCACGAGGATATAAGTGCTATGGAGAAAAGGTACCAGGGTTCTGGAATGACAGTATGCTAGCAGATTATGTTTGGACACTATACCATGATCAACTAGGTCAGGAGTATCGTCGGACGTCCAGGTCTCAGCGTTTCTAACTCGTTGTGTGTACTGTAAGTACTAAACTTCTTGATGACCACGGTCTTTGTGTACATTTTTTTTCTTTTTAGAAACAAAATGGTCTTTTATATATCTAAAATAAATCAATGTTTATTTGATCCAAGCTTAAAATATTAGAAATGTCCTGTGTTAAAAGATTTAATTAAACTGTTGTGTAAAATTTGAACATAATCATATATATGCATATATATGTATATATATATATGTGTGTATATATATATATATATATGTGTGTATATATATATATATATGTGTGTGTGTGTGTACCTGTACTTAAAAATCGGTACGTGGCACATAAAAATGGAGCATAATTTTGTAATCAGGATGAAAAATTAGTCCAACTAGATACATTTTTGTATCTGATGAAGAAAAAAAGTTAAATTTTGTTGACTTGTGTAATCATATACGGAGGAAACCTCTTGAAAACGTTATACTGCGTTGTGCACTTTAATAACACAATGCAGGTTTAAAAGGAACTAAATTTTGTATTGTGTGCTCTTTATCGTAAAAAGTTTAATAAAAATATTTGTTATTTTATGNATATGTGTGTATATATATATATATATATGTGTGTATATATATATATATGTGTGTGTGTGTGTGTACCTGTACTTAAAAATCGGTACGTGGCACATAAAAATGGAGCATAATTTTGTAATCAGGATGAAAAATTAGTCCAACTAGATACATTTTTGTATCTGATGAAGAAAAAAAGTTAAATTTTGTTGACTTGTGTAATCATATACGGAGGAAACCTCTTGAAAACGTTATACTGCGTTGTGCACTTTAATAACACAATGCAGGTTTAAAAGGAACTAAATTTTGTATTGTGTGCTCTTTATCGTAAAAAGTTTAATAAAAATATTTGTTATTTTATGTTTATCGGACTCTTTATTCTTTGAAGGACATCGCCAGGTTCAGTAGACAGGAGTCTTGACAGAGTTAGCGGGGAATTTCTAAATAAATTAACAAAAGGAGGAAGTATTTTTGTAGCATCCAATAGTAATACCTAATCACATAAACAGAAAAAAATTATATTGGTATGATTTTGTGACGCTCTCACAAAATTGTTTACAAAATTGAAACTACGATGATCACTAATTTGTCATTTTCCTTGCTCTAAACATATCAAGCAATTTTATGCAAGAAGACTGAAATTTAATTTTAAACAAAAGAGCACCACAGATTACATACTTGTCACTAATCAATACAAATAAAAAATAGTAGGAATAACCAAACCTTTCTTCCTAATTTACTAATGGTGAATATTTGAACCCTATAGCTTTACTAGAGATCTATCATATACAATACCGTAGTAACACTGACTACGGGTCTGTTGCAGACAGATCACTACTTAAAAGTATGTCTATGCAAGATAAACAGGTCTTATTAAGTCACAATATTTAATTTTTGATTTGTCAGTTGTAAAAGCTTCAATCTCAAAGCATATCGGTAGTACTAGCATTAAAACTACTACATCCACAAATGTGGTACTACTAATTATGTGTCTCTGTTTTGCCTTTCTTTTTTCAACAAGCACTGTATAAAACAGTCAGTAGAATTCATAGATACGTCTATGGCTACCTTAATGAAAAATGGCTCTCACTAACATGCAAAGAGCTACTTTAATGACAAACTGAAGACTCATCTTGAATACTTCGCAGATACAAACACACACACACACACACATCATTTTTCATGTCAAATTCGCCAACGAACAGAAAAACTTCCGAAATAAAAAAGAATGATTCAAAATAGAAAATATCAGGAAAGTGACTATATGAAGAAAGACCAAAGACTATAATACATATATTCTGTTTAAAAAAACACAAACAAGGGTTGACTATCTTCCCATACGTTGCTGTGCAAGGTTTTTTCTATCCTGGTACCACTCAGTTTCTATGACCTAGGGAATTCAGAATAGTCAGTACCAGTAGTGACTATGCTCTCAGAAAGATAGTGAAAAGATTGGAATACAGAATGTTCGGGATATCGAACGACCACTCTAATACTACGGACACATAAAGTACTATAAAATAAATGCAAGTAGTTAAACTTGTTGTTATTGTGCCCCATTTTACATTCAGTGCAATATTTTGGTTGCTTCTATTATCAGAATCATGAAAAAATGCTTCATAGATTCACTTATAATAAATATGATTGAAAAAAAAAGAAATACAAGCAGTTGAATTTTATTTTACATTATTTTGGCTTGAATTAGATTTTTTTGGCTTGAATTTTTAGAGTAGCTTAAACAATAGCTCCTTCAAAGCGGTCTTTAAAAACTGTCAGACGTTTGCAAACCCTTTTTAAACGATCCTACATTTATTATATATGTGTTTTAAACAAAAAAGAAGGCCATTATCTTCATCAAGGGCAATATTGAAGGGACGATCATGTTTGCTTTTCAAACTTGCCCTAGAATTTCAATACCCCTAACCGTAATTTCTACGGGCATTACTTTTCTATCCCCGTGCTTTATTCCAAGGGGCTTTGGTTTTAGCCTGAGGCTTATTCCCCGTGGTGTATTTAATATTATCATGTAGTAAATTAAGTATTACTACAAAACCTTCAATTCATGGTATTAAAGGGACTCAAGTAATAGTTTTCGTAAGCTGAAGGAAAAAAGTAAAGTTTTTGGCTTTTTTATGCTTAGTAAAGTACACAAAGAGTGTGATTTCTTCATCACAAATGCTTTGCTTGCTCCTAAAAGTCAACACACAATACAAAGATAAAACATCCTTTTGAACATAATACTTAAATGTATACAAGCTTCTTGGACAAGCACTTATTGTATGCGATGAACTGAAGTTGACACAGATAAAATGCACTTAACAGTTTTGTACGTATTCTACTGAAATCACAAATTGTAGAGTTGATCATTACTACATGAATCGTGTTAAGGGAATGTTACATTCCTTTCGACGCTAAGTAATTTATTTCGAGAAAAGAGCAAATATATGCACTGACATAGAAATAATGAGAACTTTAAGCAGAGAAAGGGGTAAAATAACATTGCTATTGATACAAATGAAAATTAGAATGAACAAAATAGCTTCATAAGTCTTTATGGGATAAAAAAAACCTAGAAAGAGTGACAAGGAATTGGCTAAAATATTAATAAGGACAAGTCTTTTAAAAGACATCAATCAACACAATCGAGGTAAACAAGTCCTAAGAAAAAGTGGAATCAAAATCTTAATTGAAAAAATTTGCTTCTTAAATCAGCAGTACTTAAGTACATTTTAGTCATTAAATGCACTGTTTCCTACGTACCTTTTTGCGAAGAATTTCTTTCTAAGCATGTAGGTCTGGAAAAATGAAGTTTGCCATTATTCTGTTCTTTTTAATTTAGTATCCAAGCTCTTTAGGTTCTCTTTAAGGTTTTTAAAACCATACAAATGTAAGGCGACGAGATCCTTTTTGCTTTGGGTTGCATGAAATTTTTAAAATCTATGACAAACCTACCATTTACCTATATCAATGAATGAGATATTGTAATTAGGCGCTCGTATTATCTGTTATTAATTAGATTTGGAAGATGTCAAATAGAAGTGCCTTCCATTCCGCAAAAAGCCAATTTTAAGAAATAAACAAAACTGTGGACTTTGCTGAATCAAATGCTTTCATGTTCTTATATTTAGGAGTTAGGTCACCATGAAATAAGAATCGTTGTTTTACCGCTATGAAAACGCTGACTCTTGTATATAAAAATCAACGTAGGTTTAATTAATCGTATGTATATATTTATTGTAAACTCCGATAACAGCTCTTATTAATAACTTCCTTTAAAGCAGATTTACGAAGTCCTCTATCTCACACTTTATTTTTGTTAATTTGATTCTTCTCTTTAATTGTTCTGTTTTGTATTGCAAATAGCAGGTCACTTGAAATTTTAGTATGAACATTCTTTTCCTTTAGCAATATAGTTGCATCTCCTTAATAATTTACTTTTAATGAACAGTTGAATTAAAGTGACGCTTTCTGCCTCTTCTTATCTTATGTTTTTAATATTTTTTGCTATATAAGACTACTTAGAAGCCACTTAGTATGAAAACCATCAAAAGAAGAATTAAAAACGAAAAGAATGAATTCACTTCAAAGAATTCAGGTCATCTCGAAAAAAAGAGAACTAAATCATCTTTAAGTTATAAGACCAGGTCCAACGATTGGAAAGCAAAATGGCGGCAGACGGTTCCCAAAAAGCTGTTTGTTGTCGTTCAGGTAGTACTGTTTTGTGTTTTCATTTTAGTGTTTGTATTATTGAATTACGGTTGGGCATTATGCTGTCTATGGAGGTGAAAAGAGATACATCCTGTAAAAAAATCTGTTTCGTGCGGACAATTATTTTACAGGTGGAAACAAAAAAACTGCTACAGAAAAGTAGTGTAGTTAATGCTGGCAATATCAACATGTTATTGTTTACCTTGTTGACCTTGTCTGCCTTATATAATTGCTGGTCTCGACATTGGATAATACAATTGACCACTACTCCCTGTTCCGAGCCAATCTTGTGTAATGTCATATTTTCGCAGGTCAGAGTTCTCTTATCCATCCATCTAAATTAAGGTCTTCCTCATAGACGGCTACCCGAAGCCTTTATTTCCAGTGAATGTCTAGTTATATGGTCCTTATTTCGGAGCATAATATGGATATACTATGACAAGTGCCTCCTAGTAATGTAGCTCGAGTTCAGAGTGCCCCTGATTTTATCATTTCTTACCCTGTCTTCTCTGGTCACTCCCTGACTCCATCATAGCATTTTCATTTCGTTCACATGCAGCCGTTCCTCCTCTTTTTTTGGCAAGGTCCAACGCTCACTACCATATAACGTATCTGCTGTTATAACTGTTTTATACAATTTGCTCTTGAGTTCTACTAGAACCTTTTTATCTTGAATGACTTCTGACAAGTCTCTCAATCAATACCAAGCCACTCGGATTCTTGACTCCACATCTCTAAGACATCCTCCCTCCCCATCTATTAGCAATCCAAGGTATTTGAAATAAATGACAGTTGGCAAACCATCTACTTGAAGCTTTACTATATAGTGACGGGAGTGATGTTTCTCCAACTATGATCAAGTCGTCTGCCAATAACATCGCCCAGGGTATCTTTGCTCCTTTTTGTTTAGATAACTCGTTAAGTATGATTAAAACCAAACTGAATGTTTTCAAACTGAACTAGACCCCTCAGTCTTTGGTCTATTATCCTTTACCGTAGTTTTATGGTGTGTGACATCAATTTAATACCTTTATAATCATCAGATTCAAGTATAGAGCCATTGTTCTTACAGAGTAGAGACGACTCACTAAGCCTTCATGAATTTGGCACACCAGTTGTTAACAGTTTGTCAAACGTGTGTTACAAGAAAACACCACCCAATGCTTTCAAAACGTCAATAGGTATGGGGCCGGAATGGCATGTTTTATTTGCCTTCATCTTTGCGAGTTGTTCCTTTACTTCGTCATGTATTATTTCAGGAATATCGTCATCTACACTTGATCCTTCTTGTACAAACTTCATTGGATTGGTGGTATTCAGTAATTCTGAGAAGTTTTCATCCCATCGTGATTTAATCTTATCTTGTTCTGTCAGTATATTACAGTGACAATCATTTATGAGGTGTTATATGTGATGTCTTGAGACCGTCTCTTTCTTGTTTGGGCTAACTAATAGATTGATTGATCTATTTGGTGTTCAGCTTTTCATACATTTCAGGATACGTCGTATTTTTGGCCACGGTAACAGCTTTCTTTTCTCTTGGTCCCAATACTTACTTTTTTCGCAGATTTTCTCATCTCCAATTTCTAAGACAAATGGGAGATGCTGGGTGGCAACAGATTTCCCTGGTAGTACCTTGCAGTCCTCCACAAATCTCAAATTCTTTCTAGGTATCAAGATGTAATCAACCATTGAGTGCCTGTTTCCACTACGATAGGTGATGTGATGTTTTTCTTTTTTCTCCATGTAGGTGTTCCATATAGCCAGGTTGTACATCTGGGCGCAATGTAGGATCGATTTTCCAGGCTAGTTCCATTCTCTATATGCAAATCTACCATGCTGTTCCTTCATGCCGATCCAATCTTCCCCCACATGACCATTCAAGTCGCCCATGAGATTATAATATTTTGCATCAGGAACAGATTTTATCTCAGTAACTAGATCTTCCGAAAATGCCATTCTTTCATCTCTACATACCCAACTTCAGGTGCATACACTGATATCACATTAGCCTTTCTCTTTACTAATACCAGTTATATTCTCACTATTCTGTCAGATCTTCTGTTGATTGAAAGCATTTGGTTTTGTGGGTTCTTTTGTAAGACTATGCCAACTCCATCCCTACTATTATCAGTGCCTTTGTGAAACAGTTTGGATCTGCCACCTATCAAACGAGCTTTTGCATACCTGTGAAACCATCAAGCTACAGAGGCAGAGCTTTGATCAGTCATATTTGCATTTTTATTCAGAGTCATTTAATACAAAAATTATAAGATTTATAAGGAAGATTACAGAAAGGTACCAAAGGATAGCTAATTAGAGATAGGGGTTAATATATTAGCAAACAGTATCTAAATGCAAAATGAAAGCTTTGTTGTTTCAGAACAAAAACTGTAGGGCAAACCTGGTCTCTGAGCATAACTTATTTTTCCTGTGTTTACAAAAAAAAATAAAAGTACAACCTGTTGAATGAAAAAATCTGTCAAGCATATTGGCTTAAAATTATGGCATACAAAGAAGTTGGTTCGATATGAAATCTTAAGTTTTCTAAGCTGAGGTGCGTTGGTTGTATTTGTTTAGATTTTAACTTAATAATTCGCACGGAGGTAAGAGTCATGGTAACGAATAGGGAGATTTGTTAAAGTAGAAATAACGTCAAGACGTTTAGAGGATGGAAATAGTTTTAATGTTTCCTCTGGTAAATAGGTAGTAAACATATTGTTTTAATGTTTCAAGTTGTTAAGAGCCTCTAAATCTGACTTTCGAAAAACACCACTACCCTTCCCACCCCACATCGAGCCCCTGAGGTATGGTCAATGATTTAGCTACGACGGGCTTGACACAGTTGGTATACAAATTTAATCATACTGACAAAAGAACTTCTTCAGCAAGATACATAATAAACTAGTTATGAACAAAAGTGTTATTAAAAACTTGTTAAAACGTTATGTAATGGGGACTGAAAATAACCTCCCCATTCTCCTGAATCACTGTAACGCTTTTTTCACGCAAATATTGAAGATGGGTATCAAAGATTGTTAATCACAGGTGCTGTCTTTGTTGACCTAACAGCTGCATATGATACATCGAGTCATGATTTCCAAGCTCTACAATATGACCTCGGACCACCAGCTATGCCACGTGAACCAAAGCCTTCTGACTAACCGCAGATTCTGTGTATCGTTACAAGGCAAGAAAGTTCGATGGTTCAAACAGAAAAATGACTTGCCCTAAGAAAGCTTCCTTGCACCTTCTCTCTTCAACATCTACACTAACGACCAGCCAAAGCCTGGCTTCATATATGCCGATGATCCCTGCATAACTGCACAACAGACCGGATTTTCACAAACTGAGCGAAGCATGGAAACTGCCCTCCAGTGCATGTGAGAATTCTACCATAACAACCACCTCAAACCAAATCCTTCCAAGACACAGATCTGCTGTCTCCATCTGAAGAATTCTGAGGCTAAGCGAAAGCTTGATGTTCACTGGAACGGTGCAGTTCTAGAATTCCATTCCAACCCAATATACCTGGGTGTTACCCTAGACCAAACTTTATCATATAAGTAGCAAGAAAATAACCAATAGCAAGTGGGGTGCAAATCCACAAAGACTGCGTCTAACTGCCCTGGATCTCTTCTTTTCCACCGCAGAATATGCCTGTCCATCATGGAGTAGATGCGTCCACGCTGAAAGGCTGAACGTAACAAAACCTGTCGCTTTGTAACCGGTTGCATAAAGCCAGTGCCATGTTTCACGCCTTGTCTGTTATTGTATCTCCTAATGTACGACGGGAAGTTATCAGTCGGGATGAAATAAATAAGCTCACTGACGACAAGAGGCACCCACTCCACCAGCACAAGTCGCCTAGAAAGTGACTAAAATCTCGCAACAGACTCTTTGATTGTGCAGTGCCTCTGGAATCCAATAAGATCGATGCACGCAAGAATAGCTGGTTGGACCAGTGGAACCAGTGGAACCAGTGGAACCAGTGGAACCAGTGGAACCAGCTTGGTGAACGTGGGAATGCATTGATAGAAAGAGACATCACTAGGAACGAACAATTGGTGGTAGGTGCGGGTCTAATATGACCGCTCTGGAAGTCACTCAACCGGCTCAGGGTTGGCTGTGGCAGTTGTTTGATTTCATGTAAACAATGAGAGCTTGCAATCTGACCAATGCCCATGTGGGGCCGCACAAACAATGGAACATCTACTCACTGCCAGTACGGCACCAAACCGTACACCTGCCAACCTGGCAGATCCCACCGAAGTGTTTCTGAATTGTGCTTCCTACTGGAGGGACGACATATAGTCTGGGACAACAAGAAGAAGAAATACAAATGATAAGGAAAGACTGTTACGGTATAAAAGTGTGAGTAGATGCAAAACATATCGCTGATACAGTACCAAAAACAAAGCCCTTTCATTTGTGCCAAGTGTGAACTTTAAATAATTAAATTTTCTTTATGATCAATCTAATGGGAGGCGTTGAAATAACGATGCGATAATATCGGAAAATTGAAGTCTAATATGTAAATAAAGACACCTGTGCATATTGNACCGTACACCTGCCAACCTGGCAGATCCCACCGAAGTGTTTCTGAATTGTGCTTCCTACTGGAGGGACGACATATAGTCTGGGACAACAAGAAGAAGAAATACAAATGATAAGGAAAGACTGTTACGGTATAAAAGTGTGAGTAGATGCAAAACATATCGCTGATACAGTACCAAAAACAAAGCCCTTTCATTTGTGCCAAGTGTGAACTTTGAATAATTAAATTTTCTTTATGATCAATCTAATGGGAGGCGTTGAAATAACGATGCGATAATATCGGAAAATTGAAGTCTAATATGTAAATAAAGACACCTGTGCATATTGTAACTCTGCCCTCTCCAGTCAATTCTTGAGCATTTTTATTGCACTGATCACACATAACATAATATAGGGTAAAATTGCAACAAAAGCATTGATCTAAAGCTCTATTTCATTCTTGTGCAAAATTTCAAATTGCGAAACGAAGCCGTCAAAGCTCAAAGTAGACACATTTTGAACAAATAGAATCATAGATGTAAGAGCTTTATCATGTCATGAGTAGTAAGCTTTTTCCGAGCTACGTTTCGAGAGATACTTCTCCCAGCGTCAGGCTCTGACGATGGGAGAAGTATCTCTCGAATCGTAGCGCCGAAAAAGCTTACGACCCATAACATGATAAAGTCTTGCATCTATGGCTTCCTCTGAGCCCATAAAGTTCAGAATTTTCAAGATTATCAGAGAAACATATGGAGAAGATATTCTTCAGCGCTGCCGAGGTCTGGAAAGAACAAAGGTCAAGATTGCTGAATTTACCAATCACTTAAGGTTCTCCTTAAGATGCCTACATAAATATGTGATTCCAAATGATTTATGTCTTCGTTGCCCAGTTCCCACAAACAAATAGAAGCATGTCAAGTGAGGCTATGGGAAGGTGTTTTAAGCTACAAATGAAGTACAACGACTATAAATACCCACCTTGTACAAAAACACCCATTGATTTTATTGGGCAGTTCATCACAATTTGTAGGCAACTCGAATTCCACTAGACAAAGCAATGATGCTTTGACAAATTTTTTTATACCAAGAAAAAGGTACAACGAAACTATAAAAGGATTGATAACTGAAATGGTGATCAGAGATTTACTTCCTGTTAAAAGTCGTCGAAGGTGGTGGGCTTAAAAGCTTCTTAAAATTTCTAAAGCTAGATTATTCTGTTCCGTTAAACCACAACATGATGAGGAGAATTTGGAAGATACACCACGAAGTTAGAAGCACTCTTCAAATGGATTGAGTTGTAGTAGACTTTATTCCAATAACTGATGTTTAGACTTCGTTGGTGATGGACTGGTATTTAACAGTAACAGGGCATTACATAATTAAAGATTGAAAAATAAAATGTGTCATTTACTTGAACCTGCTTTGGACAATCCTTTCTTTTGCACTGTATTGCCTTTTCTTTTCTGTAGCTTTATCTCCGTCTCTAAATGAGCATTATATTTTCCATTTTATTGCTGTTTCAGGAGAATGATCTTCTTCTCCTGTCTAAATACTAAATAATCCTTGTTTCTTAAAGCGATTCAGTCTCCTTTATAATCGTATCTATAAATTTTAGGTGGTCAGCAATAGTATTGACCATTAATACTTGGTTCTCTTCTTAAGAGAGTGTGTTTTTAGAGTAATAAACAAACCAGAAATGGTTCAAAATGTGCGAGAGTCGTCAACATCAGGGATGATGATGATGATGATGATGATTATTATTATTATTATTATTATTATATACGAAGTTTTACAGGATGTATCTACATTCATATCATATATACACTATGTACATATATATACTGTTGTCACTGATGTCCTGTTCAAAAAAAAAAATGAATAAAATATATACCCTTTAAAATATCATTTATCAGTTGAAACTCGCTCAAAATCAAAATGAAAACTAAAAGATGGGTTGGCCTGGTGTGATGCATGATTAGCGATTGAGCCTTTACTTTTAAGAGTTTAAAAAATTTAAGCTTTGTAGAAGTCTATAACCTTTAATTTGGCATGTCCTGCCCCTTGGGTCCCCCGAAAATAACCCTACGGAACGCCAGCGTTTATGTAATACTTATCAAATGTAATTTCATCTAATGTGACACGCATTTTACAATCTGAGGGAAGGAACTGAATGCTTTCGTGGACCCTTCCACAAATACCATAACCAGAAATGAAGCAAGTCAGCGGGCCACACCTTATCAAATGATAAGGTGTGGCCTTAGATAAATCAAGCGTTAAGACTTGCCCTTCACCAGAACTATCCATAAACCTGTAGAGATGTTCTGTGATTATAGTCAAAAGGTCACCTTTGAAAGGAGATTCTCTTAGTCCGCATTGAATATCACTAAAGAGACCTACGTTTTGCAAGACTTCTACCAATGCATTGTCGTTAAGTCGTTTAAAGACCTTACCAGTGACAGAAAGAAGAATTTCAGGTCCATATTTGCAAAGGATCAGATGGATCACCTGTATTCTTGAAGACAGAAACAACATAAGAAACTTTTCGGTGTGGCGAAAACAAGATTCCAATAGGCGAAGGTTAAAAAGCTTGGAGAGCAATGAAGATAGCTCAGAACCACATTCTTTTAAAACAATTACTGGAATCAAATCTGGACCATGACCAGGCTGATTGATCAAGCCTATGAATAATCTTTCAAAAAATTTTATATTCATGATGACAGAGTCCAAAATCTGAGAGAACATTTTGCAGAGGGAACTCTGGCAAAGAAACATCAATGTCATTTAGGAAGTTATTAACATAAAATAATCTAGAAAAAAACCCCAGTCTTTTCTCTAGAGGACAGAGAAAATGAAACGCCATCAAAAAGGGGAGAAATAACCTACTTGTCATTATTCAAAACACTATCATAAATCTTGAAAGCAGAAATAACCCAGAAATTTTGACTCCCAACCATTTGTGTTAAAACAGAATCTCGAACTCTCTCTGCGCAGCGAGATTTAGCATCAAAAATCACCTTTTTGCAAGCTTTGCTAACCCATTTGAAAAAACCCGAGGTGTGACAGTTTCCTCGTGCTAAAACGAACATAGAAATAATTGCGATAACAATTGGGAGAAGAACAATGGGAATTTAACCATAGAGAAGAATGAGCTTTGACGTGGGACATATTTTCTACTGATAATCTACTTGTTGCATAGCTTTGGCTGAATATGAACGTGGAAGCATATGACGACGTAAACCCTTCTTCAAATTTTATGGTGTATCANCTCTGCGCAGCGAGATTTAGCATCAAAAATCACCTTTTTGCAAGCTTTGCTAAACCATTTGAAAAAACGCGAGGTGTGACAGTTTCCTCGTGCTAAAACGAACATAGAAATAATTGCGATAACAATTGGGAGAAGAACAATGGGAATTTAACCATAGAGAAGAATGAGCTTTGACGTGGGACATATTTTCTACTGATAATCTACTTGTTGCATAGCTTTGGCTGAATATGAAAGTGGAAGCATATGACGACGTAAACCCTTCTTCAAATTTTATGGTGTATCATATAGAAATGATAATTCGCTTGTTAATCCTATTATTTGAGGACGAGGAACAAGGGTATAAAAGTTGATTAAGTATTTAGTGTTGTTAGATGAAGCAAAGAGACTTCGTTATGCTTGACTTAAGGAATTATTTCAAAATTAATTTTTGGGTTAAAACCAATTCTCTTGTTCTTGGCATGACAAGTGAAATTGGTTCTGTACTAAAACTAGGCAAATTTTTTCTTCTATAAGGAACTGTATTATTTTGTGATTAAGTATAGTAAAAGCTAGATATCTACCAGCAACCAAGGTTTGGTTCGATATTTATGCCATTGACAATTCAAATTTGTTCCGAATGTGACTCTCTGATAGTGATGAAAAATTGAACCACAGATACCATTTGAAAACTCTGGTAATCAAATTTAAACCGAGACAGAGGTCCTACTTGTATTGCACGCAGTGCTGTGAAAAGGCAAAAAAATATGCCGTGATGTTTTGATAGAACAAAATTGGAATAATTAGCATCTTTGGGTAAAGCCTTGTTTAAGATAGGACATTCAGTCTGAAAAACTTATTTCTTAAAGTAATGTTTTCGCATCAATTAATAAAAACGAGCTGTAGTACATGAAAATAACTGTTCCTGACTTCAACTAGCTGAGAATTACTAAAGATACTTGATTTTAACAGCTGTACCCCATTTTCTCAATCTTTGTCTCCTTCGGGACACATTTCAACTACGATAGTAGGATTAATAGGTGGAAGCTGTTTACATTTCTTGTTGTTATCATGTGTAAACCTTTTTAAAGAAACTCCTCTTGGTAAAGTTGTTCATGGATTACGGTTGAAAAAGCGCATGACTAGAGATGTTCTGTCCAATACAGGTATTGTGCTCAAAATCAGAACTGTAAGATAAGGATTTTCTTGGGAATCTTTTACTATGTTAAATACTCGTTTAATGGTTTCTATCAATTTTTCTACAAGACCATTTGATTGTGGAAAATATGGGTTAGAGGTTTTATATTTTAAAATCCCATCACTTTGAAATGTGTGTGGATACGGTAGATACATACCTTGAACTGTTGTCAGAAAAATACTCTTGTTATAGACCATGTGAAAGAGTCTTCGTTAATTTAGCCGTGACTGCTGAGATTATTTTATCTGCAGTATGTTCGATTTTTCTATGTTTTAAATACTAGTCGAAAAAGACAATTAATGGTGTTCAACCAAATGAAACACATCTAATGCTACTTTTATCCAAGGTGGATTTGGGATTTCGTAATCAACAAAGTATTTCTTTCCTTACGGATGTCAGAGCTTTATCATGTCATGAATTGTAAACTTTTTCTGAGCGACATTTCGAGAGATACGTCTCCCATCGTCAGGCTGTATAGGAGACGTTTCCCTCGAATCCTTGCTCAGAAAAACCTTACGACTCATGAAATGATAGAGCTCTTACATCAATGGCTTCCTATGTGTTCATAAAGTTCAGAATTTTCAACATTTCTCTTATTCTTTCTTTCTATATGTTAGACAATACGAACATCTTTTAAAAAAAAATATTAATTTATGCTTTCACTTATGGACAATGTAATGACTCTTGGGCTTGAGTTATCCAACTCTTATTCCATTGTGATCTTGATAAATGAAGTCTATGTCTTACACAGCACTACAATCCTTTGACCGTTGAGGAGCAATCTTTCGTGGTAGATTATTTCACTACCAATGTTGTAGGATTGGTGTCAAAGCTTGTGAAATCTTGAATTTGACAAACCATGCGTATAGTTTGTAATTAATTAACTGCTTTAGACGTGCTTCTAAGGAAATTTTTGTTCCAGTTGTACAAGAAGGGCTTCACTGACAGGTAAAAGCTGAAATGTTACCGTAACAGGGTGAATGAGGTGAGTCTCTTGGATCCCTGTGGCATGATTACTTAAATACATTCTCCTTATGACATCTGAGACGACCATTGTTTTTCACACAAAGAAGTTCCTCTTTAGTGTATGAATGAAGGTGCCTTCTGGGTTTCCGCTTCCTTTGCTTCCCCTGTCAGGTAATCTTAGCACAAAGCTGGGAACAGCTTCTTCTGGCTATCTGGCGAACTAAACTTTGAGTCTCAGTCTTAGCAGGACAGCTTTAACCATTGATGTTATTAATCTGGTCGTTAAGGTTTTGTTCAGGTCTAACTTCAAGATCGTGTCCAATTTATTGCACACCTTGTATGCCGGTCTCTTCTAGCTTTAATGTCAACTTCAGTGCTGTTTGTCACCGATCCTGGATATTTGAAATCTTGAAGTACTTCCAGCTTTGTTTTTTATTGAACTTTATCTGACTCTTTTCTGTTTAATCTGAAGAGCTAACTATTTTCCTCTTTCATCAATTGGTTTTCTTAATGATTAACGTAGGACAAATATAAAAAAAGGATGCCAGTATGTCTGCCTGGAACAAACCTGCTATTTGAATAAACTACTGCCTGAATTTCAGGATAACAAATCCACAAGTAGTTTTATTCTTTTAGTTAACATGTTTGGTATTTTCAATTTCAAATATAAGTTTGGGAAATCTATAAAAATCTCTATTAATCTAAAAAATATACAGAAATAGGTTAAGAGTTAAAAAAGGAAGAAGTTAGGATTCTCAAGTCAATAAATGACATTTCTGGAATAGATATTGCTAAAAGTTCCAGTAAAATGTTTGTCATTGGTTTTATAGTATCATCAAAGTCAAATATTCAAACTAGTAAAAATCTTTTGAAAAGAGAGCAGCTCAATTTTACTGCATTCTTACACATAGTCTTTTCCAAGATAAGCTCAAAATATAATTCGAGCCTTTCTGGTTGAAATAACAATTCAACAGCTTTTCATTCAGTGAGCGCTTTACTCCTGTCCTGAGGAAAATAACCGTAGCTTCTGAAAACGAGAACTGTATTAATATTTTTTTCCAGTGGTACAAGCTCAGATGCTGAAAATATTGACTCTGCACAGTTATTGTTGTCTAACAATGTTGGGCTATCAGATGTTTACTATTACAATTCCTGCTATGTTTCAAAATAATCAGGGGAACAGTAAAAATAAATCTGGTGAAGCAAATACTCAAATAATGAGAGAACGTATTGACAAGACAAGAAATGGCACATTTTTGTCATTATGTTGTCGCTTTAGAGAGTTCTGTATTCTTCCTGTAAATTTCACAGATGACAAGTTACAGTTTTGAAAAAAGTGACTGCTATTAATTATTCAGTCATTTTATCATCAATTGTAGAGGATTGCAAGTGAAAAGATGGTGAAAAAAACCGAAATATTTTGAAGACATGAACTCATAAATAAAATCTGATTTTGTGAGTAAACTGTCAAGCATTGATATTGTAAAATAAATAGTTTACCAAAATTTTCTCAATCTTTGTCATATTTTGCATTACTCTCATCTACTTGGGGATTAATTTCAATAACGCCGACTACAGAGTGGCAGTCAAGTAACACAACTTTAAAAGTTGTAGAAGATGACAGTTTTGAAAAAAGGACTCATCTCATTTATACTAGTTTCTTGTAATATTTGCACAGATTTAAATTGTTACGTAGATTTATAAAAACACAATTCCTGTGACTATTCAGCCAAAAATAAACAAGTAAATAATTTTCCCTGTCTGGCCAACAAACTCAAGAGGAATGGGTAGGTCATTATTAGACCTGCCGTAGCCCTCCACGAAATTTCGCCATGCTAATCTCTCCTAGATCATCCTATACAATTCAATTATTGATTTACCACCACCTAAGTCTATAATGTTGTCACTATAGGGTGTTTTAGGCCGACCTCTTCCACGGTTACCAAACAGAGACCCTAACAGGAGGTCTCTATCAATACTATCATGTCTGCATATATGACTGAAAAAGATCAATTTTCTGTTATTGATCATCGTTAAGAGGCGAGTGTTAGGTTTTATTTTGTTGAGAATCCATGCATTTGTTTTACGCTCTGTCCAAGTTATTCTCAGCAATCTACAGAAACACCATCGTTCAAAAGCTTCAATCCTTTTCGAATTGCTCTTTTCAATTACCCAGCACTTGGATCTATACATAGCAATGGAAAAGATTAGGGAGGATAACAACCTCTTTTTAGTAGTTAAAGGTATATGAATTTCTTTCCAGATGTTTGTTAAAGAGATCTTTGGCAACAAACTACTACTGAGTTAAAAAAATCATTTTCCAGGTAATATCAACAGGCGATAAGGCAAAAACAATATCTTTCAAAGAATTGATGTGAGCATATACAGGCATAACATAAGATGGTATATTTCGTTCTCACGGACATTTTCAGACTTATTATAGTATCTAAAATAGGAAATAAAACATTCAATTCAATATAAAAAGCTAAAACAAACAAGAAATATACTGACAAATCATTGGCCAATGCTATCAAAAAATATAGCGGAATTAGATAAACTTTTATTGCCACGGTATGGTTTCTGAAAGAAGCGCTTTATCTTAACCAGAATTGTTGATTACATAAAACGTTGCGGCGAGGCGGAGTTAGTATTGAGAGGCCATGGTAAGAGTAGCAATTCTGATAATCCAGGATTATTCCTCGAAAGATGTTACGTGATACATGTGATTTAGGGTTTATACTGGTGTGTCCATTTCATGTCGTAAGAGATGGTTAGAGTGTTATTCGTGGTCGTTCTCTAAAACACATTGTCCGTGACAATTTGAGATCATGTGTCATTGATTGGATCTGTGTCTTTTTGTAGGCGTAGAATGAAGTAGTATGAAGAACTTTTGTAAGTTGATTTCAATGAGTGCTGCTATTGTACAAAAATAGGAGTTTTATGGTAAATATTTTATGTTTGATGCGAATTTCTTGTCGTATTTTGTTTTTTCTGATCCATAATTCATTTAATTTTTGCTAGGACGTATAAGATAACATTTTATGCTCCAAAATGTCTTCTTAATCACCCACCATTGGTCCTAATTTTTTGATACCAAGTTACTGCTCATTGATTTGACTTTCTCTTTTTACTATCGTATATTCTGTTTTGCTGTCATTGTTTTCTGGAGTTAAACATGTCTGCAATTATGTCCATCTTTCTTTCTTAACACGATATTCATTTACAAAATCGATATTTTCAGCATAAATTAATACACATAGTAGGGTAGTGTTAGTTATCAAAGAATAAAAATATTCATAGCTGATATGTTGGTTGTATAGCTTATGATGAGGTGTTCCTAATGCCATTTCTAGATAGCTCGTAATAGGCACTTACAAAGTCGATCTTGTGGAGAATCTATGTTGCTTTCAAAGAAATCAGACGGTGCATCTTCTGTTTTAATTTGAAGAACTATGTTACTGAGAAGTACACGAATAATTGTTCTTTTATCCTCATTGAGAAAAGATTCTGAAATGTTAAGCATAGCTTATCTTCTGATTGTATCAAATGCTGATGACATGTCAATACCTGTGGTAAAAATTTCTTATTTATGTTTCTGAATCCGAGCAGCTAGAAATCTATGTGACTATACTATATCTGATGTACCTCTACCAAGAGTGTGTACAGTATGTGATTTAGAAAAGAAAATTGATAAATTTTAGACTGTATACCTTGTAGGACAATATTAAACCGGACTAACCAGTATGAATTAAAGTATAAAAAGAAGAAGATTTTTAGTTGGCCCTTTTGCCTTTCTGAGTTTTTGGAAGCGAACTGAAATATCATGTCTGTTATTAATATATTCACTAACTTCAAATATCCTATTAAAATATTCGTGCTAAGATGTCAAATACCATCCGATTTCCGTATTTGAATAGTTCTGTTGTAGTGTTGTCAAATACTGCAGATCTCTTGTTGTTGAGTCTCTTAATTGCGTTAGTTACTTTCTCAATGATAACTGGAAAATTCTGTGAAGTTGGTGGAATATTTGACTTTACCAATAAGCACAACAGAAGCAAAATGTTACTTTTTCGAAGCTCAAAATTATGAAGACCTGATAACAATATACCTTGAAATAACAAAGTAAAATAGATTTGTTCCTTATTCCAATCAAAAGGCAAAGATCAACTGATATTGGTCAAATTCTTATAATTTTTGGGTCCATGAAAAGCAGAAATGATAATTTTCTGGTAAATTATGGTATTATTTTGATTGATAAGTTGTGGGCATGACTAAGAAAAGAGGTGGCCTCGTTAAATTTTAAGCCAACTCTCAGTCAGAAATGCCATATTAGAATTACGTTTCATGTATCTTTGGAAAGCGAAAACAAATGTGGATATATTACAACTTCGATCAGTTTAGAGCAATTAATTGTTATGGGTTATTGGTCACGCAACCATTTGACTTAATAGAAGATTTCAAAGACAAAACGCAACATTTTTCATTTAATAAAATATTTATCTAATAAAAATATCTAAATAAAATATAAAATAAAATATTATAATATGATATAATATAATATAATATAATATAATATAATATAATATAATATAATATAATATAATATAATATAATATAATATAATATAATATAATATATATTATATTATATTACATAACAAGCATCTCGAGTTTGTCGCTTCCGTCTATATTACAGCACACCAGGGCAGTGACTCACTCTTTTGACTGTTCCCCACCATGACAAGTTTCTCCTGCAAGCAAAGGGTTAGTGAATGTTAGAAAAAGCAAATCATATTTGATTGTTATTATGAATACTTGGCGCTAAATCTTTCCTAAATCTGTACACTGTAGATTGTTTTGGAAAATTCATGATCAATGGAATTAACGCAAGAACATATGCCGGTTCGTAGTGTCAACACAAAGTTCTTTCTAAAATAAATAAAGGTTCAGCACTATAACATTCTAACTTCGACGTGATTCGTTGAATATTAATTAATGGATTTAATAGATAAAATCAGGTAGCATTCTCCAGAAAATCCCCGTCTCATCAGCATTGTGGATAACCCTTGGCTCGTACTCCTGCAGTAAGGCTGGAAGCTGGTTTTGTACCCAGAAATCAAAGTCGGTATTTTCAACTGCTGCAGCTTCTCCACACACGCTTCTGCAGACGAAATTATGTCGCTGCTTGAATTTCTGGAGCCACCCATCACCGCACTTGAATTCTGGATGGCCGAGCTGCGCTGCAAGACTCCGCTTTCTCTGTCAAAATGGGTCCCGTAATTGGAAGATTTTGAAGTCGAGCTCCCTGGAACCACTTCAGCAATGAGGAGTCGACGTCATCAAGATTTTAAAGTTCGCCGACGTTTATAGTCTATACTGAAAGCTCTCTCTTCAGCATGTTTCCGGACGTCATCCTTTTGTTTAATAATTTTATTGAGCGTTGACTCTGGAATACCAAATTTTGCGGCCATATCTTCCCGTTTCATTAACGGCGAAGCTTCTGTAGCTTCGACTATCTCTGGTTTTCGTTTCAAGGAAAGAGCTGTTCTCTTTTGCTTAGACAATACAGAAAAATGTTGCCTGGTCGTATCAAATCGGTTTTACAAACGTATAATGCTACTAGCAGCGACTACAGAATTCTATGGTACATTAGTAGGGGACGCACCTAGTTTTATAAGTTAATCTCACAGCGCCCAAATTATTGAAAATTCTTTTAATAAATTGTTCATTGTTATATTCAGCTAGAAAGGTGTAAAATTTTATCCCATAGTAAGGAAAAATCAACGGGAGTTTAGTATGCATAGCACCATTTACAAAGCCAAACAAAGAAAATGGATAGAAAGCAATTTGTCCGTTAGAGCTGTGCTATGTTTGTAGAGATAACATCAAAGAAGTGCCGCCGCAACGGGGAGTTTCATTGAAGAAATTTCTTCAAACCGAATAGTACGTCTGCTGGGACTAGAAAAATCTTTCTTATAAGTGGACATTTCTTATAACCGATGAAAGTTATATGGATTTATGAGGAAAGGAATCGGGACCCCCAACAGTCTTTCTTATAATCAAATATTTCTTATAACCGAATTTCTTATAGCTGGATTCCACTGTTTAACCAAGTTCACATTTGTGCAATTTCATTAACTTCAAATTGCATTCAAACTAGAGCTTGTAGAGAAAAACTAATTTCAAATTTGAAATCAAGGCCTAAAGCTCCTTCAGAATCAGTTGAAATATCTAATGCAACTCAAAGTTACTGAAACATCGTTCCCCAATGTAATAAATAATAATAATAATAATAATAATAATAATAATAACAATTAAGATCGGAGGGCCGAAGGTCGAGGGCACACTTAGGGGCAAGCAGTGGTTTCGGTGGTGTATGACTTTTTTTCGTCTTGTTAAGTTCAGATACCGGAAGAAGTATGATCATGTAATTTTTGTTTGACGTTTCTCCGTCTTATTGAGCTTTCACCTGAACCGGAGCTGACAGAGAAAGGCGTTCAAAATATTGCAAACTCATTTGCGTCCCAATATTTGTCTTATTGATGTGAAATTTGCTATGGGTACCGGGCAGCATGAGCTGCTGAAATACTATTGGCAAAATAGTAAAATTTTTAGGTGGCTAAAAAATATTTTTAAGGTTCATTCCCCCTAGAAAATTGTCCTTAATTTTATTTCAAAAGGCTCTAAGATTTTCTGATTGCCTTTTTTCAGAGAAAGTTTTGATTAAAAATGTATAAAAATTACACACAAAAAAACCTGAGACCAGACTAATCAGTCTGCACTAAAGATATGACCAAAGATGAGCTAGCAAAAGAGTCAGAAAAGATTGTTCAGAAATTTGAAAGCAGGGAATCACTAGCACATGGCAGAAAAAGGCTTCAGAATTTGCAGTCTGTAGAACACCCAATTCATGAATTAGTCAGAATTTTGGATACTGTGGTTGTAAAACTGCTCCAAGAAAAGCTGGGAGTACTTAAAAAGCTGAACCACAACCAGGCACTGACAAGACGCACTAAACATTTCTTGAATAATTTCCCAAGCAGCCCAATTGAGTCAGCCAAGATTGAAATTGAGAAGTTGTCAAAAAAGCTGTTTGGTAGAGTGCCTCTTGAGAACAAGCCAGGGAGTAAACTCTGCTTTATAAACTTCATTGTAAATGCATTATAAAGCACAGAACCAGAAAAAGGATGATCATGACAAAAAACCAGGATTACATTGTAGCAAAAATAAGACAGCTCCTTCTCCCTATAAAGTTTGGATTATGTAATTTTGAGGGTTGGTTACTGAGAATTTGCTAGTGGTCTGTTGTTTAAAGCTTTTTGCAAGGCCAGGGATATAAAAAATTGCCTCCTCTCCAATGCCCAGTTTGCAAAGATTTGTTGGGATCTTTAACACCAAAGAATTTAAAGATAGGAGAATTAAAGATGAACGACAGAGGATGCTGGAACAGAAAGCTTTGATGTTATGGGAAGAGTTGTTGTAACACAAAGAAAATTAAACAAACTGACTAACCATTTGCATGCATCAGAACAGAGAAGGATGGTTAGATTTAGAGTTGCCAGAATGACTGTAAGAGATGTTTTGAAATGAGTTAAAAAGAGGAGTGCCACTAGGATGAAGAAAGTAAAGACAGTGAAAGGATGACATTTAAAAAATATTGCTAAGTGCTGAGATACTTCAGAAATTTATGAAGATGAAAAATCTGTAATAGGAAAAAAGTAAAAGTTCAAGTGGCACTGTAAATCAGCCATAAATTGAAATTATCCTTGACGAAACCAGTCATTGTACTTTTCACGGAAATAAGCTTTGAGTGATTTTTTGGAAATATCAGGCGGCTGCAAAAGCTTCTTATACCCACCAAAAATGGGTGGGTATAAGAAGATCAAGACGCTTTAATTGTTAGGGATGGGGGTTCTCATCGCCGATGTATTTTCATGAATAAATTCCAGGAAAACATTCTTTTTTTTTGAAGGGAAAGTTTGATCATATTCTGTCAATCCAGCCAGCCCTCAGCGCGTATTCAGTAGGCTATGACGCCAGGGCTGAATCTCAGCTCATCTTTAATTTTCTTGTCTGGAATTACGAAATATGGCTTCATCCGTCCGTTATCTGCCTTAACAGCCAGGCACAATGTTCTTCTGTTCTTTTCGTGCACCCGTGACTCCAATCGAAAGTGTGCACACCTCTCTGATCGTTGGTGGTTGCAATGAATTGAACAGGCATGTGCACGCATCGCTTTAATACATCCGACGTTTCAAAAGTATAAGGTACTCTCCAAGATCTTTGCGATTTGAGTCAATCTGTCAAGACAGTTTGTCGCCTTTTATAAAATAATGTAAGCTCCCCTTGGTTATAATCCACAACCAAACGTGCCATAAAAAATATAAGCTGCAGCTTCTATTTTGAATTAAATTGAAAAATAGGGTGAACGATACACGACAGCCAAATTTGATTCGTGAGGCTCTGGCGTTAGTGATTTGACCGAGTTAAGTCCTACGTCCCCAACAGCCTGAAAGTTTTGGATTTGTTGTGACGATACCCCCATTTTTCCACTCAGTTATCCTCATCATGCAATTAACTCCGTTGATTTGCAAGCCACTCTTTAAGACACAGTTCTGTGGTTGATTTTTAAGCCGCTCTTTTCGACTCAGCTCTGTGGCCGATTTTTGTGGTCACATTTTTTGCTACTTACTGTTCATTAATTACATGACTAGTTGAGTTGCGTATATTTTCCCACTGGCCAGGGCAAAAACGTGTTAATTACATTTCCTGTTATTCTAAAACCCTATTGTTTACCTTGTATGTTAAATACCGTATAACTTTTTATTGAAGTGGTAAAACTAATGAAAAATAAGTTTTTACCGTTTCATGAGTCAGTCAGGATTCCGCATTCTATTACGGTAGTGCATGTAATTTTTTGTCCTAATTATGATAATCATTCGGATAAAACCTCGTCGTCGTTTTTGGCTTCTCATAGCGGCCTAACGTTGCATTGTTTCTAGAAAATTCACCTGGTGCACTGAAAATTTTAACTGAATTGTGTCTGCCAGACCAAGAAACTTGGTCTTTTTCCTACAAATAGCCGTCACGGCGTGCGCAGCGTTGGAGACAAGCGTGCACCTCCCCAGCCATCTGGTGTGTTACACGGACTGCCAAGTTGACCTTGTGTTCTGCCGTATGTTTGTAATTTTGGAATTGGTTAAACTCAAAATAAGGTAAATTATTTTGTACCTGCTTTGTGTATTTTAGTCTGATTATTTTCGTGTCAACATGGCAAGTTTTTAATCTGTGTTTCGCATCGGTGCTGGTCCTCAACTGAATTGCGTGACTTACCCATGAGTTTTGGCACCATTTTTATTAACTGTTGTTGAATTGGTGTAATCAAACATCATTAAAACTATCGCCATAAAACCTTAGAATTAAGCATTCGTCGGGTTAAAACTTTGGTTATTTGTAAAGTCTCTCGTGCAGTCATTTGATGGAGAAATATATGATGTCATGAAAAACGTCTGGACCCTTTTTCCATGATGACGGTTCACATTACTCGGCTCACGGAATTTGCGACATCGTCTCATCACTGAAAGATAACTTGGATTTTATTGTGGCTCAGTCTAGCGTGCAAGACATTACCGTGCATACTCCAAGAGGTAATACAATTGTGTTTTAATGCTGTTTATCGAGTATTTAGCAAGCAATGATAATGTCACAGTTAACCAATCGAGTAGTTGATCACACACGGAAGTTCATCACGGTTTGTCATTTTTTGTGCACTCACACGTAAAACCATTTTTAAACCTTAGTTAAATCTCCTTAATATTTGGATTTCGCTTAGAATAATTTGCTGTAGAAGTATCAGATGGGACGACAAGCCACGAGTCTGTTTAGAAACAGAACATATCATCCATTGAAGTGGAATGCAATATTTTTACCATGTGAGCATCTGGTTTCTTTTTTATACTACCATAGTGCCTGTGATAGTTGGATACTATCAAAGGAGTTTTTATTCGTCTTATCTCGCCTACCTGAGGCAGCAAGTTTACTGACATAAAATGTTCTCCACCTGAATATCCTCAGGTTTGGTACCAAACAGTAATACTGGTTATTTCCGAACTTTTAATACTTTCATTGTTAATTGACAACATGGAATTTTAAACCTTTCTAATCCACCTTACATATCCTGCTTCTTGTGACTCAAATGGTATTAATTCCTATTGAGATCGATTCATATGGTTTATAGAACAAAGTAATTGGCTTAAAAAAATTGCCATTGTAAAAATGTATACCAATCTGATCACTCTACAAAGAGTAATAGGCTTAAATCTTAGACCAGGAATATGGTATAACTGAAATCTTATCTCAGGGAAAGTGCTTTAAAGCACAGAGCTCAAGCTTTAGTTTTAGACAGTTTCAATGAAATAAATAGTTCAAAACCTTTACTGCTTGCATTGTTGATTTAAGTACTCAAGTAACCTTCCTGATCCATCCATCATGCAGTAACATGACTGATACGGTCTTGATAAGGTGTTGTTTTTAAGTGGGCTAGGCTGTTAATAAAATTCTTTGCCTGTTTGCAGCTCAAAGTTAAATTCTATAGTAAATTTCAAGGGCAATTGAAAACATAAAATAGAGCCTTTTGAGTCTTCTTGCCTTTTTGATTCTCAAACAGAATATTCCTGTTTGGTTAGGATATTCACATCTGTTTTTATCAGAGGATAAAAGTTTCTGGAAAAAAGTCCATTACCTTCCAAAAGGTAGGTGCTTAATCATACAGTAACCAGATAGAGCCATAGTTCCAGTTTTTACTTTTGAGTGGCATTACCATCAAAGTAATGTCTGTGGCATCTTAAACATAATGCAGAGGAGTGAGGTTGTTTGGGGCAGCCTGAGAAACTGATGCAGTAGATATCTTTATAAGCTTGCTTGCATATATTTGAATTTACTTTCATTGTTGACTTGGTCAGGACTTTACTCTCTTTTCTTTTACTTCATTGATGAAGTGGTAGTTTTAATTTCCTCAAAATTTTGAGGTACCTGCATTATTACAAGCATTGCTCAGCAAAGTGAGTAGGACCACAGTCCTGATTTTTCTCTGAAATAATCCCAAAACCCCTTGGCTTTTTCCTCTTCTTTTTTTAAAGTTCAAAGCCATTAGCATTGGTGGGCCATTTGGATATCTTTGTTTGCCAGGCTGAGGAGAGAGTAGGAGTTGTACATACCCAGATATGTTGAAAATGTTGGTTGATTTTGAAGTTAGTTCAATTTTGGCTTGCCTGTAAGGAACTAGAACTCTTTCAGTTATGCATACCCAAAACTAACAATATGCTTATACCTACATCTTACTACCCTAAGCCATGTGTTGGGCCTCTGACCAGGTCTACTGCAGTTCATAGGTAAGGTAAGACTGTATTAAGATGTCACCTTCATTTGATGTGGGATATTGATTGTGATTATCTAATAACCAAAGAACCAAAGGATTGTCCAATTAATATCTGGGTTCTAGATTGTGGTCTCATAAATTCATTTGGTGATGCAGCTTGCAGAGGGAGGTGACAATTGCATGTTCCCACCCACCAAGTTCCAAGGTGCTTTTTTTAAATGTTGTAGCCAGCAATATGCTTTGAGGGTAGCATAATGCATAGGAAGGAAAAAGCATGACTTGCTTTTGGATGGTAACAGAAAGCCAATTTAGAGTTTTCCTTCAATGGGAGGCTGGTACATATGTGTGAATTATACTAGACCCAACTGGATGTCACTGTATTAATACAGGGTTATGTGAGAGGTCAGAGGTAGTACAATTTTCTGAAGTACATGGGATAACCTTATTTGCATATTTGTAATCTTCACAATGAAAGGTGTTATTGCCAGTACCCAGGTCAAAATTAAAGAAGTGAACTAACTATAAAATTTGCTAACCTACCATGTGAATTATATTCTTGTTTGTTAGATGAGGTAAAACTGAAAATAATATTTTTTGGTTTTGAATGTTATTGGGGTTATAAAGTGTATAATATCACTGTGAAATTGTATTCAAAGACATGTTCTGGAAGGACATTTGCCACCTGAAAAAACTGCATGGTTTTTCAAGAGATTATTTTCTTCAAACAATTAAACTTGACATGTTCAAGTTCAAATCACTGGTCAAGTGGTTAATCTTTACAAGAGGCAGATTTAGTGATTATCCCTTGTACTGTATTTGGTGTAACAAGACTATCTGCTGTGGAGATAGCCATATGCATGACAATGAATAGTAAGGCTGACTGTTTTGTGAGATAAGACAACTAGATAAATTAATATTGGGTTTATTTTTTAGTCTTTTTATTGTTAATAAGACAAGGAGATGGCTTAACTGTGCTACCTTATCAGAGAATCAGGCTTTATCAGTTGTCTGATGGCCAAGATGCTGAACTGGATAACCCAGGATGATACAGGTATAACATATCAAATCTGTAGCAGTTAACCAGCACATCCCTGTTGTGTTGTTTTTTGTTTTTGTTTTTTTAGGATGAGGTTACAGTTTTGAATTAAGTGAATTAGGGAACAGTGTTAATGACAACAAAGAGTTGGGTCCTCTTCCAGTTAGTCATTAAGACTATGAACTATGTATACCATTGTGTAATACTGAATGATGATTATAGTTTTATAATAATAATAATAATATTATTATTATAATTATTTTATTATTATATTAATTAATTATTATTATTATTATATTTCAAACGTATTTTATATACACTTTTCTACCTGTTTTTATACTTCAGATTTCTTTTTATACTTTTCCAATTACATTTTTATAGATTTTTTTGTACCTTAGTTTATCTCAAACAAAAAAACTTCTGATTTCTTTCACCCTAGGTCACTGGTTGTGACCCAGGGTTTGATCTTAAAATATAATTCAAAATAATTTTTCCATAATAATAATATTAGTTAATATTTGGGGGGTTTTGGGGGTGGCTAAGTCCCTTTTTTATAATATGCCCAATGAAATGTAGCACAGAATAAAATTATGGAAGTCATGTCTGATCCACAGCTCCATAGTCTCCAAAATTTAATAGGATTTTTTTTTGTTAAAAAAACTTATTTTGGATTGGCATTGCAGGTAAACAAAGTTTTTTTGAAATTATCCTATTGCTATTGACCAGAGGGACATGTGGATTACATGGACAAACTTCACCCAGATAATTTTTTCCTCACCCTGGGAGAATATTGAAAAAATTAATTTTTTAAAATTTTCCCACACAGAAATAAACACTACTTTCATTGTTAATTTCTAGCTTTTTGAAAAAATATATGTACACCTTAATTAATTATTTAAGTACTAATGATTTTTATACCTGATTTACTTTGAAAGCTTAAAATACTAATCTCAATAGCAATGACTCAAAGCAACCTATCTGATATAGAAGTTGCTATTATTAAGAAATTTGTGCACTATCATTTACTATGATATTGTTTTAAACTGTTGGAAGTAAATGTAGTCAGATGACTGCTTTCTGTCTCTGCCTTAGGCCCTGCACTTCTCAGCCACTTATGGGTTGCATATTGATCTACATCAGCATCTTGGCTTTGGAGAACATACTGTCCATGCAGAGCTTTCTGGCTTCAGTGATTGGCAAGCTGTTTCTGTGCTTTCCTTTTAGCATTCATTTTAACTTTCCTCACAGTTTCTGTGGCTACACATCTATTTTCATCTTCTTTGGTTATTTCTACACCTGGTTTAATTCAAATTTTGGGGATTCTTTGTACACCGAGTGCAGTTTTTCACTCCTTTCATACCTGCTTACTAGATTTAACACCCAGTCATCTTTTGATTCAATTTGTTTCATTCCAATTGTCGTGGTTTTATAAAACATTTCAAGTTGTACAAGTCCATGCCCCTCTTTGCATCTGGGCAAATTGAGATGATCAACATCTGCTTTGGGGTGGAGCATACCTCTTGGTGTGAATAGTTTTCCTCGTTTTACAGTCCATACATTTAATGTCAGGAGGGTTCCAGTTTATTATGTTGTAGCTGTATTGTACAGCTGGTACAGCAAGGGTGTTTATTGCCTCAATTCTGTTTTTTGAGTTAAGCTCAGTTTTAAGCACTAACCTAACCCTTTAGTAGTATTCCTTATGGATTTTCTTCTTCATTCCAGCATTGTTAATCCCACCGCCTTCATTAACTCCTAAATATTTGTACATTTCCTCAGGATCCAGTTCTCAAATTTTCCTGTCTGGGTCAAGATCTATGGATGAGGTTTTCGCTAGTTTTCCTCGTGAGAATGTAGCTTTAACACACTTATCGAGGCCAAATTCCATACAAATATCATTACTGAACTCTCAACTGTAATTAGCAAACAGTTTCAAGTCATCCATATAGAAGAGGTGGTTAATCTGCTTGTCATAGATCGTGTAACCACAGTTGGTATTATTAAGTTCACTGGACAAGGGGCAATATGAAGAAGAGAAGTGGGGAAAGAGAGTCTCCTTAGAAGATACCATGTTTGATTTTAATAGGGTTATATGTAGTAGTCCCAGTGTCATGGTTGAGGAAAAGAGAGGTGTCCCACTTCAACATACTTTTCTTTTAAAAATTTGTAATTATTGATGAGATCTTGTACATTTCTAGGCTTTTAATAATCCAATCATGCCGAACACTGTCAAAAGCTTTAGGAAAATCAATCCATGCTGTGCTTAAGCTCTTACTCTCTCTCCTGCTGTCCTCTAGAATCATTTTGTTTATTAGAAGGTGATCTTTGCACCCATATGAGTTCCTTTTGCAGCCTTTCCGTTCCTGAGGAAGAATCAAGCTTTTCTCAAGGAAATAATACATTCTGTCACTGATTACTGATGTTAAAATCTTATAGGTTGTGGTCAAGCAAGTAACAGGGTGATAGTTTTTTGGGTTTTTAGTCTCAACTGATTTCAGGAGAAGATATGTGTTGCCTTGTGTTAACCAATCCGGTAAGGCTTCTGTTTGTAGTGACAATTTCATTTAATGATGCCATTAGGTATTTATGTATTTCACTTGGAGAGTTTAGCCAAAAATTTGGAATCTTATCTAATCCTGGGGATTTCTATTTCTGTGATTTTGCTAGGGCCAGGTGCAATTTCTTGATAGTAATAGATTTCCACTGTTGTTGTTTGACCTCACTCATCCTTTCCTCCTCTCTGCCTATCCAAGTAGCTTCCTGGTTGTAGTTTTTCTTCTTTAGCCCAGATGCCATTCCAAAACTCCTCCACGTCCTTGTTCTCAGGTGGATCCTTTATCTCAATCTTACTTCCTCCAATTTCCCTGTAGAATTTTAGCATCAGTTTTGAAGGTCTTTTTCTGTCTATAGAACTTACTTCGTTTATCAAATCTTCTCAATTGTTGCTCTTTCACTTGTATTTTTTGTTTTAAGACTTCTTTGGTTGTATCTAGAGAGACTTTATCAATAATATTGTATTTGCTTTTAACTTTACTCCTTTTCCTAGTTTTCACATCAGTTCCTTTTGTTAATTCATCAAGAA
Organism: Morbakka virulenta; assembly: GCA_003991215.1. Lineage (NCBI taxonomy): Eukaryota > Metazoa > Cnidaria > Cubozoa > Carybdeida > Carukiidae > Morbakka > Morbakka virulenta. The sequence continues at coordinate 4,727,605 of RDPX01000014.1, read as the reverse complement.
TTGAGATCTCTGTCTGCAAAGACTCAATTTCCTTCTTTATTTTCATTTTCCACATTGGTTCCTTATTAACCTGTTTTGGTTTATTCTTTTTTATTTTAGTCCCTAGCTTTTGGGTGGCAGCTTTTGCTGTTGAGTATATTAGATTGTTTATGGAGTTTAAATCTTTCTGGGTTTCATTAACCCAGAAAGATTCTCGCTTAGAGCTACATTATAAAGCTTAATAATAAAGTCTGTTTTTTAACAGAATGTTAGCTTAAGCAGTGTGTCCCCTTTTTCCATCTCAGTCTCTTCAGTCATTGCAAATTCACGTATTATGTCTT